>OX411308.1:113887071-114487071 GCA_948150685.1 Rhaphigaster nebulosa | reverse complement strand
TGGGAAAGACTGAGATCTGTAACCCTATTCAATACCCTAGGAGAATGTATACTCAACATAGTTTAACAGAAAGGTTTCCGGTAATACCACACTTAAAAACATTTTGCTCCCAGATTTTTAAAGCATAGCATAATTATGTTATAATCAATACATAATTTATCAGCATGTACAGCAAAAACCAATATTCTGCTATGTAAAAAATATTAAAAAACGAAGTTCTTAAAAATTATGAAAAACATCCCTGGTGTTTCTCAGCCTACACCTCAGAGTTATCATTGCTGAAAGAAGGACGGACCAAGTAGTATAAAGAAATAGAAACGGAATAAAACTTGAATTTTCCACTATGAAAAGTAGAGGACAACGATCGCTATGGAAAGAAATTGTGCAACATAAAGAAATGTAAGTAAAAAGTGAAATAAATTATTGCTTTTCAAATTTGTGTTGGTATAGTTGGCCGTAGATGCAATTTGAAGAAGTTGGTCGGGAGGGTGCGGTCAAATTTCTATTTAAGTTTAAGAGCCAATAAATCGATTATTCACATTTTTTACCAATTAACTTCTGTGATAACATGCACTCTGGTCGCATCCTATGTAAGCAATTTATTTATCTTTTTTTCTTTTATGCATAAAAGCACCTCTAGAACAAACCGTTCATCCACAATAAATTGTTTCTTCGTTGGTTATCTTCCGTTTTCTTCCATCGAGAGGAATTGCAAACGGAACAATGGACAGTGACAATCGAGGTATCTTCCTGTTTAACTTTATTTAAAAGGATGCACGACCGCTATCTCTGAAAATAACTGTGAAAAGCTGATAATACTAGACTGGGGCCGGCCTGATATGAAAGGAGGAAGGATAAAAGCTGTTAGCTCAATGATATTATATCTGAATAAAATAACCAAGGGCTTTCCTACTCTGTTTGGGAGGCCTATTCAGTTGGCTCTGCACTCATACGCCCAGAACAAAAAACATACAATACAATACTTCAGATATAATCCTTTATCGATGCATAAAGAATTATTTTATTCTTTATTCTCTATTGAAAACAAAATATAAAGGATGAAATCCAGATACTTATCAGAGATTGGGCTTTTATTAATATTTATTTGCATTGTAAGGCAAAAAAGTGGCAACCATATCCCCAAAATATAACAGTAAAAATCTTCAATCCGATACACAGTGGATCAGAAATCCTGGTTTCGTGGTCAAATTCCACAATTATTTCGCTATTGTGAAAAGATTTAGTGGTGGAATGTGAGCAATATTAATCAGCTAATATCAAAAGATTAGACCCTATTCTTGTAGTTCCTGCTCAAAGCCCTCAGCAGTTGATACCTGCAAATCAAGCGAGAACGTTCGAAAGTGAATTACACTCAAACTGTGAGTTATGAAAAAAAAAATTAATTTTCTCACTTTTCCCCTTCAGATGGACTCGTCACCACCAGGTAAGATGTTTTAATGTTGATTCCGTAATGAATATGCAATTTTCTTCCCTACAGAAAGTTGTAGTTCTCTTGGTGATTACTTATGATTAGGTTGGTGATTACTATTGATTAGGTTGGTGACCCAAAGGGTACACCTGCTTTTTATATGAAGAAAGTTGAAGTTTCTCTCATCTCTAAAAATATCAGTTGCTCGTTTTTTCAAATTGATGTTTACGTAACTAAAGTAAGGTGAACTGGGGTAAGCACGGTATTGGAGAAAGTGCTTACATAACCTGTAAATGGTATAGTATTAGTCCAATAGTGTCAAAATGAAATTACAACCTCAATAAATCGACCCCTAGGAATGACAAGATTCCAACTAGCATATGTTTTGTGTAAAGTTATGTCAAAATTTCATTAACTCTTTATTCAGTAACTTCTTCGTCTACAATAGAGATTTTTTTGAAATGGTACTAGTCGATGCTTGTCAAAATGAACTGTAACGAACGTTTTCAAAAACATTGTAATGCAATGGCAACATAACTGATTAAACTTTCTCCCTTCCTCATTCTTTGTAAAACTGCTATTCTAAACAATCTTTGAAAACTACAATAACAAAAAAAAAAGGTATATGATCATGCGTTCTTGTAACACGACCATTTCTCCACACATTGCAGCAGGAGTACATTCTACTACTTTAGTATACTAGTAGCAGATGTCAGATAGAACCTTGTCACACTAACAACTCATTTTCTTCGATTTTGTCAGCTGAAACCTTTTCATTCCAAATAAACAACACTTGCACAACATTTTGACATTATTGGACTAATATTAAAGCGTTTAGAGGTTGTGCACGCACTTATCCTCCCCCACTTGACCTACCTCAACGTAGTTTTTTCTTTTTCTTTCCAAGTATATATGACGCATATCTAGAGTAAAAGAAGTGTTGTAATCGCGATAATTATCACTTTCTATATTTTAACGGAAATATCCATTTTGACTAGTTTCTTCGTGGTGTCTGTACGTATGTTCGTACATTCGTATTTGTGATTCGTTGTAAAATCTTATTGTGCACCTCCGTTTTTGGTCACTACAAGATCACCGAAAGTAGTGCTTTACTGGAAGGTCAGAATAGACTTCCATCAATATGTATGAATCAATATACCCAGAAATATTACACATTAGCATCAAAATAAAATATTTGTAAACATGAAATTGTTAAGTTCATGCTAACTTTTAACGGAACCAGATTTAAGTTCAAGGGGATTCTGGTTTAGATAATGACTAAGTCTTTTATTTTGTATTGCTTCACCGTCAACTCCCTACTGGTAAAGGTGGAGGAACAAAGTCCGGCAAGTGGGCCTTTTTGCCTATCCCGGGGATGGTAACCTAATTGTCCTCCATTCCTGTAACCTAAGTCCTCCATGTCGAACCTAATTGTTTTCCTGATGAAGTTCAGAAGGGACGTCAATTCAATAGAGGGAGCCTCTTGTTCTCGGATTCTGTCAGATCCAAGTAGTCTGTATCCTAATGACGCATATCTATTGCATTCAGATATGTAGAGTGCCTGCCCACAGGAGTGTCATTAAGCCTGCAGTGACCTGTAAATACTCCGATAAGCAGTCGGTTAAGATTAATAATCATAAGATTAATTAAGATAAGATTAATAATCTTTCTGTTGAGGCCCAGCAGCCACTTGGTTCAAGAAGGTGAGGGTTTTTTATTTTGTAACTTAGCCACTCTGAGACCTACGCACTCCCTCCACTCCTTACATGATATCTTCCATGTCCAGTCGTGGACCTTCTTCCGCTGATGACTAACGAAAGTTCAGGTCCCAAGATAGGGTTCTCAACGCCTTTCCTTGCAAGCTGGTCAGCCATCTCGTTGCCTTTGATTCCTTTATGTCTAGAAACCCATACTAATTTCAATATCTTAGAGCAGGCGAGTAGCTCCAATGCTTGCTTGCACTCTTTTAACAGTACGGAAATTACCCTAGAAGATTCCAGAGCTTTATCCACAACCTAGTTTTTAATTTATTTTATAGTTATAGTTAAATTTTTTACTTAGTTATAACAAAAAAAAATTACTGACTCCCTTTTCTCCCACCAACTGAAATGTTCTAAGGAATTAATATCGATACTAACTAATTAATTAAATCACTATCAGATAAGTTTTGAAGACTATAGAAAGTATTAAGAAAGTTGGCCACGAATATGGGGATCCCGATCCACTGTGCTTTTGTCGTTGCGAAACGTCTGAGAGATGAATAAAGAGAAGACACATTGGTGATAAGAATTAAGTATAGTTCTGATGGAAGAATATGTAAATTCCCTTTAGAAAAACCTAGCAAGGTCGATGTCATGGGAATGCGAGCTGCAATAAAAGAAAAAGAAGAAATACCCAATAGTTACACCATTTCTTTGTAGAGTGAAGTGCGCATTAAATTTTACAAAGTTCGACTTTGTAGGGTTGTAAAATTTTTAATTTAGAAACTAGGTTTTTCCTCTTTTTTTTTTTTTTAAATTCTCCTAAGACGTTTATGTTAAAATATAACAGTTAGCCTACATTTTAACCATGTCCATTTTGATGCGATTAATAATTTAATTGAATAGTACTAAGTACGCATTTGCCTCCGTCTTAGGAAGGCGCAAATTATTAAGGCAAGAGCGGTTTTGGTACAAATGCAAAATAGTTCGGTTTTCAGAGGATAATTATACTGGTGTAATTATCGAATAAAGTTAAATCTGGTCTCAGATTCATATTTTACAATCTTCATTAGGTTTTGAAGGTCGGATGTGGAATGTAATTGAAAAAAGATATTGAAAAAAATAATTCGTTTTAATTCGCTAGATCGTAGTAACCTCAACAAAATATAATAGCAACGTACAGTTGTCACACAACAGAGGCCTACACTTGTCCTTACTAACATGTTTTGCTGGATGACAGCGTACAAGCTCTTACAAAAGTTGTCAAGGAGAAAAGCTTATATTTTGAAGAACAGCTTATAGAAAATATTATGAAAAAGAGTATATTTTGGAGAGCAGCTTCAGTTGGTAGATAAACACCGATAAAATCGTAAGAAACAACTTTATGAAAACCTAACAGGTTGGAACTAATATTTTTACAACTCATTATACTTCACGTTAGCGAACTTTCTAGGCTGATTTCTGATACATCAGTATTTAGGCTCATACTCTGTAAAGGTTCTTACCAGTTGAGGATTTTGATTTAACGAGACAATAACGCATTTATCACGAAAACGCACTAACCCCACATTACACTATGTTAAAACAATCATAAACCTTCCACATTCTATCGTATCATTTAAAAATAATCCACTTATTGCTGTTGGTGGGTACGAAACGATAGGAAACTCCTCGTCGTTCCCGATTACATTACTAGACAAACGACTCTAGTATCGGTATTCCTAGTATCGATTTGTTGCATACTTTTGTTTTATCTAATCCTATTCTGAAACCAGACTAAATGAACACAATTGAAAATTTGATATCTATCATCGCATTTACCTAGATAAAATTATAAATTTACTTACAATATTATTTTTATATTTTATGATCTCATCATGTTTTATAAAATTTTAAATTCATTGGACGCACTTGGATATACGACGTTGTTGGTGATTCCAGATGGCATATATACTAAACAAATCTCTCGATTTTCCTACACGGGAGCATGCAACATATAACTGTCCAAAAGAAAAACATGGATTCTCCAAATTTGCATGCTTTCAATGATTGGCCTTCATTAGCGATGGAGTTATTGCAAGAAAAAAATTAATTTATAGATCTTTTGAATTAGTTGAAGTTCTATTATTTTATTTTTTGTTTTAAGTGCAAAATAACGAGAGCAATAACAATATAATTTAAAGTATACACAAGATGGTAATAATAGTTCACAAAACGATTACTCTCTTCTATAAATCTATGTTTATAAAATGATGAATAAAATTTGATGGTTATTAAAATGAGAATAATCCAATTTCTTGTTATTGAGGACGCACTTTTTTGGACGCAGATTAGTATATTTTTTCTTTTGATTAAATACGATCAAGATAAACAGAAACGTAGTAAAAATAAATAGGTCACGATTAAGCTTGGCCAAACGTAAAAAAACAAAAAGAAAAAGGAACAATCTAAATTAATTTAAAACAATATTCAGTTTGTTATTCAAGAAGAGAAAATATTTCAACTGAGGGGACCAAGAACTGTAAAATTTTCCTAGCGCTGAAGGAAAAATCCCTTTTGCTGATAATTTGGATTCTTTTTATAACTTTTCCGGAATCTCATCACCACATTCATTTTAACTTTAGCATTTAAACCGAGAATTGAATCGTGGTGGGATGATTCCTTCGCCATTTGTCGGTTTGCCTGTTTCACTACTTTTTTTTTTAATAATACTCAATTCGAGAGTTTCAAGTTTCCCTTCTTTTTTTTTTTTTTTATTTAACAGCCGTCTAAACTTTAATAGAAACTAGACCAAAACTATTATTTTTGATGCAAAGATTTTCTGAAACGATTCCTTCTCATAAAATTTACAATTTACAACCAATACAATTTTTCATAATAATACAGCGTTAGTAATGTTTCAATGATGAAGTTTCCTAAGGAATACAAACAAAAAAATTACAATTTTCTCATGTTTTAGTGACATAATACTTTTTGGATTTAGCGCGATTTGATTCTAAAGGCCTCAATTATTCTATAGTAACATCGCAAGAAGAATTCTACTATGTTCCATGACTATAAAGATTCTTGATAAATAATTCTATGAACTAGGCTTGGCATTTCGATGCCCTAATACTAAAAAAATATCTTTATCAATTGATAATTGGCATATGGAACAAGAAATATCTGTTAAAAGCAAGAAATTTATACAATCGCCCCACCCTAGAGTAGAGTAGTCAAAAGCTGGAAACATTATAGGCGGACTGCAGTTGGTACATGTGAAAAAAAGTTTCAACTGCAGTTGAGGAACGGGAATAATTTGTCACTAATACTACCAGTGCCCATCACAAATCATTTCTAATTATAATTATATGTTTTCTTTTGACTTATTATTCGGGGCTAAGCGATACGTTCTTTATTAACCACGAACCTTTCTGCTGCTACTCTATTATCCTCCGAGACTTATTCTTTCAAATTAAAAAATTGCATTTATTACTGAAGGACTCATTTTAAAAGGATATTAAACTATCTGGTTTCTCCCAAAAAATATTTATTTACAGCTATGCAATTAGGTTTGGATCATGAGTGAATATGTTTCAAGATAGTTTCAAAAAAATTAAATAGAGGAGGTAATTATAATTAAAGGTAAATAACTAAAATTATGTGAATAAATTATAGATCAGACAAACAAAAATAAACAAGAGTATTATACTAGATGAATATTCTTGATTTCGGATATTATTAATTTATATTCTTCCGATGTGGTCATTTAATCTATTGTTTCATTTAGCAAAATATATTCTATATATATGATATATATACATATATATATATATATATATATATATATATATATATATATATATATATATATATATATATATATACACATATATTATATATATAAAATATATATATATATATATATATATATATATATATACATATATTATATATATGTATATATATATATATATAATTTATATATATGGAATATATTTTGCTAAATGAAACAATCGAATTAACTGTAAAATGACCACCATCGGAAGAATATAAATTAATAATATCCGAAATCAAGAATATTCATCTAGTATAATACTCTTGTTTATTTTTGTTTGTCTGATCTATAATTTATTCACATAATTTTAATTATTTACCTTTAATTTTTATTTTATTTATTATTATTTTACCATGATTTTACATTTACTGTTCCAATAATTTTGTTTAAAATAAAACATTTTTTTTTTGTTTCATTGTGGTTATCTGATCTATAATCTATGCACGTGATAGTGTTTTTTATAAAAAAACAAAACAAAAAAAAACTACCATTTACCCTGAATCATTTAGAAATATATATATATATATATATATATATATATATATATATATATATATATATATATATATATATATATATATATATTATATATTTATATATATTATATATTATATATAAAACTACTATTTACCCTGAATCATTTAGAAACATATATATATATATATATATATATATATATATATATATATATATATATATGTTTCTAAATGATTCAGGGTAAATGTAAATATATAATGTATGTAAATATGTAATGACATATGTAAATATATATGTTTCTACACATATACATATATATATTATATATAAAACTACTATTTACCCTGAATCATTTAGAAACATATATATATATATATATATATATATATATATATATATATATATATATATATATATATATATATATATATGTTTCTAAATGATTCAGGTTAAATAGTAGTTTTTTTTTGTTTTGTTTTTTTATAAAAAACACTATCACGTGCATAGATTATAGATCAGATAACCAAGATGAAACAAAAAAAAAATGTTTTATTTTAAACAAAATTATAAGAACAGTAAATGTACTCTGTATTATGGATCTATAAAATTCTTCATACCATTGCCATAGTTATCATTTTATGTTTTCTCCCGGCTTATTCTCCAATATCAAACACTATATTCCAAAAGAAACAGGAAGTCTTCTAGCTACCCAACTGACCTCCTCAGACATTAGTTATTTCAGAATACAAAAAAAAAAGTTGTACATAATACAAAAAAAAAGTGGCATATAATATTGATACTATAAACAATTTATAGTGTTATTCAACTTTAATAGAATTTACAAGGATGTTAGCAATTTCATATCCAAAAAAAATGTATAACTATTTATTTATAACAGTGCAATAAATTAGCAATATTTATTTTCAGATAATTAAAAAAACAATTAATAGAGAAAATAATTTTAATTTAAATACACTCTTATGTGTGTAGATTTATAAGGCAATCTAATAAGATAAGACATAATAAAAAAAAAACATTGAAATAAAAATTATACAAACTTAAAAAATACTGCTATATTTCGTAGATATTCTGAATTCAAGTATTCTTCATATGAATGTCATATTTATTATTTTATGTTTTCTACTGACTCATTTTCCAGGGTTAAACAATAACAATTATAAATTTTACAAAAAAAAAAGTTGCAAGCTTATTGATATTATAAAATATTTATATTGTTTTTGAACTTAAATGTTTAATTATTTCATTTTACAAAAAATTGATGATTATTCGAACAATTGATGAAAAATTGAACAATATTTAAGCGAATGCAATATATGTTTGCGTCGCAGGTGAGCATGTAGTTAGATTGAAAAAAATAAATTAGATATTAAAAGGAGGATTTTAAATAAAGATACTTTTATGTGCATTGATTATAGATTAGGCATTCTCAAATCAAATGAATTATTTTAATTTTTTTTTTAATTCAGAAATAAAAATTGAACTGATCTGAAATAATACTGATATACTAACTGTGTAAAGGATATAAAGGATGTAATTATCACCATATTTTAGGTGATCAATTATTACAATGGTTAATAGTTTTATTTTACAGGCTTTCCATCTAGTAACATTTATCATTATATGATTTATCCGTGTATAAGTAACAAACGTCTAAAAGTGTGATATGATTACTGTTTAAAAAAAAAATCGTTTTTGATACGAAACTGGACGACTCACCGAAGGAAATATTTGTCGTAGTCCCGCTTCTGGCAACAGGTATCGAGAGACTGGTGGCCGACTGAGAGAGGACAGCGCATGTGTCCGCCCAAATCCGATACTACGGCGGTGGGAGAAGAGTACTACGCGATCTGGAGCGTGTGATGGACGATCCTTCCAGGAGGATCTTTCAGGAAGGCAAGGAATGGGCAGAAGTGTTGATGCATAGAGACCTATAGGTAACTGAAGGTCACTTTAACGCTAGCACGACGAAAAATCTGGTATGAAGATCACATTTTCATATCACATCAAAGCACTCCACATGACAAGTTTCAATCATAATGACATATTGTCATTCCCAATCGATAGAAAAATCAACAAGCCATCAATGTCAGGCACCGACAAACTGTAACCATTTCAGTGAAACTATCTGATAACAAGACATGGTAAAAGCCATTCGGACATTTCTGAACACAACCTTAGACATATTGTATATGTTCAGTCATACGACCTCAGAAAGATCCACCACATTATAAAGCAATAATGAACAGGTTAAAAGTAGTGATACAAATATTTACTGATGAATTCATAAATGTTTATCAAACAAATTGGTAAAAAAAATACGTGAGCAGGATATCGATTTATATTAGCCAGAGGGCTGAGCAAAGATGTGATTATAAAAAATAGCTGAAAATTTTAGTGGTTTACGGCACATTACAACTATTGTATAATAAGTATAACTCGTAAATTCGTATACCCTCCTTGGAAAATATATTTTAATTGAGAAAATAGAAACAAATTAAAACAAACTGTAAGCTTTTAACATGTTTAATAGTCAACTAGAAGTACAGGTAGTACAGGTCTAGAACCACAGATGTAGTGGTCCAGTATCATTCTACGAGCATTAGGGGGTATGGGTTTGATCCCTGGTACCAACTAAGATGTTTTCCAAAGAAGTCGACGTTCTGGAAAGATATTTACCGGATGTTAAGGATAACAGCTGCTAAAAAATAAGTACGAACAGTTATAATATACCAAATCAAAATCAGCGTAAGCGAAAAAAAAATCGATTTCGAATAATGGATTTCCTTACTGATTTCTTCCATTACTCTTCGTAGATTTTCTCCCCTCAACTTGGACAAAATTAATTTCAATAAAAAAATAAAATAATTATTAATGATATTGAGATTTAATTATATAAATCTATTTAAAATCAAATTAAGTTTGTTTATTATCACGGATGGATCGCCGTTATTATCATGGCAGCAACTGATTCGGAAGGCCTTTTGATTTCTAGATCTCCTTCTATTTTATTCTATTTATAAATGAATTTACCGAATCGCCCCTTTTGTACTCCAAGGACAGGAAGAGGATAGGCCACTCTACAGAATGCCAAGCTATTCTACCCAGGGTGTAAAGGTGAAGTATTTGTTTTTTTTATTTGGTTTGCCAGAAAACTATAGTCAACCCTCACAGCCAACTCCTTATGGCTGCCGGGAAGTTGCAGCCCAATAACAACCAAAGTAAGAGTGTTTTGATAAATTTCACGAGAAAGCAACGAAATAAAAATTAACTAAATCAGCTGGGTATCGACTATAATCATCGTTTTTGTTTATTAATATAATTGATATATGAATTTATTTCTAGTCAGTCAAAAAGATCCATCAATACCAAGTTTCATAAAAATCGTCCGTTGTTCAATAGTGTAGATGAACCTCCTTTCCACAACACCCCCTTCCTCATCGTTAGAAGGAGTTTAGGGGAGAATTATTCCTGGAGTAATTTTAACTTGCCGATGAGGAACGAAGTTTCATCGAACATCAAACCCATCTGCCCATACGCATAACAAGCGATAGAATTTTCGTGAGTTATTGTTTTTCAGTTCGGGGTGGGGTGGATCTTAGCAATGTGAATATCGTGAAAAAAATATCGATATATATTGTATAGATAGTGGTCTCCATCCAATTCGTTTAAGTTTTTTTTTTAATGTGATAAAAGAATTAACGATATTTTGAAATATCGATATTTCAGTGCCGATATAATCAAAATATTGTTTGTATTAAATTCATTTTCAAGAGGATTTAAAAATCAAGAAATAGATTATCTCTGAAAGTTTCACCAATTCGTTTAGTTTTTTTTTTTTAATGGGATAAAAGAATTAACGATATTAGATAGATAGATAGATAGATAGATGACTACGTTTATTTATAAGTATTTACAGATATGCTTTTTATGTACAACGTATTTTAGACAATGAACAGCGTTCGTCGGTCGGGGTTTCTTTATTCTTTATTAATACATTGATCAGTGAATACAAAAATAAAAAATAAAATAATACCGGACATTTTAGAACTTTTTTTTATAAACAATGCGAGATTTTTGGATATAAATAATTAATTAATAATTAAATTCTCTAACTAGTTCATTTCGGTATGCATTTGCTTGTTTAAGATGTAAATATAATTTTTCATAATCCAGACCATTCAGTTATTAAAACGTTTCATTTGGATTGAGTACCTTTTTACTTCCTTGTACGAAGTAAAAGAAGTATTGTAATCGCGAAAATTTTCGGTTTTCAGATTTCGACGGAAATATTTTTTTTGACCAACCCTGAAGCCAGTTTGACTAGTTTCGTCATGGCGTCTGTACGTACGTTTGTATTTCGCATAACTCAAAAACGGTTTGCCGTAGAAAATTGAAATTTTGTATTTAGGATTGTTGTAAAATCTAGTTGTGAACCTCCCTTTTTGGTCACTGCTTGATCACCGGAAGTGGTACTTTACTTTAAGGTCATAATTGATTTCCATTAAAATTTTATGGAATGGTATTTAAACGAAAGCTAATGAAATTCCCTACAAAACGAAATAAAAATCATTTAAATCGGACCATCATTAGCTGAGATATTGCGTAAGGAATTTCTGAGACTGATTCTGCTAGCGGTTTTTTTTTCCAGCATATATGCACCACGGCCTATTGAGGCCTATTGTGCGCTGGCCTAAACCGTTTAAAACAGGCCAGTAGCCTTTGAAAATCTGAGTAGACTCATTGGGTCCATCATTTCGCAGAGCTTAGGTTCAGTGATTCGGTCACAACCAAAGTGGAGGTACCGCACCCCTGCCAAAGCATCGCATCCACAGATTATGTGGAAAGCCGTTTCGTCCTCCATCCCACATAGTCTACATGTCGGTGACTCAGTTAGTCCCATGTTGTGGAAGTGCTTGTTCAATTGACAGTGTCCTGTATATAGCCCCGTCACTCTCCTAAGGTTACACCTATCCATAAACAGCAGAGTCTCACTTCTTTTGGGGCAGGGTCCATCTGAAAACAGTTTGGAGTGTATCTATTTCCTAGTATTTTCCCAGTAGTTCTTAACTTTATTGCTTACAGCTACTCTAATATGCCTTTTGGCATAGCTGAGGCTTATGCCACATGTGGGCTCTGGTGTAACAAGGTCTCATCTCACAGCCTCTCCTTGCAAGGTGATCAGCCTTTTCATTCCCCAGAATTCCCGAGTGTCCAGGGATCCATTCAAGCCTTACCCTTTTGGTTTCAGACAGTTTGTTAAGATTAACTTTGCATTCTTCCACCAACCTTGACCGGGTCGCATAACCACTTAAAGCCCCGATAGCAGCTTGGCTATCTGTGTGGACTGTAATTAGTCTGTTTCTAACGCCCTCCTCAAGAAGGGACTGGGCACAGACATTGATTGCTAATACGTCCGCTTGAAAGACCGAGGTATGCCTACCTAAGGATATGAACATCCCCTCTCTAGGCTTATCCATCCTCCAGATACCTGTCCCTGAACCTTGTACCGTCAGAGATCCGTCTGTATAACAGTTGGCTCTGTTGCATGGTACATGGGAGTCAGTTCTGCTGATCTTAGTACTATAGTGTCCCTCCCTATAGCTTTGTACTTAAATGTCAGAGTGCATTGCCAACAACTCATCCTGATCAATCCTGTTAAACAGAGTCCCATGTCCCTGGTATACCAGGAATTGGGATCTTGTCCTTAATTTCGTAAATCTATACGCAGTGCTGAATGCCTGCGCCTCAATCTCCAAGTGCAATGGTGTTAGGTTCAGAAGAACCTCCATTGCAGCAGTGGGAGTAGTGCTAACTTTACTAATATGACTAAGCCATTTTAGCTTACTATCAAGGGTAGCAGACCCTGAACGTGGATGCTGTATCATTTATATCGTTACAGAAACTTCTCCACGCTCCCCTTTTAGCCCTGCGAACAGTCTTGTTATAGTCAGTGAGTGCTTGTTTGCAAGCATCCCATCTGCCTGATATTTTGGCAGCATTAAAGAGTCTTCGTGTAAGAGCTCTTAGCTTGCCAAGCTCATCATTTCACCAGGATGTATTCCTGTTGGACTTAACCCTACACACACAATTATTGTCAGTGTAGGATCTCATTATCGCCTCAGTTACTGATGAATTGAGACATTCTAAGTGCCGGAATTCCTAATAGTCTTAGGACAGCACTTAACCTCTTCCTCGACCTGTGTGCAGAATGCATCCCGGCTGGTGCGCCTTGGATCTCTGTACACAGTCTCCTTCATGCTATTAGCAGATAAATCCAATCTGATATAGCGGTGATCTGAGCATGTCTCTTCCCTTGAGACATGCCAGCCCTTAATCCTAGATTTCACGCATCTCGTGCTTAGAGTAATGTCAATGACCTCAGTTCTCACTCTGTTAACAAAGGTGGCCTCCTTGCCCCTATTTAGGATTTCGAGGTCATTGCTAACAATAAAATCCTCTCTGGTTGATATTTGTGCTTTCCAAGAGGCTGTGGTATGGGGTAACATCTAAAGATGCTATGCACGAGCCTTTTCCTACCCCCTCTATCAGTTTCTTAAGAGCTCAAGTGGGGGTTGCTTCTTCATATGGGAGGTACACCTCGTACACGTAATCTTCTCACCTTCATTACCCTCAGAGAGGGGCCATTGCACTGCTGTCAGATCTCTACAACAATAATGCCACAAGGGTAACAGTTTTAGACCGTTCCTGAACAGGATGCAGGTCCTGGGCCTTGTTGGTCCAGCAATAATGCTGTATCCTGGTATGCCCAGTCAATAATATCAATATCCTTACCTTTTACATACTGCTGCAGTACTCCACAGGCCGCAATGCAGTGGTACAGGTTGATCTGCAACAGCTTGAATTCCATGGTTACTGCGAGCCGGCGGAACGTCTCCCGGTTGGGGACAGGGGGCTCCTCCTCTCTCGGTCCCTCCAGGGGTATGTACGAGGAAAGAGAGAGCCCTCGACCCCAGCCAGACAGAGCGCCCCTCTGCAGCCGGTCCAGATTCAACTTTCATGCCAGATGTAGAGGTTAAAGTACCCTGGCGGAAAGTACTTCCTGCTTCCTGACTTATCTATTGGGCTTCTGACTTCCTCGTATTTTTTTTTTTTATTCTTCCTTGGATTATTTCTTTACTTCCTTTAGGTTCCTTAGTCTTTTCCTTTTTTTTTTGTCTCCTCCTGAAGTGCATATACATATATACAGTACATATACATATGCATTTCCTCTGTATCATTTTACATCACAGACTACTTGCATTGACAGAGTTTTTTAAATTAACATTCTCAGTTCAGCACTCTCACGTCGATCATCTTGTGAAAAGCTTCAAATTTCTTTCCCTTTGGTGCCTACTGCTTCATTTTTTTTACTTGGACAGAATAGAAATTTTTGAAATATTACTAAGTGGAAATAATAAACCATTGTGTAATAATTTGCAGCATTTTATTACTTGTTTTAAGTGTTAAAATTGAGTCTAAAATACTAGTTTTCCTCCCCACTTGTGAGATCAACAAGTCTTCATCATGAGAATAAGATATTAGTTAAGTGGGTTTTTTCGCTTAAAATGTCGAAACTGTCCATTTCTAATGCTTTACCCAGTGATATTGACAGTTTTACTGTTGTCATGGAACATGAAGAAATATCTTGGAAACTAGTTGACCACTGAAGGAAAACGACATATAACAATGGAATGAGACCTCCAGTGACAAGAGTGTGTGTGTGTGTGTATCAATAGATGGATGACGGGACGCCGAGTGTCGCTTTTACTGCAATCTTCGGAAACTAGTAACCAAATTCAGTACCACTTTTTGAGCCACGGATTTATAATTTAATAGGCGTACAAGGAAGTCATGTGTTGCCCACATCAGATATTTTCCTCTAGCTTGTAGCTGAATTTTTTTCACCTATACTTTCTGAAACTTTTTTGATCAGCGTAAAATTTTCTATAGAATAGATTTATAAAATAATTTTGTCTACCTAAATTGGCCATTTTGACCACTGTGTGGCTATTCTGTCAACCTCGAAGCAGATAGATGTGGTATCTCCGGGGAAGAGAATGGAGTCTGAGCCTCTAGGCACCTGTCAGGCCCCCCTAAGAAAATTGGATTAGCTGTACCAGTGATGATTGCAGGTAGGTATAACCAGTCATCTTTTTTTTTTATACGAAATGTATATAAATAAAATAGTTGACCTTATTAATCTAGGAGATAATGGTCGGTGGATTTGGAGGATGGCCAAATCAAAAAATTATTTTTTTTTTATTTTTTTTTTTATTTTTTTTATTTTTTTTTTTTTAGTTGGCCCACTGTGTTGGTCTTCTTCAGTGCTTGTGATATCTATTGCCATCAAATTAAACAATGAGCTTTTGGACCCTTTAAAACAGGTCTGGCCAACCCAGACCTGTTTGTGTTTAGCATTTTGATGAATAGAAATAGTACAGCGGACTTTAGCTAAACATGATCTGTGTGTTTGTGTGTGTGTGTTAATAGATGGATGACAGGACGCCGAGTGTCGTTTTTACTGCAATCTTCGGAAACTAATAACCAAATTCAGTATCACTTTTTGAGCCACGGATTTATAATTTAATAGGCGTACAAGGTAGTCATGTGTTGCCCATATCAGATATTTTCCTAAGAAAATCATCCTAAACTGAGTGAGCATCGGGCAGATCGAGATGAAATGCATCGTATCCTCGGCAACATTTAAATTGCATTATTGAGCAATTATTTCTTCTATTTGTACAAGGTTGGTAGTTTAGATTAAATAATTCTCCCCTTGCCTTGAAAATAGGCCTAATGTAATGTATGTCTTTTCCTGACTCAAAATAGGTGGCATCATAATTTAATTTACTATACTTTATACGATCGTATAATGTTCAGCTCGCTCGATAAATCCATCTCTTGCTTGTTCATTTAATCTATTAGCTGGTCTAGTAACCCCTCGGCTGAAAATTCTATACCAACACTCCTGCTTAGTCTTTCCAAGGCACTCACCCACTTAATTTTTTTTCGATTATTTTCCAGACTTAATACCTTTATAAGATAGCTTATGTGTGTGTATATGGTGTAACTCTATAGAAGATTTAATTTTGTCTCCAGATAGAGCATGTAGTTTGGTGTAGTAACGGATACCCTAATTATTCTTTTTACAAAATATCATTGCAGTTTCTCCACTGAATCTGAGTTTTCGAATCCCCATCCATACCTGCGCACCGTAGCACAATACTGCTCTTAGTGTGGAGTTAAAAACAGCGACTTTTGCTTGTTTGGGATTCAATGGGACTTGCTTGTTTGACATTAATCTAGACCAAACCATATTCAAAATATTTTTGAAAAATTAACTGGGAGCTAAATTTTTAAGCTGTGGGCTTAAGTAGAAAATGTGTTTTTAAATACAAGTTATGAGTGACTGATACCCAGATATTTGTAACAGTTTACTGTCTCGATTTGTTTCTCCTCAAAGTACTACTTCTTCTTACTTGACTTTGTTTTTTTTCTGCCGTAGATCATTATTTTGGATTTATCTAGGTTTAGTTTTAAGATCCATGTTCTAGAATAAACTTCTAGTTTACAAATCATTTCTTGCAAAATGAGACCGTTATCTGCAATAAGAACAACGACGTCAGCATACATCAACATATTCAGCCTTTGTCCTGCGATAAGAATTCCACCCTCTACTCATTCCACCACGTTGTTAATAAACAACGAAAAAAGTATAATCCAATATAAGAATCGATGCTTTCAGATATGCCATCGTTTGTCCACACAATGAATTCCATGAAATATTTTTGAATGAATTCCAGTAAATATTTTTTGCTATACTGTTAAGAAGCGATATACCCCTATGGTTATTGACATCATTGGTATCTACTTTTTTGAAAATTGGAAATACATTTGCCACTTTATAGCTGTTTGGAAGATTTTCTTTGGCCCAAATATTATTAAAAAATGTACATAATTTATCAAATAAATCTAGAGGTGCCATTTTAAAGAATTCATACTTTGGAATATCGATATTTTTGTCAAGGTAGCTTATGATCAGTCTTGTAGGATGGTTCCATGCAAACTCTTGTCTTAATCCTTTTTTCGAAAATTTTGATTTTTTTTACGAAAAATCCTTCTTAATTGGACTGTTAGAATCACAACGATACAATATCATTATTGTACTTAAATAGGAACAACGTTTTTCGTTATAATGATTTGTTAAACAATGAGTATCCGAGGATTCCTATTTAATGTTCAAATAGAAAAACTATATAAAAGGAATGCGCCACAATATGCTCCCATATGACCGTAATATCCATTGATGGATATTACTAATGGATATGAAGCAGGGATCCTACAAGAGACACAGTTGATATCCGAACTAGCTCTTGAATATATTAGCCAGAGACCCTCGGAACTCTAAGAGACGCCTCAGTAATGGAACCCCCTCGGCTAAATGCCCATTAGTTTGGCACCAGATGCATGCTGGACCCTGTATATCAATTTTCCACCCCTGTTTTAGCAGACTCTAGTTTAAAATTAATTTTATAATGAAATTTTATTTAATGATTTTATAATGATGCGATTGATCAATCGGAAAAATATCCTGAATCTGTATAAGGGAATTAGCTATAACGGGAAAAGTTAAATGAAAATATTAAGCATTTAATAAATTAATAGGACCATTAGATAGGGATGGACTATTATTTTCTTTTACAGGTTATTTCCGGAAATTATCAAAATAATGGCCGGTATGCTCTTTAAAGCACATTTAAAGCATTCTCTTCCGTTAACTGACCTGTTTCTGGGATAAATTTCAGTCATAATTTCGGTATGCCAATCAGAAATTTACCGTTTTTTAAAGTACGCCTCAAGCCCCTCCAAATTGAGTTAGAAGGTTGCAAATTTCTAAGTGAATTATTTTGGCTTTAGAGAAGTGCCTTTTGTATTTTGATATTTTCAATTTTGTATTGAAGCGAAAATACGACCTTAATGACGGATCTCTGCTGCAGTATTTTTTTTTTAATTCGACATTTAATGAAATGGGAGACCGGTTTGACTGTTCCGTAAATTGGGGATAGGGCCCAATAAAGCTCTTTACACATATCAAACTTCCACAACTCTTCATTCCGCATGGTGAAAATAATGAGAATGTGACTTGCCATAGAAGAACACTATAATTAAAATATAAATAAAAAGGGTTTTTATTGTTCGCACAGAATAATAATTGAGAAAATCGAAAGACATTTTGTAATCTCAAAGCAGCGATATGCAGCCAGTGAAATTACTATTGTGTCGGAGCAAACATGTTGATTAAACACGAAAAATTAAACATAAATATGCACAGAAACATTCCGAAATAGCCAATATTTTGGAATGGCAAATAGCCAATATGTCCACTCTTGGGCATTTAATAAATCTATCACTTTTTCCTCATTTTGTGCATTCACATTTACGTATTTTCAACAGCAGATCAGAATTTCGGTCTTCTAGCAGCTATATGAAATTGAGCAATTTTCCTCATTTAAATTGTTAACGGAACAGATATATATGATACACTTCAGCCAGTGTTTGAAAGTGAAATAAATGTTCACAATGTTTCTTATAATGACACAAACAAAATTGTTCATAATGGCCTTTGTGCCTAAAAACCTCATACCCTAGCTTAAAATGTATAGTCGTATAGAACAACTGACTCTCTAAGTTCGGAATGTAGAAATGCCTGAGGAACAAGAACAAAATAAAGTTGAAATTAATGATTATTTAGTTGTTGTTTCTCCTATAACAATAAGTACAGAGTTTGATTTATCAGATGAATTATGTAAACAACTTCATCATCATATTAGATCCTCTTAAGAACCGCAATGTGAGGAGGAAGTATATAGGGCCATCCTCTCCAGCTCTGTCGGTCTTCCACTAGTTGTCTTCTATCATTCCATTAGTGTCCTCTTTTTTGGAAGTCTTTCTTTACTTCATTTTTGGCTCGATAGACTTCACTAGGTATTCTCCTGCTTGGTTCTATTTGTAGATGTACAAGCCATCTCAGTCGGCAATCTGATCTAGGAAAAAGACCTATAAAGTATAATCGAATTATCGGATTATCATAATTTTGTTTTATTACTGGACTAATAAATTTCAGAATTTTAAAATAAATTTATCGTGAAAAAACAATTTTTACTTTTTGTCGGTACAGCTAGGAGGAAACTCCTAAAATGTTAACAATTTTCTGCAATGTTTTATCTTCTTTAAACTTCGAAATTGAGAGAATCACTGATTAATTATGATAATTAAAGGCTTCAATAATATCTCAACAATATCATTATCAAGGCTGCCTTTATAAAGTTACTCTCTAATCAATGTTTGAAGGAAGTCATTATCTTTGACTAATAAACTTATATTCCTCTATTACATCCCGGTTTATGTTGTTGACCGGATTAACATTGAGATTCGACCTGATGGTGGGGTTACGGTATCGATCTCTTCGAGAAATCTCAAACAACTTAAAACATTAAATATTTCTTTTTTTTTTTATGAACGATTTCAGTGGAAAAGCTTATGAAAATATGGTAGGCAAGTGAAAAGGCGAGCAAGCAAGGATTTTGGAAAAAAATCAGACATAATTTTTAGTGTCATGTTCTGCGCACAATTTAAATTTATTAATAGGTGATATGACTTCCTCGGTTCCTATGGCTATAACATTTTTTGGAACATTATCCGAAAAGCTGTGTCAAACCCGATGATGATTCATAGTTACCAACGCTAAACACCACACCGCAAAGACATTTTCATATATATATAATATATATGTACATATATATATATATATATATATATATATATATATATATATATATATATGTTTTTTTTTTAATTTTTTTTATAGGGGTAGGGGAAAAATCTTTCATAAGACGATGTGTGACTAGACGTCTACAACAGTGTGAGATTCCTACTCACTAAAAAACCACCTCCCTATTCATCATTACCACCCCGTGGAACTGCTGTCAAGCATTACTTCGCGGGGGGAGACAGGACGGCCATGCGCCTACTTCTTCATTGCACCTCTTATTAAGCCATTGCCTGGCCTCTCCTCCTCGCTCCTGTGTTCTGAGCTGCCTTCCGATAAGCGCTGCATAGTCTGCAACAGCGCTCCAGCCTGGACATCATTAGAGCGACTAAGTTTTCCGGAACTGAATGTTGTCCAAGGTTCCTATCTAACTCTTCCTTTTATTTAGCAAAGCATGGGCAACAGAAGAACGCATGCTCCACTGTTTCATCCACTCTGGCGCAAGAAGGGCACGATGATTGGTCCTCCAGCTTGAAGCGGGCTAAGTAGGCTCTGAAGCAACCATGCCCAGTAAGCATCTGGGTTAGATAATAATCAAGCTCTCCGTGTTTCCGTGATATCCACGCTGCAATGTCAGGAATCAGGCGATGGGTCCATGGCTTTCTGGCTTCCTGAGGATGAGGCATTCCAGCGTGTCTGCCATCTTTCAAGAGTATTATTTCTCCCTTGTTCCGCTACCATCGCCCATTGAGCATCCAAATCTTCTCGTTTTCGTCGGAATATCCGGTTCCGTTCCTCTACCAGAAGGTCAATCGGAGGCATATTGGCGATAACACACTGCGTCGTAGGATACAGTGCGAAACGCTCGAGCGGCTCGAAGAGCGCTCCTTCGATAAACACTGATATGCGGGCATATGATTTCACTAGAATGGCTTCCTTCTAGATCGGCGCTCCATACAAAAGTGTAGAACTGGCCACAGTAGACAGAAGCCTTCTCCTACTTTCTTTAGGCCCCCCCAGTATTTGGCATAATCCGAGCCAGTGCGTTAATCACTCGGACTGCTTTACTGCTAACTATGTGCAAATGTTCATCAAAACGAAGTCTGGCGTCGATCTGCACCCCGAGATATCTAATTGATGGCTTGGAGTGGATGTCATAATTCCCAACGGTTAGGGTGATAGTCTCCCTTACTTTCCTGCTGGTGATAAGAACTGCCTCTTATGATCAGCAAGCTGGAGGCCAACCGATGAAAGCCACTGGCGAATGGCAGCGACGGCCTTATTCGCATTATAAGTGATTTCCTCCAGGAGCTTTCCGCGGACCATGATTGCCAGATCGTCGGTCAAGCCGAGCGTAGTCGTTTCTTCTGGCATAGGGAGCCTGAGCACCGCGTCGTACATCGCATTCCAGAGCAAGGGTCCTAAAACGGAACCTTGGGGTACGCCACCCGTGATCTTGTAGGTTTTCAACCCAGCTTCCATACCTCAAGATTCTATCCGTGAAGTAACTCTCAATAATCCTCACGAGATATTGTGGGACTTCCATCTTTTGCAGTCCTTCCATGATGCAATCCCACCGAGCTGAATTGAAAACATTTTGTACGTCCAATGTTATAATGGCGCAGTACTTCTTGCCACCCCTTCTGCACCTCTTTCCTGCGATTGCCTCTCTAGCAGCGGTAACTACCAAATCGACCGCATCGATTGTTGATCTGCCTTTTCGAAAACCATACTGGTTATCAGCCAATCCTCGGGTTCCTTTACTGAATTTAATCATTCGGCCATGGACGATCCTCTCTAGTATCTTCCCTGTAGTGTCCAGAAGACAAATTGGCCGATAAGATGCAGGGTCATCCGGAGACCCTTTACCCTTTGGCAGGAGTACAAGACGTTGCTTCTTCCACTGGATAGGAAAGATCCCTTCACGGATCTGTCCAGTTGTATATGTCCAGGAAGAGTTCTGACCTTGACGTAATAGCCACTTTCAAGGCAACATTTGGAACATTATCAGGTCCCGGAGCTTTATAGTCCTTTATTCTTTTGCAGGCAAAGTCCAGTTCTTCTTGAGTGATTTCTGGAACCTGTTCCAGATCCAAACCCTGGACTTTGTCAAAGAATATTTCCAGAGTTCACATATATATATATATATATATATATATATATATATATATATATATATATATATATATATATATATATATATATATGTATATATGTATATATATATATATATATATATATATATATATATATATGTGTGTGTGTGTGTGTGTGTGTGTGCATGGAAGGTATTTCAGCTAATATGAATCCTTTACTGTTTGAAACAATTTATATTATATAAATATAAATCAGTAATATTTTATTATAATAAAAAATCTCATTTAAGCTACACTAATGTTTTTAGCAAATTGAGTCTCAATTGTGTAAAAAATTAATTGCATAAAGAGCGCTTAATTTAAATAAAATGCCCCGTTATTATCACAAGAAGCATGAGGCTAACCGCACAGGCATTATTGAGTTGAACCGTGCGGTTGGTTTATGAACCACTAAGGCAAACATATTAGTGGTAGAAGTTGGACCAATACTAACACCCATCGTCCACAAGCTAACTGCCCTCGCACACACTGAGTCCCAACTTTGAAGTGGATTTTCCCCTATCCTTCATTCGTTCAATAGAATCCCAGGAAATACTAACAGTACAAAGTTGTTCATATGCTAGATTTTATATTTGAATAATAAAGGCACCTATATTTAAATAAATACCTAATAGTTTCCACACAGATCAGTCGTGATTTAGGATTATACTTAATCATATAAAAAAACGATTTTTTTTACTGTACATAAATACGAATGTTTTTTTATGCAAACATTTTTCTAAATCAATTTCGGCTATTGTTCCGTGACTTTTCTTAGTAATTTTAACTTGTTTTACTACAATAGCATCTTGATTCGGGGCCCAAAAGAATGAAATTCCAATGTACAAGATGGCAAGGCTATGCTAGTACAAAATTTTATTGCATCCAACAACGAAGTGTCTTAGGAAAATTTCCCTTGCGAAAAAAACGAGGGAGGGCGATTCCCTTCTAATATTATTTTGACGAAATAAAGTACAAACTAGCGAAAAAACAAAACAGCAATGAGTGGGCAGATTTGATATTTCGGTTATACCACTTTGATATTGATATACCAAAATCTGACGAATTCTAGTGGTCTAAGAAAATCCTCAATAGCTCATTATAAAAATTGAAAGGATGTCTGGCAGTCTTCATGATTTGATTTGGTTGGACATACGTCCAGGTTGGGCCTAATTTTGGAAAGGGTGTCCACTTTGAAGAATATCTAACAGATACACGAGCAGTGAAATCTGAAAACCTCTTTTCCATTTTATAAAAATTTAAGATAATCGAAAAATGGTACTATGTATTCGTATAAAATGTGTTCTTATGAAGTTTTTCAATAGATTTTGAAATATATTAAACGAAAATTTTTTACTTCTAATCACATAGTGACATTACATCACATATATCACATTACTTCTAATCACCGTGAGCACCATAGATAACTAAAAAATAAAAAGTATACTTCGAAAAAATAAGAAAGGATATTTTGAAATTCCACCACTCATTTATTTAGCTTAAGCTGAAAACAAAAGTATATTCATGCGTTTAAAATCTAGAGAATAACATATTTCTTTTCCTGAAAATTTGAGATAACTGAACTGATGAATTCTCTACAGTTTTTAATTAAAAAGTAAAAGAGGATTGACGAGGTTTCAATTTCTGCATATATATTATATATATGTTAGAAATTTACTATATGGAAATGATAGCAGTTTTAATCTTTAATTTAATTTAATCTGTCACCTATATATTTTTAATTTTGTCGTTTTGAAATAAACATTTAAAAAGGTAGAGAAATATGGCTAATAAATAAAGTGCAGCTCCACCACAGGTTCTCAACTCTTCGGAATCCTTGGCTTAAAGTAATTGGAATTCTTTCGTCAGGCATTCAAGGATAAGGGTCGGGTCTTTTCTTCTGGCCAACTGCACGAGAAAACAATCCTCTCCAAGGTTTAACAATAAATATCAAGAATTTATGGATAAAGGGTTAATAGATTTCTTTTTAATTTTTTTTTTAAACTTATATTAAACGTATTTTAAAAAAAACTTGTATTAAACGTAAACGAAAAGTTGAATGCCAATATGCTTTCAAAAATCACACAAGTACAACAAAGTCTGGAAGCATGAGCTTCTCAATAAAATCAAGACCGTGAACCAATCATCTCTTCTTATATCAATCTGTCCTTTCTGGCAGTGACTGCTGAAGCCTTATATTTGCTATAACCAAGATATTCAGGACTAAAAATATTAAATAAATGGAAATATGCATGTGTCATTGTTATAATTTTGCAAGTGAGACTATGAATTTTACTGAAAAAAAAGAAAGGACAAACAAATTAAAAATTGCGAGTTAATTATATTTAATCATCGTAATCATCATCACCGATGGCGCTACATGTCGAAGTGACCCTTGTCCTGCAGAACAAGATTAGCCCAACTTCCTCTATCCTTGGCAGCCTCTTCCCAGTTTCTAACTCCAAGCACTCTGGCATCCATTCTCACCTCGTCTTCCCAACCGCTTCGGGGTCTTCCTCTTCTTCTTTTAGCATCAATCACTATTTCTAGGATTTTCCTATGCACTTTATCCTCGTTCATACGAATAGCATGTCCAGACCATCTTAATTTACTCGTTTTTATTCAATTGACTGTCTTCATTTTTAGGATGCTCTGGATTTCGTCATTGGTCTTGATTCTCCAAATTCCATAAACGAAATCTGCACCGTATATTCTCCTCTCATTTACTATTTTCCTTTCGAAAATCTTGTAGTTTATTGCTATTTGCAGCAGAGATGCACCAAGTCTCTGCGCCATAGGTGACTATCAATAGTTTTTATCATTTCATTTAGTTTTCCTAGACAACAGTTGTAAACGAGATAACTTCAGGTTTGCAAAATAAGCAGGGTTTCCTAACATAATTCTTCTTTCAATTTCTGGCATAATTTGATTTTCATTATGTACCGCTGAGCCACGATATGTGAAATTAAAACGCTTTTAAAATTAAAATTATTAAGAGCGAGATTACAGGAAGCTCTTCTGTTTGGATTCGTCAACATTCTCATATACTTCGTTTTATCTTCACTGATTGCAAGCCCAATCTTGCTTCCTTGGCTTAATATAATTTTTAGCACCTCCTTTAACGAAGTCTCATTTCTTGAAATAATTACTAGATTATCGGCGTACTTTTCCAGTTTTGACTGCATCTTTAACCGCTTAGTGAAGGACGATATTAAACAAATATCTCATTAATTAAGGCTTAAGAGGTAATTATTTTTAATCATAGTATAACAAAAAAGTTGAATTCCTTTTTTTATTTGCATTATATTTTTTAAGATCATGTTTAGCTAAAGTGCGGTCCGCTGTACTATTTCTATTCATCAAAATGCTAAACACAAACAGGTCTGGGTTGGCCAGACCTGTTTTAAAGGGTCCAAAAGCTCATTGTTTAATTTGATGGCAATAGATATCACAAGCACTGAAGAAGACCAACACAGTGGGCCAACTAAAAAAAAAAAAAATAAAAAAAATAAAAAAAAAAATAAAAAAAAAATAATTTTTTGATTTGGCCATCCTCCAAATCCACCGACCATTATCTCCTAGATTAATAAGGTCAACTATTTTATTTATATACATTTCGTATAAAAAAAAAAGATGACTGGTTATACCTACCTGCAATCATCACTGGTACAGCTAATCCAATTTTCTTAGAGGGGCCTGACAGGTGCCTAGAGGCTCAGACTCCATTCTCTTCCCCGGAGATACCACATCTATCTGCTTTGAGGTTGACAGAATAGCCACACAGTGGTCAAAATGGCCAATTTAGGTAGACAAAATTATTTTATAAATCTATCCTATAGAAAATTTTACGCTGATCAAAAAAGTTTCAGAAAGTATAGGTGAAAAAAATTCAGCTACAAGCTAGAGGAAAATATCTGATGTGGGCAACACATGACTTCCTTGTACGCCTATTAAATTATAAATCCGTGGCTCAAAAAGTGGTACTGAATTTGGTTACTAGTTTCCGAAGATTGCAGTAAAAGCGACACTCGGCGTCCCGTCATCCATCTATTGATACACACACACACACACTCTTGTCACTGGAGGTCTCATTCCATTGTTATATGTCGTTTTCCTTCAGTGGTCAACTAGTTTCCAAGATATTTCTTCATGTTCCATGACAACAGTAAAACTGTCAATATCACTGGGTAAAGCATTAGAAATGGACAGTTTCGACATTTTAAGCGAAAAAACCCACTTAACTAATATCTTATTCTCATGATGAAGACTTGTTGATCTCACAAATGGGAAGGAAAACTAGTATTTTAGACTCAATTTTAACGCTTGAAAAAAAGTAATAAAACGCTGCAAATTATTACACAATGCAGTAAAGTAAAGTACACCTTCAAGTAAAGTACCACTTCCGGTGATTAAGCAGTGAACAAAAAGGGAGGTTCACAACTAGATTTTACAACAATCCTAAAAACAAAATGTCAACTTTCTACGGTTGAGTTATGCGAAATACGAACGTACGTACAGAAGCCACGACGAAACTAGTCAAAATGGATTCAGGGATGGTCAAACTGGATATTTCCGTTGAAATCTGAAAACCGAAAATTTTCGCGATTAAAATACTTCCTTTACTTCGTATAAGGAAGTAAAAAACTGTTACATTCCTCTGTGTATAAGGCCCGATTTCGATTATTTAAATTTTTTTTGTTGGTGTTGTTTTTCTTTTATCTCATAGTTTCATGTGCATTTATTGTTTTGCCTTTATGGAAGCTTCAGTCTTCTAGACGTCTTCCGTAAATATACAACTGAAATTTCAGCATTTTCTAATGCCGCAACAGATTCATAACTTTAGTACGGGCTGTATCAACCGAAATACTATCGAAAAATAACAAAAACAAAAAGTCGAAATTTTCACATTCGTAAGCTTAACTTGGGACCGACGATATTCCAACTATGTACTTTGACTCACAAAAAAATTCTTTAAAATATAACATGTATCTTTTTAATAAAACGAATAAACGTTAAACTTTACACAAATTAATCTTTAAAACAACTAAAAGTTAGATTCTTACTTCGAAATTACAAATGAAAGATTTAATTAGTTGCTTTAAATCGTTATCGGGTGATAAGGAGGCTCTCAGAATTATTCGCAAATTCATATATTTATTTTACACTAATTCTTTCTTACTTGCTTTTGTATCGACCCGAAATGATCTTGTAACTACGTAGTTACAAGATCATTTCATCTTGTAACTACGTATGAAAGTAATAAAATTACTTTCATTGTTTTTGTTATCTGAAATCTGAAAACCGAAAATTTTCGCGATTACAATACTTCCTTTACTTCGTACAAGGAAGTAAAAAATAATGGAAAACACCTTTCAGGTAATATGTTAAAATAAAACATTGATAGTGATTTGAAACTTATTTTTAGGCTACATAAATAAAAACTTAATTTTATTCTTCTTCAGCATCTAAACAGTGTAAAATGTTTATAATAAATAAATAAAAGAATATAATATGTTATGTCTCGTTCATTTTATGATGAAATACATTTTTTCAATGACTTTCAGAATATCATCTATTCTAAGTAATCAGCTCTGTTCATTCAATCGTTCATTAGGTGAGAATGAACTAAGGCAAAAATAATAATTAATATTATTTTTTATAGCTCCCACTATAGATGTGATTCGCCTTAACTTCTTGGGAAGCTGGGAGGAAATAAATAAATACAAATTGAATCACTTCTACTCACTGACGCCCTTTTCTTGACGAGAAAAAAATGATGTATCTATGCTCGCAAGCCCGATGTAAAAATTTCAGTTCATTCTTTCATTGCATCAACAAATCTCCAACTTGAAATGAGAACTGCAAACATCCTATTTTATAGCGCTAATTATGAAATTTTTACAACTCTAAAGCGTAGCTAACTAAATGCTTTCGTTATTTTATTATTTTTCATATTTTTTTTTTTTACTTCTTACAATTAGTAAGATAAATCGGGGTAAGTGTATACCAAAATTTCATAAGATTGAATTGGGTTGAATGTAAAAAAAATTCAATTACCGTTAGAAATATGATTTTTTTCGCATTTTGAACCCCAAGATCATCTCTACAAAATTACCCAATATAAGATTGTTCAGTTTTTGTCCAATATCAGTTTGATATGAAAGAAAGAAGGTAAAAAAAACGCGTAAGTGAATACACAGCCTCTTATTTATCTTTTGTTATATATGTTAAAAAATTGATGAGGGCAACAGAAACCCAATGTTTTGAAGAACATGAAGGTTTTGGAAGTTTTAAGAGAGCGAAAGCGATTAGGAGCTAAGCACCTTTTTCTATTGCGGGTCAATGAGTTTTGGAAAATAGGAAATTTTTATTCAGATTCAGAAATCAGAAACCCGTCAAACGATCCAACGGTTGGATAGGTGACAATTTTTTTTTTTTAAATGCAGAATCACTCAGTAGTATGCACTTGCCCCATTGTCTTGGCATACAATTTCTGTGGGGCAAGTTAATAACAGGGTCCGAACTGGGAAAATATGGTACTAGGATAAAGTAATTTATTTTGAAATAGTAATGCCTGAACCCAAGAACCTTCATGGGTTTTAGTGGTACAGGTTTTCATTTTTTTTAATGTCTAAAATAATACTTACCACAAAGAAATTGAATAAACTTTCTAGAGTAAAACAGGATAAAACGAAACTTTACGAACTCCACAAGCACCCACAATTCTGAGTTGGTAACCTTCCTGTAATTAATCCCTCCAGAACAGTGGACTCTAATAGTATTATTTTTAATCAAATTTAAATAAATTTGAATAAAATCCTGCACATGTCAGAAATATGCACTTACCCCAACTTACTTCTTTTTCAAAAATTTCTGAGAGGGGAAGGGACTGGTAAATGCCTGGGGCCCAGATCTCTTCCTTCACATAAAGAGTCTACTTCCAAACCTTTGATATTTGCTTCATAGCTCAGCCAAACAACCGGGAGAGCTACTAGCATATACCTTAATAATTTATCAAGCAGCTATCGAATCCATTTAGGAATGGAGTGAAAAATAAAAAGAAGCCTAATAATTTATAAAAGAGCCCATTAATCAACGTGGACATACTGAGAACGCCAGGAGCGGGGAGAAAAATAAGCGATCCGTAAACTAGAATGGTTCAGCTAAGGCAAACATTGTTTGAGGCGGTGAAGTTACAGATGGTGGGGTGACGTAATGAACCTGGCCTTCATCACTGCCAAATTGCCATCCTCCACACGCCTCCGATTTCCTCCACTATATTGACACCCTGGCAACTGAAACGGAACACCAATCTGGCTCTCATGAGTCGTGGCAAAAATTTGAACCTTTGGTGACAAATCACCAAGGCCAACATCAATAATAATTTATCTAGGTCCATTTAAGAAATATTATAATGTGTTTATTACATATGTACCACTAGAATAACTACTACTTTATCCAAAATCATGTTCGCCAGACGTAGACGGATACTTTGGGGAGAGCCATTTCATAAAAATTTCCAATTGACTGAAATACAACAGCCATATCAATAAAATATAAATTATAAAGTTTGATGGTGTTGCTTCCAAAAAACACTAATGATTACTGTCTCGTAATAATAATAAATGAGATGATGGTTGGAGAGGAAGAGGATGCAGTCAGAAATAAAACACATAGTAATTAAATTTACTCTGCAATGAGCCGAAGTTTCATTGAAGGATTAAGGTGAAAATGTAAAGAAAAAAAAATTAAAACAGTAACACAAATTTGACGACCTATAAATTTTTGCTGTGGCACTTGGGCTCTTAGGAATAATTGTTAGATCTCTTTGAGGCGCTGGTAGAACTCTCAACGAAACTAAAAGGGTCTCCGTCACAGGGGTGAAAATTTTTCTCAGAAATTGACAGCATTGTTTATAGTTCTGGTAGCTCCCTGAAGAGTTCTATCGATGAATATTTACACTTTTAACGTTATGAAGCTTTAAAGCTTCATATGAAGCTTTAAAAAAGTTCAAGTGGCCTGAAACCTCTGGATAATTACAATTCAAAAATACCTAACAGGATTATATCGAAAAATTGTATAATAAACCGTGAAGAATAAAAGCAAATCATCAGTCTTTGTGCTAAAAAAGTTATCAGGACATAATTGTTTTAAACTGTCTTATTTCTTAAAATATTATTGCCGTTAATTTATCAAGTTTTCTGATATTACAAATTGGTATGTTAACATGCATACTTTTTAGTTGTTATATAGACTTGACAGAAGGATGAAAGCCTACTTCTAGACCGAGAGCTCATGCAAAAATATTGTCATTACAGAAGAAGATTTTGATAACAATTTTTTGAATCCTTATAGAATTGAATTTAAAAAAATAAGAATCTTCCAGTCGGATCATACTATCTGAAAAAATGATGGCCAAAAAATTGAAATTTTAGTATTTTTTTGGTTTTCACCAATAATCCCTAGATGTAAGAAATTCAAGTTTTGACCTCCTTTTTGTGCCTTTTTAGCCATCTTAAGAACTCACAAAGAAAAGTCACTACGCTTCTAGTGTATTTAAAGTAAAAAATTTATATTACCAATTTCAAAGAACATTAAATTACCTGCATAATTTTATATAATATTTTTGAATATTCGTAACAGCTACAGAGATAATCTGGAAAACGTCCAAAAAATTTGAAAGTTGGATGTCAGTGGTTTTGCAATAGTCATGATTTATTTCAAGCACATATAAAAAAAAAAACCCGCAGCAATTACGACTATTAAAAAATATTATATACAAACTTGCAGAAAATTTAATGTTCTTTAAAATTGGTAATGACAAATATCGATCTTAAATGCACTGGAAGCCAGTTATTTTGGAAAAACTGAAAACAAGGTTCTTCTAAACGGGTTTTCATTTTTTTTTTTTCCAAGCGTATCGGATAACGGTTTTTCAAGATGGCGAAAACGCACAACATATCTGAAAATTAAAACTACTCCATTTTTTTAAAAACTAAATTGCACATCAAACTGGGCCAAAATGCCAATTGTCGGACATCGGGAGATTGCGAATTTCGAGATGTGCACTAGATCAAATTAGATTTTTATCTTGTGTTCAATGGACGCAGAATTTGATGCTCTACAACTTTTATTTTATGAGTTTTTCTTTTGCAAAACTCTTTTCAAAGCAGCAAGCTGATATATAATGCTTTGTCTCTGTTTCGATCCTTATTTTCGGCCATACCAAATTATTATATAGTGGTACACATTAGAGGCAGTATTTGATGTTTTTTAATTTAATATACCATAGCTTTTTCGATAGTACGCACCGTTTAGGAATTATAGATGAAAAACCAAAAAAAAAATTAGTATGATCCGACTGGCAGACCCTTCTTTTTTTTTTAATTTCAATACTGTAAGGTTTCGAAAAATTGCTATCAAAATTTTCTTCAGATAAAAATAATTTTTTTGCACGGGCTTTCGGTCTAATCAGTATTGTCGTGGTCGTCCAAAATCCTCTAATGTGTTAAACAGGAAATATAAGCAATTTAATTAAGCAATTAAATAATTTATAAGCAGTTCTATAAAAATAATTTTATAAACTAATTATTAACATTACAATGTGGTAAGTAAATAACCATGGAAACGCTAAAAAGAGAAAAATCCTTTTTAATCAATTTAAATCATGTTACGATTTTTTAACACACATGTCTTTCCGCAGCACACAAAAGATAATATATACCGATTTTTGGTCACATAGGTTTAATGGCTGCAACGACGGTATATTACTGTAACATTTATAAAACGTTTGATTTATTCAAATTTAGATAAATGTTCATGTTAATGCAGAGAATAAAGGCTATGTTCGCGACTGACCAAGAAAGAACTGAATCACAAATATGATTGTCAATAAACTTTCAAAGTCCTAAAGAAAATTTAATGACATAAAAGTATTGTATGAACCAGAGATACAAAAGGGTCAAGTTTAGCTCGTTATAACATGAGCTAGCTGTTATGGACAACTGCGACAAAGTATAGCCTGCCTAAAAGTACAGGATCAAAGGGTATCACTCAGGTTTAACTCGCAAACTGATTGGAATAAAGGGCTTGTTAAACCACTCCGATGGTAATGGAAATTTTTTTATTTTATAAAAATGTATTAACAGCCAAGTACAGAAAAATAAAATAAATATGGAGACCATGTGAAATGACAATGTAAAAGTTATGCTAAGGAAACTGTGTAGCTAGCCCTCTTTAAATTTTCATTCAATTTTAATATTATTATTAGGTATTGGATTGACATTATTTAGTTTTAATCACAATGATCTCGTTGATAATTATTTACTTCATAATTCTTTATATCTGAAACAAATATAAAATTGTAATAAAGTGATAACTAATAACACCACACAAGCGCCATCTCACTCAATAGTCTACCTGGGAATGAAACTGGACCGTCATATGACCCTATCCACTCATTGCTACAACAAAGTGAGATCCATCAGAAGAAGAACATATAGACTGCACCACCTACTATTATCACCTGCTCTTTCTGTCAGGCTCAAATTACAAATCTACAAGAGCATAATTAGACCGGCACTCTTGTACGGAGCTCCGCTGTTCACGCACCTCCGAGACGGAACGCAACATCTTCAACAGTTTCAGAATACCGTACGGCGGAAAATGGTAAGATCCACATCGATGAAGAAGATGAGGGTAGAAACTCTTCACGAACACTTCGAATTGCCCACCATTCCACAGTTCATAAAAATAAGACACATAAAATTCTTTGACTCCCTAAAATCCTCGATGAATCCATTATTCAAGACGATGACACCAGCAACAGCTCCAGTGCGCTGACAGCGGACTGTAGAATAATATTAGGTTAAGTATATGAAACGAGAAACAAAACAAAAATGAAGTGTGCCCCAACACGATCCACAATTTCCAGTAAAACAATTTCAGAACTCTATAGTAAAAACAAAAACTGCTTAAAATGTAGCAAAGCTACAGCAAAAGTATAATTCATGAAAAGAAAATGATGTAAACATTTTTGAAATAGAGTCTGTATATAAACATAGGGGTTAGGAAAAAAAAACTAATAAAGTGACAGAGGCCTTGGTATATTAAAAGGTCTTATATATAATGAAAGCTGGGAAAGAGGTTGAAAATAAATAAATACGGATAAGACGAAATATATGGTTAGCAATAGAAACAGAGGCGATTTTGAGGATATAGATATAGGAGAAAATAGGTTTGGACATGTTGAGAAATTGAAGTATTTGGGGTCTGTGATTACTAGAAAAAACGAAATTCGAGAGGAAATAAAGGCGAGGTTAAAGGTGGAATCCCTTCTCCCTTCTCTCTCTCGATCCACAATTAAATGTTTATAAAATTGATAACGAGCTATGGGCAGGTAGCCGATGATGACAAAATGGTTGTCATCAGTTAGCTTGTTTATTAAGCCCACCGCTCGACTAATGAACAGATAGTCCCTAACAAGCAACCAACGCTTCTCGGTTTGCCCATACGAGCCAATCTCTCGTACCTCAGGGATGCTTCATTCTGTTCTAACGCTGATAATACTGTTATGAAACAGCCATAGTAACTTTACAATACAGCAAATAAGCACATTTCTCAAGTAGCAAGGGATAAAATAAATCATATTGCTTTTACAGAAAGGATATAGCAGTAAATACATTTGCATCAGACCTTTTTTAAAAGGAATTTGAATCTGAGTTATTTAAAATCAGAAGTAGGCGCAGACGCCTACCAACCGTTACTGCTAACTGTTATTGATTGTATTTTTCGTTGAAACTACTCGCCGTAGCGGCCAACTCCCCTAGCACCAAGCATTCTAATTTAAAATATTTCGGCGAATAAAAATGTTTGGCATAATTTTAATAGTTTTCATTTATATGACCCGGACAGAAGTCCACGCGGTGGCGGAATTGCTTGGTTCAATAATAAGGCTAAATTATGTCTGTATAAAATTTTAACCACTATGTACGAATAAACTAAATTTTAATGTTCAAATTCTGCAGAGTGATGTCTTCTTGTAGCATTGTGAATGAATAGAAAATAATGTCTGCCTCTCCGAATATCGCTCTAAATAAAGGTAATCTCTAATTTTATATTTATTACTATGGACAGTATGGCTATTATGCGTACAATTATTTTAGTAATTATATAATTAGTAATTCCTATACGTTTGTAATGAAATCACGATAGATGTTTTTCATTATGCAATTAGTAAATCAGTGCTTAAATTAAAAAAGATATTTTGATTTTTCAATATTTGAATTTGAGAATTTATTTAAGATGAAAATTTCTGTCATCGTTTATTGTTAATTGGATTCATATTTTAATACCTTTTTAAAGAGAAATTTCTTAATTAATTTAAAATTTTTAACAATTTTATTTCATCTAATTTTGTCTCACATAACGAAAAAATAAATAAAGGTAACATAGGAACCCTCAGAATGTTAGCGCTATCTTCAAAACTCTCCTTCGACATGATAACATAACCAAGAACCATCATACTGCCGACAGTTAGACATCTTCGGAAACGTCATGAAGAAGCAGTATAGTAGATATGAAGTCACATCTGGACTGCCGAACAGTGCCAATGAAATATGCTCTGTTCTATTTACTCAAAGCAGTAGTCAATTGTCAGCAATCTCTGTCAGCCACAACCGTGGGCAGTACCAGCGAAAGTGGTTGTTATGACTACCTAAAGTAGGTTATCATAAATGGCCCAAACATATTGTAGTGGTAATAGTTTACTCAAACCTAAATTGTAATAGCAATATACTTAATTTCAGACTTTACTTACTTATTGATTGTTTATCGGTTTTAACGCATCAATTTGCCCTAAAGACAGAAATAACGGGTTATCTTACAAGATACCAACCTATTCCAGCCAGGGTAGGGAGGGACATTATTATTCCATGGATCCGGCCATGAAATAAAAGTCAACTGGGTCATTCTCAAAATACGGGCTAATTACATCAGGTAAAATTTTAAATTTCCAACTTTGTTTTAAATTCCTAAAAAAAATTGTGGTGATCTCAGAGAACTATCGGCGTTTGAAATAATTCCCTGCGCTGATCATTACTCATTTTAAACCTTAAAATTTTAAATGTTTGACACATAGTAATTATATATTTACGAAATTACATAAACAGGCAATTTTTTTTTTAACTGGAAGTCCTTCAATATAGAAGAATTACATTTTCATTAATTACAAACCAAGATAGGCGTAAATAAATTTTCAGAAACTTTGGAATATTAATAAATATTTATTGAAAAAGCAAATAGGGTTTCCTACTATCACACAAATTATTAAACTTAAAACAATCAAAACTGATTTTGAACTAATTGAACAAATTTTAATATCCTTCTGACTATTTGGGTTTTTCCTTCAAAGGATTTCGTTAATTTCAAGAATGTATTTAACGAAGGCTTAATTGAATCCACGACAATCACACATCTTCTGGCATGGTAATTATTGATAGCACAAATTTTGTAGAAATATCTAAAACAAACAAAAAAATCTAACAAAAATGATATAATTCAATCCAACTGTTTAAAATCTATAAATGACAATAAGCGGAACCTCAAAATGTTAAAAACATTAAAGTTAAAGGAGCCCACGCTAATTACAACACAAATTATAAACACCTGAAAAGGACAGTTCAACTTAGACTTCCTTTCAACCCAACTGAAATGAACCTCCTAGGACCCAGAAAATCTCGGGCAGGGCTGCCATCCTCTACTACACCAAAAATAAGCCAAATAACCCGCATTACCGTTTTTATTTTTTAGAACGGTAATTACTCGTGTTTTATTATTTTATAACTGTCTTTCCGACCCACTCTCCATTCGCTGATCACCTGAAATTCAGACTTTCTTATAATTTCTGGCTATTTCACTTTCCACATGAGAATTCCACAATAAATTCAAACTGAAAGACTGAGGTAAGACTTTCATCCATGGACACACATGAACTGTAAAACAGTGCTTCTGCTTCCAAGGATCATTGATGTTTTATAGCCAATGACTAGCTTGTAGAAGCCATTAACAATATAAATTTGACATTTGTCTTGAACATTAAATTCCCCATTAACATGCCGCCTGCTATGAACTCTTACTGAACCCCGTTATTCCATTCCAAAATCAAGATATTATGAATACTACTTTTTTACGATAATCACAAAATAATCAGCTAGCAATCAACATCTTTTTAAAACATAAAAATCTTTATAAAAATTGGAGTTGATTAGAATATCATAAATTGAGTTTAATGTGCTATAATTGAAAACGTAAATACATATATTTAAGTAATGTAAATGAATCAGTAGTAATTGAGCCTGTATTCATTTCATAGATTAACTGACGCATCCTAAGGCAGACGCACAGCCAACTGAAAAACAATTGTAAAAAAAAAAATTAAAAGCAAAAAACATAATGAATACCTGATGGTCCCTGTTACATGTAATATCATGAATTATTCTAGGTGATGTAGCGCATCCTTTCCAGTGATGAAAAATTGCAATGGAAATCTACAAAACACGCTTGTAAATGTTAACTCAATTGGAAGGGTCTGTTTCAAAGGAGAGTTCCAAATTCCTGAATTGCTTTACTTCAGATATTTTCGCTAACAAAAACAACGCACAAATGGTATTTCCTTACTCGGACTTAAACGTACATCTTTTTAATTTTAAATAAAAAATGCTTTCGTAAGAAATTTTAAAACTATTTCCATTGAAACATAAATGCATTAATTCAGTCATAAACTCAGACCATACTTCATTATCAAAACAAAACATTAATAAAAGCTCCTATGTTATGTTTATGTAGTTACTGTAGTCTACCCTGTTGAAGTCAATAAGTAACAGTGCTTTACCTTCTCATTTATTCTACAAATATAACAAAAATCATATACAAAATTATAATACTAACGTACATATAAGCATACCTAAGCAGGTAAAAAAAATATAAATTAAAAAAAAATATTTTTAAAGAACGACTTATTTGGATAGTTAAACGAAGTTAGAGAAACTGATACAAAGGACTTATCAATATGTTTAATATCGCAATATTCATAATTCTGTTGTTAGATAGTTTAGACATCTTCGTGAGAGAAATTATGATTACACATATAGAGAGAAATGCTTTATTTACAGCAATGCTCCCCAAAAATCTTGTGGTTGCTACATATACAGCATACTAAATCAATCTATAGCTAGACAAACAATAATATTATACATAATATTTAGAACATTTTTTTTCCTTTCATTCTAGCTCTAAACGCATTATAATTATCATTGCATTACCCTTAATATATCTGTTCCTTTTCTTTATCCATCTTTTTATTTTCCATTTGTTTGTTATAGACCTAAAACTCCCTAATACATCCGTTATTTCTCTTTTCCGGCGACTCTAATCCATTTCATAACTTAAAATGCTTTCTCTTTTTTTTTTTTTTTTTAAACATGCAAAACAAAAAAACAACAAAAAATTCGAAAACTAATCTAATGTTCAAATTTTAGGAATGCACACCTAAGCATCAAAAACAGTACAATAAATAATAACAAAATAAGAAAATTAGGATAAAAACAATGTAATAAAAATATTCAAAGAAAAAATAAATAAATAATAATATAATAAATAAAAAAATAAATAATAGATATCCACTCAGTTAACTACCATACAGGTGATGGTGCATAATTCCCAAGGAGTCCAGTATAATATTCTCGGCCAATACCGCAATATTCCTGTTGCCAACACCTAGGTCTTCCAGAAAGCTCCTTGTTCTACACGGGATTGTTCCGCGTGACCTAAACGAGAGGCCTCTCACGGTGAACCCTCTCTCTCCGAAGATCTCGCGGAATTTCTCTTTTAGGAATGTAATACTTCCTATATACTGTATATACTTCTCATCAATTTTCTTCTTATTGCCCTCTTGTAAAAAAAAATCCAAGTTTTCGATCTATTCCTTTTTGTGTATTTTTCGCCATTTTGAAAAACCGCAAAGAAGAATTTGTTATCAATTTTCCAAAATAACACACATCTAGTGCATTTAAGGTAAAAATTTGTCATTACCAATTTTAAAGAATCTTAAATTTCCAGAAATTTTTGTACATAATATTTTTGAATATTTGGAATAGCTACTGAGATAGGGCATTAAAAACTGCAAAAATGTCCGAAAAAATCAAAAAGTTTGAATACCCATAGTTTCGAATTAGATATGATTTATTTCAAGCACACATTAGACTAAGGACACTCCAGATGCTAAAACAATTTGTCAGACGACATTAGGAGGGGGCAGAATTCAAAATGGTGGCCAAAAACAGTCGAAATTTTCTTACTTTTTTTTTTTTGCTTTTTCACCTATAATTTCTAAAGGGTGCCTTCTATCGAAAAAGTTAAGGTAAATACAATTAAATAGCATCAAATTTTGCGTCTAATATACCTTGGCATTTTCGATAGAAAGCACCCTTTAGAAATTATTGGCGAAAAAACAAAAAAGTCCAAAATGTAAAGTTTTTTTGCCACAATTTTGAAATCGGTCCCCTCCTAACGTCGTCAGACAAATTTTTTAGCAACTGGGGTGTATGTAGAAAATTATATCAAAATTTGGACTTGAAGTAAATCATATCTGAATCATATCTGAAGTAAATCATAACTTGAAGTAAATCATATCTGAACCACTAAACCACTGACATATCCAACTTTTTTAATTTTTTGGAATTTTAGCAGATTTTAACGGCTCCGTATCTCAGTAGCAATTCCGAATATTCAAAAATATGATATACGAAACTTTCTGGAAATTTAAGGTTCTTTAAAATAGGTAATGACAAATATTTACCTTAAATGCACTAGAAGGAAAAAAAATGTTCTTTGCAGTTTTTCAAGATGGCGAATATCGCACTAAAAGGAGGAGGTCAAAAACTTTGCATTATTCACAAGAGTGGCGATACATACAGCATACTTGAAAAAATAAAAAAAAATCCATTTTTTACAAACCAAACTGGGCTAAAATGCCAAAGATATCGGGAGATTGCCAATTTCGAGAGGCATATTTGACCGAAATTAATTTTTTTTTTTTTTTTTTGTTCTCGTTGTACGCAGAAGTTGATGCTCTACAACTTTTATTCTATGTTTTTTTTCTTTTAGAGAAGCCGTTGCCAAGCTGTAGACTCATATTTAGTACTCGGTCTCTGTTTTTGACAAAATCGTCGATTATGACCGAGGTTTTCGACCATATTAATTAGCCAAATTATTATGCAGTCATACTCATTAGACGCAAAATTCGATGCTTTTAAAATTTAATATACTATAGTTTTTTAATTAAATGGAGCGTTTAGGAATTATAGGTGAAAAATCAAACATAGTCCTACAATTTCGAGCCACCATTTTATAGGTAGTATGATCCGATTGGCAGACTCTTACCTTTTTAATCTCAATACTATAAGGATTCAAAAATTGCTATAAAGTTTTCTTCAAATAATGTCTATTTTTTGCAAGGGCTCTCGGTATATTTAAATTTTCCGCCATATTCATTTCTTTCTACACATATTCTACGACATATTTTACACACACACACATCATATCACTGATTCATAATCAGTGATAACCAACCTTCAACCGATGACAGATGATTGATTAGCTTTCCCGTCGAGCGCAAAAAAAATATAGGATTTTTTACTTACAAAGTATAAGTATGATAAAACTTGTACCATAAATTGTATTTAATTTATTTTTTTAGGGATTCCTTCTGAGACCGTTTCTACCCAACTTAACGTTCCAACAATATTATAGCAAAAATGAATGGCTACAATTAAAAACACTGGCGATATTATATTTTTTTATTACTAGTATAGTTGGAAGTTGCAATCCAATATTTTCTCGATTCAAAATTAAATCTTTCAAAATTAATTCATACTACATACTATTTCACTGGTAACGAAATCACAAGGGCAACTGAAGACAAGAGCCACGTCAGGATCTTTGAGAAAACTTACAGCAGTTAAATCTGTGTCAGTATATTTCGCACGCATAAGTTCTGGGAGGCAATAACTCATCCACCAATATTTTTCATCTACCCGCAACTGGCCGTAGAGGATGAATGCATCAAGTATTCAAGAGACAGCATTATAACACCGAAGACAGGATTATAACAAATTTAACTCAGACTCATCGAAATTACCCCTTCACAGAAATTTTTAGTAAAAGGCGACAGATTTTTTTGCTTTAAAGGGAGATCAGTTAACTATGTCACACACTAAAGAGAATATAGATGGAGCAACGGCGATCTGAAACTGCGAGCGGTTTCCGCTCAATGAGGCCACTCCCACTCGGGAGGAGTTCGTCAGGAGTTAGGGCCTTTGTCCTATACTTTATCACTTTATTCTCATTTTCCAATTGCTAGGATTTTTCGAAGAAGATTCGCATCTAAAGTCCGAAGTATAGGCTACCCTTGCGCCATCTATACTATCTTGAGGTGACAGTTCAGATACTCTTTGATACGGGTAATACCATGACCACACCTTAATTAATCAATTCGCGCCTATTTTCCAGAAACCTGAGAAATGAATTCTGGAAGGAAAAAGAATTTCCAAGACTATGGCCTTTTCCATTGTTCGGTGCGAATCTTGGCCGTTTTTGTAAAAAGAAGAATAACGCCTTAAGGTATCAGGAAACAGTAATATATCATTAGTAGCCACATTGAAATTCGTCAATAATAGTGGAGGCCGCCATATTTTTTTATATTTCATTGTCAGTATTTATATCTGTTTAAACATATATATATATATATATATATATATATATATATATATATATATATATATATATATATATATATATATATAAATAAGGCCAAAGATCTCCATGATGTGTGTATTTATATATATATATATATATATATATATATATATATATATATATATATATATATATATAAGGGGTCGGGGTGGCCGAGCGGGTTAGCGCGCTTGCAAAAAGTGCACCTACTCACAAACCCAAAGGTTGTGAGTTCGAATCCCGGCACCGGCACTACTTTAATTTAATTAAACTAATAATTCAAGAAATTTATCACCCCTCCCTCCGGGTATGTGAAGCCCGTCAGCCTACTGGAGGCTACTCATACATACCGGGCGTAGGAGTGATGACCCTACCCCGTGTACCTTAATTGTGAATCGCGTTGTGGTTTTCCAGGACATAAAATAGCCGCCCGGAGGTTTGGTCCATGGACGGTCTGTCTTGGGGAAAGAAATACAGGTCCTCGTGCGCCTGCTGACTCCGAACAGCCATAATCCGTGGATCTAGACCGATTTGTCACTGTCCTTGAACCCGAGTGAGTCGGTGGGAAGGACACTGCCGAATTGGCCTGCCGCTGCACCATGGAAACCATGGTTCGCAGCAACGTGAGGTTGGGTGACCCCCTCCAGGCTGTCTGTGCTTCCGCAAGCATTAAATGTCTGTAAGAACACCATATCGCGCGGCCAAAGATCTACAAGGTCTATAGAGCCAACCGAAAAAAAAAAAAATATATATATATATATATATATATATATATATATATATATATATATATATATATATATATACCGGAGTGACCGAGCGGACTAAAGCGCTTGTAATAGGTAATCAAAATTAAGCAATGTCGATGGGTGACCACCTACCTGAGAAAATCGCAGCCCGCGACTATGCTCTTCTCCCCGGGTATATGAGGCCCGTCAGGCTACTGGAGTCAACTCACACAGACCGGGCGTGGGAGTGATGACCCGTGTACCAAAATTGTGAATCGCGTTGTGGTCTCCCAGGATGTCAAATAGCTGCCCGGGGTTTGGTCCACGGTCTGCTTTGGGAAAAGAAATTTAGGTCCTCGTGCGCCTGCTGACCCTGAGCAGTCATAATCCGTGGGTCTAGACTGATTTGTCACTGTCCTTGAACCCGAGATAGTCGATGGGTAGGACACTGTCGAATTGGCCCCAAAGGGACTGGCTATACAGCAATGAGCAGCCTGCAGCTTCACCATGAAAACCATATTTTTCTTCTTGCATTTATAGCGTCTTAATATTACTGACAAGCGTCTTTTGTTACCGATTTTAACCAATAACCTATGAAATATACAATATACAATCGGATATTACTTATCACCAGTAATCACTGAAACTTACATTCTCACAGTTCATTTTGAAATCTATTAATTTTCTAATTGTCATAATCTATATAATTAAATATTAATTAATACCACAACCCCGCACAAAACTCAAGGAGCCGTACGTGTAGAATATATGTTCTGAAAAAAGAAAACTCTATATGAGAATATATGCTATGCTAGGTAACGGGAAATCGCGGGACAAGCAGCCTTTAAATATATTCCAAGTAATAGCATCCAACGTTCACAATGGGTTTAGTAATGAACGAATGCCCAAACAGTTCAATTGCGCCGAACAGAAGGGTTACCATATGAGAGGTACACCGATGCGTAGATGGGAGGATTGCGTTAAGACTGAAACAGAATTGGGTTTTGACAAATGTCGATAGGAGAAGGTATTGAGGCGAGGAATGCTGGTATCGGCAATCAAGTGTCGGGTTCGCAAAGCCTTTTATTATTATTAATAGAAAGGCCTTAGGGTCAGCTTATAATTGTTATTATTATAATAATAAAATGTTACTAAAACGTATTGTGCGCAGATTAATGTTTTCCCTACAACGAAAAATTGGAAATATGATATTTTTAGATAAAACCGCATCATATAATGCTAATTCCCAAGACAAAATTACCAATAATTGACGTTTTATATTTTCAGTTTTAATTTTAATTCCTAGTATTGTAAAGAGAAAAGTGGGATTTCACCAGTAGTTCTTATTGGATTCCGGTATTCCTGTTGGAATCAAGATCAAAATGATTTCCTTCGGACGAGAATCGTTGAAGTAAATCTTGATAAGGTTAAAGGGCGAGTCTTTACCGGCCTAACAATAGCGTTATTACATCGGAGGAAGAGGTTCATGAATGGACTCCTCTCGGCAATAGAACTCAAATTAGATAGTATCCCATCTGGCTCTACAGAGCAATTGTAGTTCTCCAGATCGGGGGCAAGATTATATCTTTAAAATCAATGAGCATCTACTAAAAGACACTAAAGCAATACTGATAGCAAGTAATAATTTCCTAAAAAAGCAATTTCATGTAATCATGAAAACAAATAACGACAAAGCACAACAAGAAAAAAAAAACATTCTTGTACTCATGGGACCCTAAACGTATAAGTTAAGATATACATCGAAACCTTATTTTAGTAACATTCATTAGATTGGAAAAGTGGTAAATGAAAAAAAAAATAAATGGATTTTGACCTGTTTGATTTGATCAAACTGAATCACGTTTTGTCAGATATGAATAGGTCATGAACCACACTTCAATTAAATCAATTAATGTTACAAACATTTAAATTTTAGAATAAAAAGGAATGAAATACTAGGTCATGCCCAAGTTATAAATTTCAGGATTCAACCTGGTAATTTCAGGCATCAATGTTAACAAAATATGAATAAGAAATAACTTAATTTATGGTTAATCCCGCATAAATAACCAACCCACCATTTTCTTAACAGATTCGATATCCGAAAACTAGGCACAGTAATTGTGATTTTAAATAATAAATTGGGATTTCATAGCATTTATAAAGCATAATTGTTTTTAATTTACGTTTCGCTTTTCATACACGAATCATTCATACACGGTTTATAAAGGCGCAATCTGAATTTTTCATAAGTTATATGGAGCTTTTATTATTTAATTTGAATTACTTTATTAATGAACCTAAACGTCAATGACAATCAGTGAATGTATGGTGAATGAATGGAAAAAAAGCGGACAAAAGGAAGAGTGAAGCCCGTGGGGTGCTATTCCGGTCATGAGTCTATTTTATGGAATTAAGACTGATGATGCCACACCAGCTCTTTTCTCACAGCAAAAGTTAATTTAAAGTCATTCCCATCGGTTCCGAACCACTCATCAATTCCCTTCCATACTTTCTTTTATTTTACCTCAAAACTTCCAAATTCATTCCCATAATTCTGCGGTGTTTCGATAAAGGGGTACTTAACCTTTGAGAAAGATTGTGAACCTTGTGTTTTTGAGATGGAATGTGAACCCTGTTTCATTGACTAATATTCTTTTTCTAAAAGGTAAAGTTCATTATAAAGAGCAAAATATAACATAAACCCATTGTCGCAAAAAAAAAAAGACTTGATTTCCTAAACACCACAGAATTTTGTTAATCTATTTAAGCATAAAACTAAACTATGTAAAATATTCATAAAATTGTTTACAAAAACCAGAACTTTGCCTGATAGGATGTTCCAAAAATAGTCAAATCGTAATAGACTATAAGGGTGTTTCAGTTCCCATCCAAAGCCCATGACCAAGAAATTCATTAATCAGAAGGATTGAATCTATTGTGGGAAAAATCAATAACAGTCTGGATTCCAATCCACTTTGGAATCTTGGAAAACGAAAAAGCGGAATTAGCGCTCATTTGGCAAGAAAAGGAGGAGCATTTGGAGCAACTAAACTAAACTATATTACTGAATAATTAATAGTTGGCCGTAAAAACTTCTTTTTTTTGTTGACCACCTCCCGGACCATCTCATTCCTTCATAAAGTAGATTACATAAGAAAATAGAGAACACCGACCTAAGATAAAATTCAAAGTGAATTGTAAAAAAAATGAAGAAGAAATAGTTCCCATTTTTATTTCTCGGAGATATAAAAATAGCTTAAAACTGGACCACAAGCACCAGGATGTCGAGGAAAGAAAAAAATTATTATTTTCAGATTCAAACTGTCACTTCACTAATATTCGAATGTAAAAATCGTATCCAAACGCCAATATACCGTTGGCGTAGAACACAAATTGAACAAGACATTAAAAAATATATACAATTATTGTTGGCCTACATTTAACAAGTATCTGCGGATACTATCAGTTTAATTTAGGTATCTACTTTTAATGATTGGAACGATTATAGAAACAATTTTTAAATTGGAAGGCTTTTTTATCAACAATTATTGACACTTTTCAACACTTATTTCATATTTCTTCTATTACATCAATCACACCAACACTCTTCTACAATATTCCAACATTCAAAGTTTCGGTATATTGCCCCATCATCAAGAATATAGTCCACAATGCAATGAACATTCTAGAAACATTTTTATCACATTAATATCACAATTCAAACTTTAGTTTAATTTCAGTTTGAAGTTGTTTGAATTGTGATTAAATGATTTATAGAACATTCATTGCATTATAGGTTATATTCTTGAAGATGGGGCGTACCCCGAAACATTGGATATTGGAATGTTGAAGAAATGTTAATGTCGTTGTTGTAATGGAAGAACCATGAAATAAATGTTGACAAGTTTTAATAATTGTTGATTAGAATAATGTTATTCCCACAGCAGAGAATATGGATGATTCTCTAAAAAAAGGGCAATTTCAATGTATCAGGTCGATATCATCAGAACTATGAGTATAGTGCTCAGTTCAGCTATAATTTCGAGTGATTTACGTTATTTAAGGACTATTTTCCTTTCGTTAGCGTGGAAAAAGTTTGTATTGTGATGAGTATCCACTACTGCTTTCAGATTTCAAAACCCAATTCTTGGCTTAAAAATACACAATAAGTTAGAAAAGATTTATGTTCCAGATACTAGGCTACTGGAGTGATATTAATGAAGGTCCATCCATTTATTAATTTGTGTTTATATGCCCGTATGAGCTCCATGTACTATGTATACAAGAAATAAGACTATCCCGTTGAATGTAAAAAGCTTTCTCCTCATACTTCAGAGACGTACGGGGAATTTCAGAAGTCATTTTGTTGTGACAGTTTTGTTGACTTGCAATTATCTTTCATTCAAGATTCCCAGAACGTCACGCAGGCAGGACATTTTATTAGTGCCTATCCCATGCTTCATTGTTTCACTTTTCAAATATTAATTTAATTTGTCCTTCAATTACCATATCATTTTATTCTTAGGGGTGAACAAGAGTGTATTAATTCTTTATTTTCATTAGGCATATTAGATCGATACTAATTATTCGACTTCAAAGTCTAAGTTGTCCGTTCCATTGAAATATTGTAATTCAACGGTGAAGACAATAGGTCCATGGAACCGATTCTAAACTTCACCGAATAACATTAAAACATTTGAAATCCTTTTTTATTTAATACTTTCATGTTATTCAAGTATTGTATTTTCTTATACTTTGCTGGTTTAGATTTATTATTTATAAGTATTTTAAAAAGTATTTTTAATCTCAAAAATATGGCTTTTCTCTTAATCATTGGTCAAAGAACATGCCTACATTTTTTTATTTTTTTTTTTGAGATCTCTACTTTTTGAAAATTCGTCACTGAAAATTTCCCCTTTCCTGAGAATCCCTTATATATCCCAGAATAAAAATTCTTTTTCTTTTTTCATAAAATCTTGGAATGGAAAGAAGGCCATCATGATAATAACCCCTTTAAAATATTTACAAGATATTAAACCTAGAGACGGTTTTCGTCATCAAAGAACCAAAAGACACAATGCTAGAATGCAGACATAAAGAAGAATGTGGAGTTCGCTAGGTCATGAAATATTCCTTTTATTAAATAATGTTGTCCCACTTTGCGGTCAGCTCTCCATCCCTTTCCCCGGGTCTGACTAATTTAACTAGAGATGTATTACAGTGTATTTTCATAAGTTGCCTTAGAGCATCTGTTTCAAGCTAGTTTGAACATTTCAATAAAAATATTTGATGGGGACAACACATGACTTCCTTGTACGCCTATTAAGCTATAAATCGGTGGCTCAAAAAGTGATCCTGAATTTTGTTACTAGTTTCCGAAGATTGCAGTGTCTCAAAAACGACATTCGGAGTCACGACATCCATCTATTGACACACATACACAGACACACTCTTGTTTCTGGAGGTCTCATTCCGTTATTATATGTCGTTTTCCTTCAGTAGATAACAAGTTTCCAAGAGATTTCTTCATGTTCCGTGGTAACACTAAAACTGTCAATATCACTAGATAAAGCATTGGAAATCGACAATGTCGACATTTAAGCGGAAAAACCCACTTCCCACTTTTATCTCCTGCTACAGACTTGTTGATTTCACAAATGGGAAGAAAACCAATATTTTACACTCAATTTTAACACTTAAAACAAGTAATAAAAATGATTAATTGGATTGGAAACCAAATCGCGTTTGTAACCTTTATTACCAAAACATATGATTTTTAATTGAAATATAATTTTTGATGTAAGCTTAATTGGTAATCAAATAAGCTTGATCTCCGGTAGAAAATTATTTAGTAAGCATTTAAATAATAATTTGATATTCAAAAAGAATCCCGCTTATCCCGGACTAAACGGAATGTTTTTTTTGTTTCCTTAAGGTAGTTTTATTATCAGTAAACCCGACGGTTCAATGCCGATTGAACTACTACTAATCATTATCTTTTATACAGATTTTTCTTTCAATTTTTACTATTTTTTCTTCTCAAAAATAATTTAACCTTTATACAGACATTCTTTAGGTGATTCTTCCTTGGGGTACTCATTCGTGGTGGTAATCTGTTTACTCCATGGGCTGCATTCGGCTTTAAAAACAAAACTATGGGTTTTTCTTTTCTTAACCCAGCCTATCATATTAAACAAATGGATTATACTAGAATTGATATAATGATGACTTTGTATTCTGCCATATTCCTCTTCATAAAATGCTTTTATTAACTTTATTTTTATTTATCTTAAATTTTAATTAGCAATTAATCTGGTGAGACCTCTGGGTATTTTTTTTTTTTTATATTTTAATATTATTAAGACTATTGCAACGGCTATTATATATTTTAGTAAGTTTACTTTCGAAGTCCATAGTCCAAATCTTGTTCAAGCGCCCCGTATTCCAGCCAGTGTGAAGGTCATTTTTTCTTAACCATACCCCTGAGGTAGTTCCTGATATCCGCCAGCAACCGCTTGCTCCTAAACAACAAGTGTCTTGGCCTTTTACTCTCTCCTATATTTATTTTAATTTTCTTCAGCCCTTTTTTCTTATTTATTTTTGTCACCTTCCTCGGGATTCTCATATTCTGACCGCTTATTATATGATGACATAATTTTGATTGTAGAGCTCTCTCTAAATTTTTATTTATAATAGGGGGTGAACTTAAGATAAGTGGTGGTATGACTTCCGTTATATTAGACGTGTTCGGACTTGGATGACTCATCTCTTCTTGGACTTCCATCTGATGGGCTTCTTTAATATTAAGAGATTGCTCGGGATCATCTTTTAACTTAGGATCTTCTTCACCTGCTATCTCTTTTTCTTCTGTAAGTTCTCTGGGGTCTTCAACTTTTATACTCTCTTCGGAAACAGGTTTTTCCTCGAAGAGGTCTATTTTATTGTTTTCTTCAACAAGTGGGCCTACATGTTCTTCAATTTGGTATTCGTTTTTATTATCTTGTATTGGACTTTCTATGTTTCTTATATGTTTTTCTTCTGTTTCGTTTTTATCTTCCGTCACTCTTGCAATATATCCATCTATCTGTTTCTCCAATTTCCTTCATTGTCTTCCTTGCATTTTCTTCCATAGTCTTCTCTGTTTTTCTAATATTTTCATTTGTTTCCCTTGCATATTCTTTCATAGTCTTCTCTGTTTTTCTAATATTTTCATTTGTTTCCCTTGCATTTTCTTCCATAATCTTCTTCATTTCTCGAATATTTTCGTCTGTTTTTCTGGTATTTTCATTTGTTTCCCTTGCATTTTCTACCATAGTCTTCTTTATTTCTCGAATATTTTCATCCAATTTTCTAAACATCTCCATTAGGAGGTTTGTGTTTTCTGGCCTCACTACTGTCGTTAATTGTGGTCTGCCCTTCATGATTGCTGCTGCCTCCACTTCTTCATCTGTACCTATGGAATTCTCTGTTTTATCTTCTCTTTCTGCATATTCGGAATCATGTGTATCTGCCTCCCCTTCTCTTAATGCTCTTGTAGCCGAACGCGTTCTTCTGTCGGTCATCGTGAAGCTGTAATGAATTTTCGGAGACGGAATTCACGGAATATGTAAAATAAAATAAGTACTGGAATAGTCTAACTTCAATGAGATATCGAAACAAAGAGATAATGAAAGAATTTTCGTGACCCCAATATCGAATCGTTACGCGGACATTGATCATATACACAATATATGCGAAAATTAAGAATACAAAATAGAATCAACATAGATAACCAACTACATGCAAGCATATTTATCAAATTGGGAAATTAAGAAAAATAGGTAACCTTGTCGATCTGAATCATTCCATCTATTCGTAATCACATTGATCTTTGTAATCATATTAATATCATATTATGTTAATTAATGTTAAAACAATCAGTAACTAATTAAATTAATTAATTTTATAATGGTTAATTACTAAACTGGATGGTAAGTCCCCAAAAGCCGGATGCCATTTATTTATGCTATGTTTCTAGTTTAAGTTGAACTTGATATCTCTTAGCTGCTAATACATTAGTCTATATATATATATATATATATATATATATATATATATATATATATATATGTATGTATAGGGATACCATTGGGCAATCATTGAGGATGATTATCCCAAAATTAAGTAAGCTTATGACTACTTTTGAATTTCTGACCTTGTCCTCTAAATTGGATACCTTTCCAAGGGCCTGGTTTGTGGTTACCATTATTTAATAATTAACCGAGATAATGTTAAGTTTAATACTAATGTTAATCAACGTTACTGCTATCTTAATGAAATATATAGAAATTAAATATGGGCATGGTTACTAAAGAACAACCTCCTTGCTAACATTTATCTTTATTCCTCAAAATTAAAACAACAAACTATTACAATAAAAAGTTAACCATGGAATGATTCAGCCTAGACTTAGCCATTAATTGTTTTAACATAAATCTCTTATCTGTACTAATTGGTGTTGATGGTTCCTCAGGCGAAGGCTTGAAGGCGATGGTTGTAGGCTTGCATCAGGCAAGGTCAGGGTTCAGAGGAGCAGTCTCGCATCAGCTGGTCTCAGTCTAGCAGTCTTCCCTCAGCCTCGGTCCGTTCAGAAGTATCTCCTTTTCACCTCTTTGCTTCTTTCCCCCTTTCTCTCTTATTCTGCCTAAGAGGGTGTTGAAAACGATATTCATTGGCCGACTAGTTTTATAGAGGGAGGAAATTCTTGGATTTCATCGGATGGCTCCACCCCTTGTCCTGACAGCCGGTATCTGCGAACCATTATCCAACTAGTATAATTTAATCATTCATACCTTTTCCACTTTTTCCTCGAGGCGAGCCCAGCCTAAGGGGACCAGTTCTTAAAATTGATTAGATGTTCCAGCTTTTGGCATTGTTACAGTGTTAACTTCTCGGTAGGTTTTTTAAATTTATCCTTATCACTTATGTGGTGACATCTGCCATCGCCTGTCAGTTACCCTTCTCTACCTGCTCGTCCCTTATTTCTTTTGTTCGCACCTGGTCTGGTTAACTTCTATAACGATAATATTGTCCAATATCAATACATATTAATATACGTAATTACCATTTTATAAAAAGCAATGTGTGAAATTATTTAAAGTAAAGTATGTATTTGTTGAAAAGATGAGCTTTAGTGGACTGATCTCACGAAGGCTAAAAACTGTTCCCTTGTTACTGATTCCTATAATTAAAGATTCGTAATCTTATTTATCTGGATAAAAATCAAAGAGTGAACGAACAGTTCTTAATGTTCCCATAAAAGATAAGGTAATAAAAGTTTTCAATTTATAATAGCATATAGGTGCTGGTTAAAATTAAATATGGAATCAATATCAACCTGGAACCAATATCTACCTCACTGAAAATTAAAAATAGTAAAATTGATTATGTTACTGTAAAAGCCAACTTCAAACCCAGGATAAGATGTTTTTATCGGGATAGTAGGAAATGAACAATAGAATATCCAAGTCCATGGCTAGCATCAATCTCATTCTGAATTCCATTATTTAGGCTACCTGTGCCCATTTTCTCGCTAACTTCGGCCATTCTTTTTCTCTATTTTAATCCCACTCGTGTAGCTACTGAAATAAATCCTGTTGGTTAACCAAGGCTTCACTACATCATATTAATTGGTTCGTTTTGTTATTTTTAATTGAATTTAATATATGAAAATCTTACTAATTTTAAATTTATGATTATTATTATTTATTTTTATATTTAAAAAAAGAAAAAAAAAAAAAAAGACTAAAGCAACTCTGGTCTCCTTTCAAAGCGATTAAATCTTTCGCCTTTTACCTAAAGATTTCCGTGGAGGGGGACTCTTGATGAGTCTATACTGAATTTTTTGTTAGAACCTCGCCTTCGGGTGGGGTCATAAATGTTTCACCACCTAATTTTGTTGATATCATCATGAATATTGTTAATGATCAAAATTAACTGTGAGAGCACATTGTTCACACTTGTGGTGCTTACATTTCTGATAACAGTATCCTGTCAATAGTGATGGCTGCACTTATTACTTTAGATCAAAGATGGCAAAAAAGAGTATTTTTTGGTAACAGGTGCAACTTGTCCAGTTCCAAAGAAATACCTGTTAGCGGATTTCAAAGTCCATTTTTGTGTTACTGCAGGAGTATTTTATGTAAAAAAAAAAAAAAAAAAAAACTAACGATATTATGGCCCATAGTTATTTTATGGGAGGCATAGTTTTTGCGAATCCGATGAATAGACAATCAAACACAATTTTGAGGTTAACGAAGAAATTCGAAAATTTAAAATAAACCGATATTTGATAGCGCGGCCGCATTTAAAAACAATCTTTTCACAACTTTCCCTTACCAACATATAACAATAATCTTTAAGATTATTTAAAGAGTTCTCATAAATACTACTCGAAATAAACTCAGCAGAATGCACTTCTTCAAGTCTTTTCTCACAAAAGTATAATAAATTAGTTTTTTAAATAACTTTAGTACTATAATTCTGTACATTAAATATTTTTGGTCTGTCAAGCTGAAAATATATTTTAAAAGTTTCGGTTTAGTTTGCATGGAAATTCCATTTTGTATCCACGGAATTATTTTGTTTCCATTCAATTATATAAAAGTAAAAATTATTAAGTTAATTTCTACTTTTATGTATATAAATATGCTTGCGCTTAAGATGTTACGTTTATTTTATTTTATATAAATTTATTTATTATTTCTTGTATTAATTTATGTTTAGTTTTGTTGTTTCATTTTTTGTTTATTTTTTTTTTTTGTAAATATGGTATGAATGATCACTATATCATGTCTTGGATCTATTAGTTTATATCTTGGATCACTATCACCATTGTCCCTGCTGACACAGAATGTAATATTATTCAATAAATAAATAGTTTCTATATAATTTCTACTTTTATGTTATTACAATACATTGTTATTGAGCGTTTTGTAACAGGTTGGCGGCTTGGTGGGAGGAGGTTCAGTCGCATTACTCTCCTTCCGGAGGCGTTCGGTTTTCCATTTAGGATCTAGTAGACCTTAGAAGATACGCTGTCTGTATCTTTACTCATACTGTCCCGATTTAAATAGAGTATTTAATTACCTTTAATATGATTTCATACAAAATTTACCATAAAATACTCTCTTTTTGAGTTATGCGCAAATAAATTTTTCTTTTCGCTATAACTTTTCCCCAGGCATTTTCTCGTTGATATACTACTTCAATGAAAAGTTAAAGAGCTTCAAGGAGAAGATATTGGGCAAGGTTCATGAAAATCGTTAAAACTGTTTACGAGAAAATTGTAAAACAGTGTAAAATCGGTGATATAATTGCTACTTCCGGTTAGTCCGATGTACCTTTGCCAATGCTGGTCCAATTTTGATGATTCTTGTTTTATAGATAATTTAATTACCTTTCATACAATTCTATACATAATTTACCATAAAATTCATTAAAGTTATGCGTAAATAAATTATTATTTTCATCATAACATTTTTCTCTACATTTTCTCGGTGGTGTACTACATAAATGAAAAGTTAAATGGCTTTAAGGAGGAGACTTTCGGCAAGTTATATCAGAATCGTTAGAGCCGTTTTCGAGAAAATTGTAAAATCGTTGATATAAAGTGGCACTTCCGGTCAGTCGATTTTGATGAAAAAGTTGCTGCAGCATTCTGTGAATATATCTAAATATATTCGTAATTAAATACGTAGTTTCAGTTTCGTACGACTTTTCGTTTTGAGCTAGGCTGTTCACATACAAACGGACACACAGACAAACTGACCATTTTGCGAGACTTGATTATTTGGACTCAGGGGAGCTTAAAACGTGAATTCTCGTTGAAAACTACGATAGCAATACTTTCTTTCCCTTACTATATATTTCATATATAGGTAAGGGAAAGTAAAAATATATTTTATAGAAAACAAGAATAAACTTTTTTTCTCTCTCTGACCCTCCAACTTCATTAACAATAATAAATACAAATAACTACAAGTAATAATTATATCATTCAAGGACAGATACAAGGGGGAGGGAGGAAGGGTACGGCCGCACAGGGCCTTGCTCCAATGGTGGCTCTAAATTATAGACGGAATGGTAGTTTTAGGGGGACTGCGGACTCTCCCTTCCTCTTGGGGGTATTCCATACCTCCCAAAGTCTCCGGCAGCCCTCCGCACTAACCAAGGGGGCCCCGCAATGTCGTATCACCAAGGGCCCACAATGTCTAAATCCGCTGCTAATATCTTTAAAGCAATGATAGTATATTGACTTTTTCAAAGTAAAAAAAAAAAATTGAACAGCTTGATGAACGACGTTTTTTATATGGACGTAACAAAACAATACTGATTAATCCATGATTACCATCTCTCTAACTAATATCTATTAAAACATAATCGGTATTTTAATAACTAACACTGTGAACAAGATAAACAAGTGAAATGTTCAACAAAACTAGTAAATTTTCGAACGTAACGATTTATTTTAACTTCTTGGATTTCGTTAATTATGAGATCCTTTATTGGGATGGCTCCTTTTTAAAAAAAATGTCGATCATAGGTTCGCGCGCACACGCATCGATAATTTTTTTAAATTAATATATATATAAAATACTCCAATAAAATAAAAAATGGACTTTGATATAAAAGAAATTCGGTAACAGGTATTTCTTTGGAACTGGAGCAGTTATACCTGTTTCCGAAAAATACTCGTTTTTGTCATCTTTAATCCAAAGTAATATAGGGAGTGGGGGTGCTTTACAAGCGGATTAAAGGATGGTGTTGACCGGGTTGAGTGGTTTCTTTCGGCCCTGCCATCTAGCAGGAAGGGAGGATGGGGTGATGGCGCGGAAAAGTGGGTTAAATGAGGCAGGGAGGTTGTCGGAAAACTTTTCCACCTTAATTGATCAACTCCGGCTTCACCGATTCCTGGACCAACTGGTCGACATTATTGGCTCATACCTCAGTGGCCGGACATTTTCTGTCCGTGTCAAAACTGAGATCTCCACCCCGCGCCCAGTTACCTGTGGTGTTCCTCAGGGCTCGGTCCTTGCGCCAGTCCTTTTCAACATATACACAGCCCATATAGTAGGGCAAAAGATTGATGATGTTCAAATCGCTGCATATCCTGATGACATTGCTATATACACAGGAAGCATGAATGCAGATCACGCCATGCGCAAGGCCCAAACAGTAGCCCAAAAAATCACAGACCAACTTAAAAACATAATATCCACATAAACACACAAAAAACAGATGCCATCACTTTTTCATACAAGAAAACACTGAAACAACAACCAAAACTGAATGGGCAAACCATTCAGAATTAAAGACAGCTCACATACCTCGGTATGGAATTTGAATCACACCTATCATTCACAGCTCATACAAAACACAGAATACATATAGCCAAGCCACAACATACCAACTAAATCACTTACTCTATTCACCAAGGCTGTCACTCAGACTCAAGATTCTGATTTACAAAGCCATCCTCAGGCCTACACTGCTACACGGTGCCCCCCTTGTGCATTACTTATACCCCTCAGCCCAGAAGTCCCTCCCAACATAGTCCAGACTTCAGGGCTGAGGGGTATAAGAAGTGCAGGAGGGGAACACCGTGAAGCAGTGTAGGCCTGAGGATGGCTTTGTAAATCAGGATCTTGAGTCTGAGTGACAGCCTTGGGGAATAGAGTAAGTGATTTAGTTGGTATGTTGTGGCTTTGGCTATATGTATTCTGTGTTTTGTATGAGCTGTGAATGATAGGTGTGATTCCAATTCCATACCGAGGTATGTGAGCTGTCTTTAATTCTGAATGGTTTGCCCATTCAGTTTTGGTTGTTGTTTCAGTGTTTTCTTGTATGAAAAAGTGATGGCATCTGTTTTTTGTGTGTTTATGTGGATATTATGTTTTTAAGTTGGTCTGTGATTTTTTGGGCTACTGTTTGGGCCTTGCGCATGGCGTGATCTGCATTCATGCTTCCTGTGTATATAGCAATATCATGGGCATATGCAGCGATTTGAACATCGTCAATCTTTTGCCCTACTATATGGGCTGTGTATATATTGAAAAGGACTGGAAAACCACAGGTAACTGGGCGCGGGGAAGAAATCTCAGATTTGACACGGACAGAAAATGTAGGAGCCAATAATGTCGACCAGTTGGATTGTGAATCGGTGAAGCCGGAGTTGATCAATTAGAGTGGAGGGGGATACAGAGTCAAATGCCTGTGTGCAATCTAATGAAATCATTGCTGTAGCAAGATTTTTGTTGAGGTTTTAGCTGTATCATACTGTATGCTACGTGACGATTGCAGCTAACGCCGCGAGAGTAACCGGTTTGTTCCGGGGGGATGATGTCATGTGTGTCGCAGTGTTTTCGGACATGTATGAGGATTAGTTTCTCATATCTTTTTTTTCTGTTGGTGGGATTTTTGTTGTGTCAAGGCCGAGGTGATAAATGACAGGGATGTGGTCGTTGTCACTGAAATCTATTGTTGTGCAATTTGTGAATCTGTGTGATTGTTGTGTTAGTAGCAGATCTAGTGTGGATGTGTACGCTGTATGTGTAGGCGTTGGGGTGTATGACTGTGTATTTTGTTTTAGTGAGGTGGGTACCTAATACATTTGGCTTTGTGCAATTCCAAGTGTGGTGTTTAGCATTTAGATCCCCTACGATGATGTGTTGCCTGTCTGTTTCGCTTTCCCGTAAGAGTGTTTTAAAAGTGTCGAATTGAGCTCCAGGTCTTCTGTATATACATGTGATTTTGTATGTATGCTTAAGTTTTACTGGTACAGTGACGGCTGTGTGTTTTTCGTCATTGAGTGTGTTATTGTTTATAAGTTTAGAGAGGACGTCATAACGCACCAGAAGTGCAACGCCACTGTGAGGTAACGGCGAAAGTGTATTGCTTGTTTAGTTTAGTGTCTGTGAGTGCGACAATTGATGGCCTATGAGAGGCCAGGAGGGATTCCAGCTCGAGCTTACGCTTTACGTGCCCTGTTATTTTATAGCTAAGGATAGAGTGTCTATCCAATAACTTTAGCTTGCTTGCAACCAAGATTAGAGGAGGCTATAGGTGAGGCAATGACGATCAGCCAATGCGAGTAGTTACCGCTGAGAGAGGTTACTATCAACGCAGATAAAGTTATTCTGGGACTAAGGTCTCAATACTATTCTTATTTACTTATCTTGATTGCTCAATGCCAATCAGTAGAGGTCTCTGCAGCTATTAATTTAAAATTAGCCGATAAAGGTCCGTATTTGAAGATCATTTGTGTTGTCTAGCGCCATCTGCCCGTGGCAACCTGCACCATCTGTAAGATCGCAAGTGACTGATACACTAATGATAAAGAGATTATGAGAATTTACAAATGTAACATTAGTTTATTCTTCCTGACTTAGCGTTTTCAATACAACTATTATTTTTACAATACACAATTTACTTTTTTCTGATCATAATTACTTCAATTCAATATCTATTCCTACTATTGTTAATTGACATAGGGCCCGTTAATCCCGTTTCAAATTTTAACTGTATAATATCTAGAATTTGTTTTACTGGTTTACTGATATGAGAATCTATTTTAATTCATTTTCCACCCGTCTATACCGCAATTTATAACTGTAAAATTAGTAAGATTTTCTGGTAATAAAATCAATTAAAAATAACAAAACGAAATAATGAATATGATGTAGTGAAGCCTTGGTTAGCCAGCAGGATTTATTTCTGTAGTTGCACGAATGCGATCAAAACAGAGAGAAAGAGTAGCCGAAGTTAGCGAGAAAACGGCCACAGGTAGCCTAAATAATGGACCTAAGAATGAGATTGATGGTAGCCTTGGAAATTCTATTGTTCCTTTCCTACCATCCCGATAAAAACTTCTTATCCTGGTTTTGAAAGTTGGCTTTTACAACAACAGCATAATAAAGTTTACTCATTTTATCATTTTTAATGAGGTAGGCTAATATTGATTCCATATCAAATGTTAACCAGCACCGATATGCTATTATAAATTGAAAATATTTATTACCTTATCTTTAATGGGAACATTAAGAGCCATTCGTCCACTCTTTGATTTTTATCCAGATAAATAAGATTACGAATCTTTAAGTACAGAAATCAGTAACAAGGGAACAGTTTTTAGTCTTCGTAATATTAGTCTATCAAGACCCGGTTTTTGAAAAAATACATAAGTCACTTTTAACAGTTTCACACATTTTTTATAAAATGCGAATTACTTATATGTTTTTTATTAGGGAGTCGATACCAACTTTATTAGATACAGTTGACATCAACTCCCATCTCCCACTTAACAGTCTCGATTTAGAAGTAGAATCCATTGAGTACCTTTATCCGGTTCATTTCGACTGGATCAACTCCTTTTCGATCTCTCGAAAAATTTAGTTCACTAAAATTCGGTGCGTATAACCTTAAAATTATAAAGTAAATTTGTAATTTAAAAAGGCTACAAAAATAATCTAATAAGAAAAATTGGTTTAATTTCATTTTTTCTTAAATAAATAAAATACCTTCCTTGACAGATGCTACATTCCACATTTCTTAAAACCACGGAGGGAGTCCGTGGCAAATTGCAATTAATTATTAATAATGCAATTAATTAATGCCAATTTTATATCTTGCATTATGAGTCACTGTACAGAGGCTGTTGATTGCTTCCCCGCCTTCAGTGGAAAGTGGATTCAGTGTTGGTTGTTATGAGCCTCATAACGAAAAACTGCCTTAACAGAAAATAATTATAACATAGGAACCCAACACGTAAATATTATATATAAAATAAAAACTTTCTGATCCAAACTGAGTTAGTAATTTAAACTAAAATAATTAGATAAGAAAAATTTTTTTTAAAAAATTGACACAATAATAAATACTAAAAATATTCAAAATCTTATTTAGAACAAATATATCATACAGTAAATACCTGAATTATACGTATAGGTAACAATCCAAAATAGGACAATCCAGAAACGTATTCTATTAGACAAGGAGAGCTAATCGCCAAGTTTAGGTGATATTTTTAAATATTATAACTTATATTATAAATATAGTAAATAAGATAATATTTATACCGTACTGCCGCACTTCATCGTTTCTATAAACTGGAAGCTCGACTACTCAAAACCGGCTCAGGAACTTGAGTGTTCCTCAGTATTTCACGAATATTCAAAATAACTTCATGATCCCCATTGCATCTGAAAATCCATACTTTTTGCCTCATCTTAGCGTATTTAAAGATAGTTCCTCAACAGAAGTACGCATAACTGGTCCAAAGTTACAAGCGGGCATTAAAAATGTTATTCTAAACTTTCGAAAATTTCCAATTAAGCTGACTTCAGATATTTACAAATATTATTACAAAGAACAATCGTGACACATACACACACGCACACGAGCACGCGCACACGCAAACACACACACACACACTATTAGAGTAATTGATATTTGAAGGCTCAACCTCCCTTTTAGCTTTCAACATTTTAAACAGTAACATTTCCAAGGATGACATTTTGACTGGAGCTGCGACGATTGAAGTAGCTTTAAAGATGTATCAGGAACTACAAGTATTATTAGGAAAGAGTGGTTTTGAATTGAAGAAATGGGCCAGTAACTCCCAAAAGAATAATCCAATTTATTCCAGAAGGCCTAAAGGATACTCAAAGCGAATTATCATCTCCAGAAGAGTGGTTTATCAAAATTCAAGGCATGATGTGGAACCCGAAATCGGATGTCTTTTGCAATCAGATTCGGTCACCTTCAGGTATTAGAATCATGCGTACAATCATATTCACAATTGCTTGACTGTTTGACTCTCTGTGTTATTTAACTCTAGTAATTTTTAAAGAAATAACCCTCAGTTGCACCCTTCAACGATTCCCTAGTTCTCAGGGTGGGCGGGACCCCGATCACCGCCTCGCTGTTAGCCAACAGCAAAAATCATTGAGACATATCTGAGTGGGGGTGGTATCGATAGAATGGTAAAGATCAAAATGTAAACATGTGAATACGCGCCACCTGTCATTCAATTAGCGCCCTTATTGCCTTCATCATAAAAATGAATTATTTATTAAATATTTTTATTTCAAAATTTGGTGGGCGGTATGTCGCTCATCTTTATACCTAAAAAATCAGCCTGATTACGTTTGTCATCACAAAACTCGAAAAGTAGTCCGTCGATTTAGAGGCGGTTTTCACTGTTATTTAGAGAATTTCTTTCAGAAGATTTATATGCATACAATTTTTAGAAATGCTCCCCTAAAGGGAAATGAGAAAAACCATTAAAAAAATAGGTAAATTTGTAACCGTTGTCATGGCAACTTGATACACGTTAAGGCATGTTCACTAAAAAAACATTTTAAGAATAGTGAAATTATTTTGTTAAAGCGTCATTTGTTAATAAAATCGGTAAAAGTGTAAAAACGTGAAGCTTTATGATTACTTTATACCGTTTTGACAAATTTATTATCATTTTGATCCTCTTCCTAAAAAAATCTAAATGAAATGAAACGAATTCTAAAAAATGCAGTCGATTGCGGAGAAAAATTTTCAACCCTTTGTCATGGAATATTTACAGTCCAAATTTTTGTTGCTAACCGGCTGTTCCGTTGAAAATTCTGGTAGCTCTCTCTCCTCCCCCATAATAGTAGTAATAATTGAAGCATAAGAAAGAGTCTAAGTGCCTTTAGAAAATGTTTTCTTTAAAGAAATATGTCTTAATTACAAAAACACTTTTTGTTCTTATAATATAACGTTATATAAGTAATAAAATCATATTTCAAATAGTATTATTATCTTTAAATAACATCTTTTTTCTTCCATTCTTTCATCCCACATAGCCACGGCAAAGCAAGTTCAGGGTATTGAATTGAATGATGTTTTTCCTCGGTGAATTTATGTTCGCTGTTCTACTTTTATTTACTTCCCCATTATATCAAATAGCAATTTCAAATGAAGTGATGAAATTTGAAATTGAATAAATAATGTGTTAAAAATAAAATAAAAATCAAAGTTGAAATTATATCTTTTTTATAAGGTAAATTATTACTTAATCTGATGTGATTAATTTAATATAATAATTTAGAACCCCATTGAATAAAATATTGTTGTAGATTAAAAATAATTGTTAGCATTACTTATGTAATGCAATTTCGTACCAGTTTATTATGAACAAATTTTTTTAACTGAACAATAGCCCACTCATTAGAGCAGGGCAATAAGATATGGAGAATTATTATGGACAAATAAGATTCTTCTTATGCAAATACGGAATAATGGGATAATAATGTTACATATTTGACAAATATTGATGTAAAATTGGCAGATAAAGATAAATTCAAAATGGGCAAAGATAAGCCCGAAACGTTGTTATAAATGGTTGAATAAAATTGATGAAGTATAAAAGGATAGTCATTTCCTGAAATATAATCATTTTAAAACTCATATACCCTCCCTTATGAAAAACTTGAAAACAAGATTTTGAACCCATTAAGAAGAAAAATTGTTTATTGTTAGAAAAATGTATGAAATAAAACTACCTTAAGGAAACAAAAAAACATTTCGTAACTCGGATATGGTTTATCCAGATAAGCAGGGTTTTATATAAATATTAAATTGTTATTATTTAAATGCTTTAAGTAATATTTAACCAATGATAGTTCTTTTATTTGCTTACGATTAAGAAATCTTGGCGACAAGCAATTTCCTTTTTACATCAAGGATGAATGAAGTGGAAAACTCAAGGGCATGAATCGCATAGAAAAAAAATAATCAAATTTTAAAAGTTCAGCATTTGGATGAAATTAAAAAATATTTACACCACTGTTTTTCCAACAACCTAAGTTGAGAATTTTTCTCCATAAAGACCTATGCCATTTCCATTTTTTTAAAGAAAAGGACGGATCATGAAAAAAATGGGGATGTATACCATCAATAGCGAAGGTAGGTAGTGAGCGAAAAAATATATACTTTTTTAGTAATTGAGATTCAGAGAAAGTGAAATCAACAATAAGAAATTGAACTATTTTTTTATTACTAAAAAATATTTGTCCAACGTTTTCCTCTCAAACACTTGGAGTTATCTTGTACTTACAGAGATCAGCTGCCAACCCTCCGAAAAAAATATTCTATGAAAGCGACTGGATATCTGTGATCATTATGATGTAATTTAATGATATAATTAAATTTAATGTCGATTAGTGATCTTCTTCTCCCTTTCTACTACTTCTCCCTTTCTACTATTTCTCTCTTTCTACTACTTCTCACTTTCACTATAAAATATTTAACTTAATGATCAATGTTTTCGTTAGTAATACTTGTTTGAAATCAAACTCAAAATCGATAAAACGAAATTAGCGATTTTAGCGTTAAAAAATTAGATTAAATGAATTAATGTCAACTAAAAATGTGCAAAATAGGATATGGCAAATCAATGGCATCATCATCAAAATCAAGATCAAAATCAATTAAAGAATGATGTCAGTTTACAAATTCTAGGAAAAGATAAAGTCAAGGGCCATCGATTGAGAACGAATCTAAATCCACCTTCAGTTATGGTCCTAATTGCTGAAAGATTTTTTTTCACGTTTCAGTAATTATATATTAATTTATTAATGAGAATAGCGGCTGTATTTATTATTAATGAATTAGTACTTATTTTTTTAATACTTATTTGTTATAACATACAGTTTTCAAACTGTTATCCTACATATAATTGAGGAGGCACTATACTCTTTATTTTTTTCCTTTTTTTATTTTTTTTTTCTTCATGAAACACTATGGAAAATTAAAAGTTCACTATGAAGACTACACGAAGAGAAATATCAATATTTTTCATTCAAAGGCCTACAGTAAAAGTTTACAGAAAAATACTGTATCTGTGAATTTTTTTTTAATGAAATGGTATTTAAGGTTCATGTCGTGAAATGGCAAAAAAAAGTTCAAACGAAATCTTGAGACTAGACAGTGTAAAAGAAACTAAAACCTTAACATATTTTAAAAATATTTTAGTAAAGGAGTCACTGTACAACAGTAAACTAAATAAATACATTAAATATATTTATTTAGTATACAGTTCATTTACACCTAATTATAAATTTTATAATTAGGGGCAAATCAGTGAAAATTAATACTTGTATAACGCTTGACGAGGCTAAATAAAATTTCCTAACATATAAAAGTGAATAAAAACCTGGGAGCATCAGTTAACTAAAGAGGACCACGGAAGGGGCCACTGGTTTCTGTCAGGCCTAAGTGCTCTCCTTCGCCCTACCTAAATTGCATTAGACCTTAACGATACGCCACTCTTAAGGCAAAAACTTCTTAATTCAACTGACCTTTTTCTACTGGAAAAACAATACAAGGTAAAAACCAATTTCAAGACAAACTGGGGAGGAAATAGCAATCAACTCAAATCAAAATAACATACAATATGATTTTGCCAAGGAATAACAGGTGAATCTCTCATAGAAGTTTTTCAAACTTATACTTCTATGACCAGTTATATTTTAACTATTATACACAAATTACAGCAGATCCAAAAACGTTTCTTCTGAAAATAACTATTATTGTTTGCCATAAATTGAGTTATTTTATATCTCAAGAAAAATCATCTGTTATCAAGAAGGGGAAGGGAAAGTCAGAAGGAAATGTATATCAATAAATTAAAGAGCATTTTCTTTTTTTTATCATGATAAATAATAATAATGAAAACACTTTAATATGACCTATCTACCTCCATTACAAAAAATGCATTGGCAATCTTCTTTAATTGGGCAATAGAAACTGATTTTAAAAAAATATATATTTAAAAATATCTGATATGGACATACCATGACTTCCTTGTACGGCAATTAAACTATTAATCAGTGGCACAAAAGGTGACCCTGAATTTGGCTACTAGTTTCCGAAGATAGCAATATCTCAGAAACGACACTCGGAGTCGCAACTTTTATCTCTTGACACTTACAGAAACAAAACACACATAAACTCTTGTTTCTGAAGGTCTTATTCCGTTATTATATGTCGTTTTCTTTCAGTTGGTAACAAGTTCCCAAGAGATTTCTTCGTGCTCCTTGACAATATTAGAACTGTCTATTTCACTGGATAAAGCTTTGGAAATCGACGGTTTCAACATTTTAAACATAAGAACCCGCTTACCTTATATCTTATTCTCCTGCTGCAGACTTGTTCAGCTCACAAATGGAGAGGAAAAAAAAGTATTTTAACACTTAAAACCAATAATAAAACTGTTTAATTAGAGTGGGGAAAAAAACGCGTTATAATCTTTATCACTGTATCTCTGTATTAAACATCGATTTGCCATTTGATGTAAGTATATTATGACCTTCAAGTAAAGTACCCCTTTCGGCTCTTCAATTTCAAAATCTGTTATACTATTTATATTGATATAAAATTCTAATTTACCAAAAGATGTTTTACACTAAATTTTAATATAATTTCTGATGAAAGTCTAATATGACCTTCAAGTAAAGTACCGCTTCCGGTTTTCCAATTTAGAACAAAATCTAGTATGTTATTTAAATCAATGTATAAGTTATAAATACTAAATTTGAGAAGTTTTGCATAGTATTTTCATATAATTTTTGATAGAAATCAATTATGACCTTCAAGTAAAGTACCACTTCCGGTGATCAAGCAGTGACCAAAAAGGGAGGTTCACAACTAAATTTTACATCAATCTTAAATACAAAATTTCAACTTTCTACAGCAAACCGTTTTTTGTGTTATGCGAGATACGAACGTACGTACGTACGTACAGACGCCACGAAGAAACTAGTCAAAATGGATTCAGGAATGGTCAAAATGGATATTTCCGTTGAAATCTGAAAACAAAAAATTTTCGCGATTACAATACTTCCTTTACTTCGTACCAGGAAGTAATAAAAAAATCTGGTGCGGTTCGCGCATCGCACAACTTTCTCTTACCATCCTATAATAATTATCTTTTTAATGTAATTTTAAAGAGTTCACATAAACACTGCTTTTAATAAACTCAGCAGCATTCACTTCTTCTCCCACTTAGGTACAGAAAAATAGTTTTTTAATCAATTTTAGTACAACTATTCAAATATATTTTAAAAGTTTCTGGTTTAGTTTCCATGGAAACATTTTCTTTCTATTAAATAATGTGAAAGTAGAAATTATTAAGTTAATTTCCGCTTTTGTATTCTTAAATTACTTTATTACAGAGCGTATTGTTTACAACAGATTGGCGGATTGATTGGGGGAGATTCGGTCGCATCCACCTCCTTTCGGATGCGCTCAGTTATCCATCTAGAGTCTTGTGCTCCTCATAAAATACACTGTATCTTTGCTAATACTGGTCCGATTTTGATGATTTTTTTTTTTAGATAATTTAATTACCTTTCATACAGTTTTATACATAATTTACCATAAAATGCATACTTTTTAAGCCATGCGCAAATAAAATATTCTTTTCATAATAACTTGTTTCCCTGCTTTTTCTCGGTGATTTATTACATAAATGAAAAGTTAAAGGCCTTTATGAAGAATAATTTAGGCAAGTTTCATCAAAATCAATAGAGCCGTTTTTGAGGAAAATGCAAAAAAGGGTAAAATTCCAGATATTATAGCTAATTCCGGTGAGTCCGATGCGCTGTATCTTTGCTAATACTGGTCCGATTTTGATGATTCTTTAATTTTTTTTTAGATAATTAAATTACCTTTCATAAAATTCCAGACATAATTTACCGTAAAATGCATACTTTTTAAGCTATGCGCAAATAAAATATTCTTTTCATTTTGATTCCCTGGACCATTCTATCCTTTTTGCCAAATTAAAATCACTATCCTTTTCCAACAGCTCTATGCAATGGTTCAAATCTTTCCTTTCCGATCGGACTCAAGCAGTTACCATTCCTAATCAACCCCTATCTTCCTTCCTTACCTTGTCCTCAGGAAAATATAATTAATTTGAACAAAACAAAAAAAAGAGGAAAAAAAACAAGAAAAAAAAACCCAGAGAAAATGAAAAATACAAAAATAATGAATTGATTAGCAAAGTTTGTACATTAAAAAACTATTATTTACTTCTGATCCAGGAGTAGCCCAAGATTTGAGTATTTCCCCACTGCTTTTCAATACCTATATCAATGACCTTCCTAATCCAATCGACCACTGTTCTCACCACTTATACGCCAACGACTTCCAAATCTATTTATCCTTTCCTCCTTCTGAGCTATTAGTAGCGTTTGCGTAGTATCCAGGAAGATCTAGACAGAATCAGTGCCTGAGCAAACCTGAATAGATTAAGATTAAACGCTATGAAAACTCAGGCCACTGTCATAGGTTCCAATTCCCTCCTCAGATCCAATGACACCTTTCCTACTTTAATCCTAAATGATCACCCCGTCACGTTCAGCTCCTCAATCAAAAACTTGGGTATTACTATCGACCAAACCCTTTCCTGGAAATCCCACATTGCCCAAATTTCCCGACGGTCAATAAGTACCCTTAAATTATTCCATCGTTCTCGACATCTTCTCCCACAACCTACCCGCAAACTCCTTGTATCCTCTATTATCTTTTCCCACTTTGACTACGGATGTGTGGTATACGGGGGCCTCTCGAGGGGGGCTCTAGGACAGATTGAAGCGGATCATGAAATGCTTTTTAAGATTTGTCTTCGGCACCTCGAGACGAACCCATGTGTCCCAACTTTACGGCGAGTTAGAGTGGCTCTTCCCCTGCAACCGTAGACAATAAATATTTCCTCGGATCTTTTCTATACCAAACTATCACCACCCACCATCCTTCCTACATCTAAAGCCTCCTACAATTCAAATCCTCGGTCCACGCACTGGAAACAAGATCTCGCCATTCTGACCTCCATACTCCCTCCCACAGAACCAAAACATTCGAACGCTCCTTCCTCACCCGCTCCTCTACCCTTTGGAATTTCTTTCCTTTTAATATCCGCCATGCTTCTTCTCGATCCTCATTCAAATCCCTCCTTTTCCAACACCTTCTTTCTCTCCAAAATGATGCTCTCTAATTGCGAAATTTCAGTTTAGGATTAACATCTGGATCAGAAGTAAATAATAGTTTTTTAATGTACAAACTTTGCTAATCAATTCATTATTTTTGTATTTTTCATTTTCTCTGGGTTTTTTTTTCTTGTTTTTTTTTCTCTTTTTTTTGTTTTGTTCAAATTAATTATATTTTTTGATAAAAAAACTTATTTATTTTACAGAAGATATTGTAAAAATTAATTGGTCTGTATTCTATAGTCTTATGGCCAGATAATGTTACTGTTTTATTTGTTCCTTCATGTTATTCTTAAGGGACCTAGTCCCAGCATAAAGTTCTTTTATCTATCTATCTATCTATCTAAATTCAGCCGCTTATAGAAAAAGAAAGAAAGTATTTTAACAAATAGTAGAAAATTACCAATGAAAAGTCACAAACTTTCGATGATTAATAGTTAGAAGAATAGTGTTACTTATTCTTATCTGTGAACAAAAAGTGTATACACCTATTTGAATTTAATTTTATAAATAACAGCTGGACATAGAAAATGATATAGAGAGAGAGGTCCCGTTGCATATCCGATTGGGGTGGGTTTCTGTAAAGAGGTTGATTCAATGGACCCCTCCCTTCCCTCGAAACGAAATCCTGGCTACCCTAATTTTTTGTGATTGGTTGGTATATAACCGAAATATCGGCATCGGACTGATCCGTTATTTTTTTACAATTTACAATGCCGCAGGAGAGTTTTTAACTCGCTCGTTTAAGTTTTCTTTTGGCCTGTCTCAGTTCCTGTGACAGATTAGTTAGTGATCATTGTTCTACCCTGAAAATGGATACCTAGTTAAACCATAACGTTGGTTGTACATAAAACAAACAAATTATTATATTATTTTTATTGTCCTAATTACTACTAATATATAATTTTTATACATCAGAACAGTCAACCACCAATCACTTCTTATTTAAAAAATTATGCTCGGCTTTTTTGCATAAATTAATGTGTTTTCATTGATTAAAATGTGTCTATAAAAGAAATGCTCTTTCCTCCACTAGATAACTTCAACCATCGAAGGATATCTTTGGAAGTAGCTATGGAGCCTCTTTGGCAATGGTAGGTTACATTCAATGTGGTGGGTTATATTTTTAGTTTAGATTCAAACTTTGATTTTATGTACTTGTTCTGGAAGTTAGTGATGTTGTTCATGGTCCGTCATGGACCAATTAATGAATAATGAATTAAAAATTAATATTGATATAATTAGAAAACATTATCTGGAAAATATTCCTCACGATTCTCGTAAGAGTTTCATCTTTCCATAATGGTTATAATTATTCAAATTGTTTTAAAATAAATTTATTTTTAAACCTTATTTTATATTGCAGGATTATTTACATTAATAGTGTCTCCTTTCAAAGTTATCAAGTTCAAAAATGTTCTTGGTTCTTTGGCTTATCAGAATGATCTTAAGGATACTCTTGAAAATTTAGATTACAGTAGAAAGGATAATGATTTATATAGTATTTGGCAAACCAATGATTTAAGTAATTGCTGCTCAGATATAGTGAAGAAATTCATTGAAATACTTGCCAAGGAAATCACTCCATTTTTTAATAACATTTTTAATGTTGAATTAAATGATAAAATAAGTATTACTGCATCTCTGTATAAAAATGGAGGTATAATGATTAATTTTTAGGGTTACTATAGATTAATAGTTCTTTACTTACTTTAAAAAAATTTTTTGTATGTCTACTTTTGTTATAGATCATTTGTTATGCCATGATGACAAATGTGAAGATAGATGTATTGCTTTTGTTTATTATTTAACAGAGGCTCATGGTTGTGGAGGATCATTTGATATGTTTGATCATGATGGTAATATAATTTAATACTGCTTAAGTTTCTATAATTACATACATAGCAATAATTATAATTAAATTAGTTTATTTAATAAAATTATTGAATTGGGGCTGATATCTCGCCTCCCCCTTTCTTGCAATACACCAAAACAAGGTATGCTTTATGGTACTGTGATTGCTATGCTTTGCCACCTGCTATCAATATATTTTTGATAACATTAAATGTATTTTATAAGAAAGATAATGTTTATTTTGCACCTACCACGGTATTGGCATTCAATCTAAAATTAATACAACTGTGATCAGTCCAAGCTCTGCTCAGGAGAATAGCAAACTCCACCTTGGGAATTTATTCATCTTTGGACAAGTGGAAATCATCTGCTACAATTCACATAAAATTTTGTGTAGAAATTAGCCATCAACTTATGTTCAACAAATAAAGAAGCCTCTAGAGGGTCCTTATCAGTGGAGGTTGGACAGATGAAATTTTTCATTGTTAAGAAAGTATATTAACAATTGAAGCAAGAATGCCTTAAGGTTCCTAGTAAAACATTGTTATGACCAATCGTTCTGTAATAATCAACAAAGTTACTTCATCTCCCTGGCCATGGGCATGTTATCAAATATTAAACTAAACAACACAGAAACTGCTAAGTCTTGGTTACATATAGACAGGAATGGAATACAATAGAAATGATGGAATTGTGGGGGAAAAGTGGGTAATTATAATTACAGAGAGAATAAGCTAGTTTACCTTGCAAATGACAATAAATAAATACCAGTATACCAATCCATGCATACATCCAATAGCTGTCAGGAAGCTTTATAATTAAATGACTTGAAATTTATGTTTATTGCTAGTCATCAGCCCATAGGTCATAGTTGTATTGTGATTCTTTTATGATTTAAGGTTTAGGAATTAGTAAGGCCCTACCTGAATAATGTAATAGAAAACTGGCTGTTCTTCTATCAAATATTTTTTATTGTTACTTTTATAATTCGTCATTGTCTAGTTGTTCATATAGTATAACTATATTTTATTTCAATATATCTGCTTTTTGTATTTTAATGCATATCACTAGTGTTCATTGTGTTCCATTAGTACCAGGTTATTTACTTTATTATCTATGATTTCTTATTTGGCTCTGCCAAATTATTTTTTTACTATACGTAAATTGAATCAAAATTCTCAATGTTAAATCTGTTTGCTACATTTCAGTGATTTTCAAGCATATTCAATTCAATGCAAAAGAATTTGTCAAATGTTTAAAAAAATAAATTATTATTGTTTTTTATTTACTATTGAATATTTCGATTTCGTTGAACATTTTGGAAAGCATATGGGCCCAATATGTTTATGATTTTCATTAAAAAATGAGCCATTGATCTAAACAAACTATAATCTGATGGTGCAATATCTGGACTATACGCAGGATGAGGCTAAACGTTTACTCCTTGCAGTTCCGATAATTTTTTCTTGGTCAAACGAGAATGATGTGCAGGGATATTAATATGTTGCAAAATGGCTTGGTTCCTGTTGACCAGCTGATACTTTGAACTCAAAACTGCATAAATTCTGTGTTGCTGTTCACAGTAAAAGTTTGAGTCCCTACTACGGCCGATAAATCACGAGTAGTTGCATGTGGGTCCTGGCTTACACATTCAAGAAGAACGTCATCATCAACGACCGATGGGCGACCTGATCTGGGTTGTGTAGCAGTATTTCAATGGATAATTGACTCTCCTTTTATAATACAAATTTCTTCGGCAGCTGCCTTTGCGCTTAAACCTTTTTTCCAGTAATGTCTCAAAAGACTGCGAATCACAATTTTTTCTTCTGGCATTGCACATGGGTTTTAAAAATGTAAATGACCACATAAAGCCAACTCAAGTCACAAGGAATTAAAGGATTGGTCAAAGTAAACATTGACATAAATAGTAGGAACAAAAACAATCTTATAGGATAATTACGAAAGTTGGAGTTAATGGTTGTGTTCATGCACAAGGACTTTTCTAACAACTTAGTATAGTATGTTGGTTTATTTATGTATACAATATTTTTTTTTTCCTCTAGAAATGTATCAGCCAACTGAGATAAAGCATTCATTACTGCCTGAAGTTGGTTCATTGGTTTGTTTTGAAGTTGGAAACTTAACTTATCATCAGGTATTGATTTTGCATAACAGATTGTTAAAATATACTATTTTTTTTAAAAAATAAACTTGTTTATTTATTTTTTTTACTTTTTTTGGCTTAAGACTTCTATTAAAGTCCTTTACAGCCCACTAAATAAATCTTAAGCTCATTGCTTATCTATATTAAACTTTAAAATATTAATGATCAATTTGGAGCAATAGGTTATTAGTTACATATTAAATATTTTCTTACATAATTATTAATTTATTATAATTTTCAGGTTTCTGAAATTACCAGTGAATCATTTAATAGATTGAGTATAAATGGTTGGTTCCATAGCAGCAGACAAACGTCTGTTCTGAATTATGTAGAACCCTTACCACGATTACGAAAGCAAATTTCATTAGAGGTAAAAAAATATGTTTTGTCCAATGAATTCTCACATTGATCAATACTATATAAAAAATCTTGAATTACACAGGCAATAGCTGTGATTTTTGGTATAAATGGAGATGAAAAATTTATTTTTATTGTAGTATTTTTAGGTAAGTATAGATTCTTGGAAGCAGGGATTTTTCTTATTAAGTGGGAGATATAAAGATGATAAAGCTGAATTTCCATCTTTAGATGAGAATTCAGCTTTACCATTTTTTATTTATTGATGATGCAGTCCTATTTCTGGTGATGAGACTCAAGAGGTTAAAGATTTGCTTAATACAATTCATCTTTGAGGTCCTTAAATGCTCTCATATCTCTTGTTGGTATACTTGGTGAATTTAGCCCATCAGAACACACAATCGAAAAGAAATGTGGGAGCTTACAATGACTTTATTATATTATAGTATTTTTAGAGGTATAAAGTAATGAGGACTTTTTGTAAATTTGAAATAAAGAAAGTAGATTCGAGTAATTTAAATTTTATTTGTAAATTTAAAAAGAAAATCAACTTAATAACAACAAAATCCGTGAGCAGCAGAACTCCTTCACTAAAGTCATATTTTCATTAAAATACAAAATATTAAAAAAAAAAACGGGGGAGTGAGAAAAAAGTTGAGACCCACAAAAGACAGTTCCCTAACATACCGAAATTTATCCATACTTTTATTATATTGTTCTGCCTCTCCGCTGACCTTCGATAGAGAAAAACCTTCATACCAAATTTAAGCTCATTTAACCCAAGGAAGGAGTTGAAATAGTCATATCTTTGCTAATTCAATTTTGACAAAACTTCTTTTGTTATATAGGTAATTTATTTTCCTTTCAAATGCAGGTATTGAGTCTCCTAACTCAATTTGGAGGGGTTTTAGAGGTGCACAAATATTTAAAAAAATTAGAAAAACCCGGAGGGGTGAGGGAACCAAGTTGAGACTCCGAAAAGATACTTCCTAACACAAACTCAATTCAAATACAAATTTTTAACAATATAAACTAATTAGGTGGAGCTGTAGAGATGCGCAAAGCTTTAAAACCGCCGAAATTTCTGGTAAACATAAAATTTTGATTGGAATTTTTCCATTCTTTAATGGTATCGTTCTGCCTGAAAGAAAGTCCCACATACCAAATTTCAGCTCATTTGACCCAAAGGGGGCCGCTGGAGTTGCTCAAATATAACAGGAAAAAAAATATATATATATATATATATATATATATATATATATATATATACATATATATATATATATATATATCAGGCATCTCCAAAACTTCCATAATTGCTCCATCATAATCCTTAGGGATTATGAAAGGGATCGAAAACAGTCCTGCCGCTCACCGCCGACCTTCAACCCACTGCAATAGTCTGTTTTTTCATGGAAAATACGACTAATGATAGTATGGATCATAATCATATCAATTTATACAGAATTATAAAACTGATTGTTATAAATGGCACAATTACTAAATTAAATTTAGTAGCAACAAATAACATCAATAAACAAAAATAAGAATAATTATTTGTAAACATGCAAGAGACCTGCCAGGTCTTTGTAGCTGCGTGCCGCATTGATAACCAAAAATAGACTGGATGAGTGATGGTGAGGGGTGAGGGCATCGCTGTATTTATTTCCCGCTTTCCGCAAATCAAAGGCCCTTAGTACAGGAGGTTAGAATTTATGAAGACCTCACAGGTCACACATGCCCATGTCGTACATGCCTATATGGCCATTAGTCTGGCCAGAGACAGCAACCAGTCAACTTCCTACCTGTACTTTTTTTTTAAAACCTCATTTTAGTTATTTTATAATTTTTTTTTTTTGCCGCCTTCACGTACCACACAATCAATTACAAACCTACAGTAGCCACCCACTTCAATATTCACGGTTCAGCCGAAATTAGCGAAGAAATTTCGAGCTTAACAGTGCTGCAGGCTGTGGAAGGAAGTTAATCCCCAAAGGCACAGAGGATTTAAGGCCATTGACGCTCACCACTGTTGACAAACACACGATTGTGAGTACTGTTTATTATTTATCTGTCATAATGGTGCAGTGTTTGATTTGTAATAGTGCTGTAACGAGAGAAGACAAATTTAACCTGAGCTGAAGCAATTGCCGCGTAATTTTTCATGGCAAATGCTGTAATCTCCATGATAAGGAAATAGAGACGCTTAAGTTACAAAAAAAGACGTGGTACTGTAAAAAATGCGACCTTGCGAAAAAGTCAGGCCCGGTAAGAGAAAAAACGCCTAGTCCGTCCAGGAATTCTCAACAGCAAACCTCTGAACCGTCTGCGGCTGATATACTCGCGGCAGTAAACCGGCTTCGCGCTCACGTCAACGAGGACATCAAGAGCATTAAGTCATCGCTTGAAAAATACGATGAGCTAAGCTTTGAGCTAAACGAGAGGCTTTCGAAAATAAAAAGCCATCTCGAGGGCCAATCGAAGCTGATGGAAGACCTGACCTCCGAAAATAAAGCTCTGAAATCAAGGGTCGGTGAACTGGAAGTCAGACTCAATAAGGCCGAACAGGGCCTACTATCCAGGTCGGTAGAGATACGGGGTATCCCGATCCGCTCAGGGGAGACTCCTGCGGCTCTGGTTGCCAGCGAGGGAGCCGGCCTCGGTGTTAAGATTAATATAGAGGATCTCGACTTGGTAAGCGCCGAAGACCCAAAAAAGATAATCCCTGACCGCCGTCTGTCATTGTCCGTTTCGTCAGGCAGTCTGTACGAGACGAGCTAGTGCAGCGGAGAAAAGTTAAGAGAGGCTTCTCCACACGGAATATTGGCTGGCAGGAGAACAATTCCCACCGGATATATCTCGGGGAAGAAATGACTCCCACTAATAAGCGCCTGTACTGGCTCGCTCATCAGAAGAGAGCCGTGAGAAAATTAAAATATGTCTGGTTTACGTCCGGAAGGATGACGGCCACCCCGTAATTTACATTGACGAAGCTCAAGACCTCGGTACGTTCTGCGGACGATTTGGCACCCGTCTACCCACTGGTCGGATTTGGAAATTCTCAATGGACCCCAAGAGCTTTGTTTTGTGGCGAATTTATTTTTTCTATATTTTTTATTTTTTTACTTCAACAGTAGCACGTTTTTTATCTTCTCATGTATTTCTTTATTATATATCTCTTTGTTTAATTGTTATGTTCATTATTCACTTTTTTCAGATTTTATTCTACAGACCCTCGTAGTTTGCATCTTTCCGCCAAATACTGTATACAGTCTTATTTTCCATACTATCTAGTGTCCTAACCTCCTGTCACCTTAACTCCCAATACTTACCAGCTCATTATGATGAATTCCTGCAGTATTTTACCCATAACTTTTACCATACCATTGCAGTCTCCGAAACATGGCTAAAGCCCTACATTCCTTCCTCTTCTGTTTCCCTACCTAATTATTCCTTTATCCGCCATGACCGGATGGGCCGGACTGGTGGAGGTGTCGGTCTTTATGTTCATAACAGCCTGAAATTCCGAATCCTAGATACCTCATCCCCATCCGATCATCCTCATATTGAATTCCTTGTCGCTGAAATTTCCTCCAATGCACATCCTCTCCTACACACTGTGGTGTATCCCCCTCCTCTGGTTCCTTTCTACTCATCCTTTGAATCAACTCTCTACAATTATGTTCCTCTCTACAACAATATAATAATTTCCGGTGATTTTAATACAATCTCCTATCTGATTCCAACGACAGACTCTACCTTGAAAATCTCTTTTTCTCCCTCCATCTCTTCATCGTCCCATTTTCTCCTACCCATCACACTTGCCGGTCCGACGCCTGATTGGATCTGCATGTCATCGATTCAGAACGTAATCTCCTTTCCTTTTCTCAACTCTCTGTCCCGTTTCTGTCCTCTCACGACTTAATCCAAATATCCTACAATATCGAAACTCCTACGATCCTCCCTAAAACCATAACTTTCCGTAACTTAGACGCCCTCACACATGAAAATATTTTACCTGACCTTGAAACGCTGCAGTGGATTGAAATAAATTCCTGTTCTTCCATTGATTCCATGGTTGATACCCTCACCTCTAATCTCATCCACATCCTTGATATCCATGCCCTACTCAAAACCTCTATTTTCCGTCGGCCGCCTGCTCCTTGGATGTGTCAACAAATTAAAGATATGCAAAGAAGGCATGAGGCAGCCTGTAGACGCTTTAGACGCACAAGGCTAGCAGACGACTACCAAGCGTTTAGGGTACTCCGCAATTTGACACAGGCAACTGTTAGGAGAGCGAAATCCAACCACTATCTTGAAGCCCTCTCCTCTACTCCCAACGCTAAATCAAAATGGCAAATCCTTCGCAAACACTCCCATTGTAAATCCTCTCTCTCACCAGTCTTCCCAGTTTCACCCGATGAATTAAATTCATTCTTTTTATCAGCTTCCTCTAACACTTCTCCAACTCCTCCTTCCTGCTTTTCCTTAGTTCCATCATTCAATTCCGATAATTTTTATTTTACCTACATCTCCCCTACCGATCTTATTTCATCCATAATGAAATCTCACACCAATTCCACTGGGCCTGATGGAATACCTGTTAAATTGTTAAAATTATGTCTCTCCGAAATCCTTCCAGTTCTTCTCTTCATTTATAATTTCGTCCTCCAAAACTCAGTATTTCCTACCTCGTGGAAAAAAGCCTTAGTCCATCCTATTAACAAAATCTTCAATCCTATATCTCCTAAAGACTATCGCCCAATTTCCATCCTCTCTAACCTTTCCAAACCTCTAGAAAGAATAGTCCAATCACAAATATCAAACTTCCTTGAAAAGTCCAAACTACTTGATCCTCTCCAATCCAGCTTCCGTCCCAGTTTCTCCAAACAATCTGCGCTAGTCAAAATCACCACTGACATACATATCGCTATGGACTGAAAAAAATTAACTGTATTAATACTCCTTGACTTTTCTAAATCTTTTGATTCCCTGGACCATTATATCCTTTTTGCCAAATTAAAATCACTACCCTTTTCCAACAGCTCTATCCAATGGTTCAAATCTTTCCTTTCCGATCGAACTCAAGCAGTTACCATTCCTAATCAACCCCTATCTTCCTTCCTTACCTTGTCCTCAGGAGTAGCCCAAGGTTCGAGTATTTTCCCACTGCTTTTCAATACCTATATCAATGATCTTTCTAATTCAATCCACCACTGTTCCAATGATACCTTTCCTACTTTAATCCTAAATAATCATTAATTGATAATTTCTATACCAAACTATCACCACCCACCATCCTTCCTGCATCTACAGCCTCCTACAACTGTTGTTTTTTTTTTACCTTTTTCTTGTTTGTTTTCTCTTTTTTTTGTTTTGCTCAAATCAATTATATTTTTCGATAAAAAAACTTATTTATTTTACTGAAGATATTGTAAAGAATTAATTGGTCTGTATTCTATAGTCTAATGGCCAGATAATGTTACTGTTTTATTTGTTCCTTCATGTTATTCTTAAGGGACCTAGTCCCAGAATAAAGTTCTTTTATCTATCTATCTATTAACCTAATTTCCAGTAGGAATACCTCGTTGGTTCTTTTCTATTGCAATCTTTATGATTCAAAAGCTTTCCTTTATTCTCAGTCCTTTCATTCCGTGTTCGTCAACTTCTTGAATACAAGGTCTCAACCTTATGACTTGTATTATTCAATATTTTTTTCAGATTTTCCTCCAAAAGACAACTAACAGTTTGCCACTGCATGCATGATTTCACTAGTTTTTATTTTAACATAACAAAGTTTTAGATTAATTAATAGTTAAAAATATAAATAAATTACTCTACTTAGTTGATAATTTTCTACCTTTACAATATATATAATTGTACCATATGGACCTTCTATAAATGTTTTAACAAATATTAAATGGCCTTCAAAAAAAGTACAATCTACCCTGTTTAAAAGAATAAGGCTGCCAGGACTTTGTTCCTAGCACACAGTTCCTAGCACTGTTTTTAGTGATGGGACAAAAAAAAAGTTAATCGATGTATACTGAAATTTATTAAAATTATTACGGAAAAATGCTAAATTCTATTAGTTTGGTGGGTGCTCAGTACCTCCTATTGAAACCTATCATGAGGCTGAATCACAACCTGCTTATGCTCATTATGATGCACTTAATGTTCTGCATTGCTGAGAGAAGAGATTTGCTAGGAGACTATTTAAAAAAATAAAAATAAATTTGAAGAATATGTGACAAACACATTCTTTTTATATTCATAGCATATATATTCAACTCTAATTAGCACCACCTGGTGAACTTGAGCGATGCTATCATTAGTGGCTGTAGTTTTTGGATGTCCCGAACGTTCATCGTCACCCAAGCTGGTAGTGCCATGTTTTTTAGAATTTATAACAAAAAGTGGCCCTTTAATTTTTTTGCTGTGTGTATTTAATTAGTATAGCTATTGTATTGTTTACTGTTTTTTATTCCTAAATAATTATAGTTTGTTTGGAACATTATTAGGGACTGGTTTTATTGGACAAATATATTAATCTCTTGTACTGCACTCCGAGTACTCTCATTGAAATGAGAGAACAATTTGAAGAAGAAAGCTTCATTTTGTTAAAAAAGATGTTTGTGGAAAAATTCTTCAATTTGTGTTCTCAAGAAATTAAAAAGAAAACCATTAACTGGAAGAAAAAAGGCCCAGCTAACAGAAGGTATTTTTTATTTTAACTACTTGCATTTAGCTTTTCCTGTGATAATATATATATATATATATATATATATATATATATATATATATATATATATATATATATATATATATATATATATATATATATGCACACACACATATACAGGGTGTCTTTTGTAAAACGACCCAATGTCAATTTATTTGAAAACCACATAAAGAAACGGAATAGAACAAAATTTGAATACTTTTGATCTCCTGTTACGTGGTGTAATCTATTAAGAACAATTTTTTTACTAAAAGAAGGTTGGGGCTTCATTATGACCTCATGTTTTCATAGCGTTTTTGAAAATACAATACAAATGTAGAAAAACTTTGTTTTCCGTTTTTCAATATGTCTTTTAGAATTAAAGATGCAAGTATCCAATTTTGAAATAACAATATTGTATTTCATTATTAGATGCCATAACTGTACTTAAATTTTAATATTTCTTTCATATAAACAGAAATTTAACTTAGACAATTACAAAAAAAAAATAATAATATCTATTTTCTAATATTAATTTAAGGCAGAATATCTTGGAGACAAACAGTGTATCCCTTACTCTCCATTACCTTTCATTGTTTATAATAAAGAGGATTAACTGAGTTTGTTTACTCACCTTGTATAACACATTTGTTATTTGAACTATTGGGCCATTATTAACCGACTTCAAAAAAGGAGGTTATCAGTTTGACATTATGTTCTGTGTATGTCCAGGCATAACTTCACCTGTGTTCAACTGATTTCTGTGATTATTTTCTTAATCTAAAGGGCACTCCTCCAGAGTGGTCCCATATAAATTTTATCAGAATCAAACAAAAAAGTTTTGTAAATGTTTGTTCACTCATAACTTCGCCATTCTTGAACCAATTTCTATGATTCTTTTTTTAATCAAAAGGATACACCTTGGGGTGGTTCCATATAAATTTGGCCAGTGTCCAATGAAAACTGTTAGAGATAAGAGTATTTTTTAGTCTTTGAAGTATTTTCCATTTATATTTTTATTATATTACCAATGATCATGAAGTTACACGTGATAAAATATGAAACAGCAACAATAAGTCGAGAATAATTAAAGCATTAGAAAATGTTTTTTTAAATATTTTGAACTCAAATTGTTTCAAAACATTCACGGGATCCGAAATAGTAATTTGACCCATCAAACTTGAAAAACGGTCGAGCCGTTCGCTCAAAAACATCATTTCTTGCCCACAAACGGATTTATAACATTTAATACACTATTTTTATTTTTATTTCAAATTGTTTTAAAACATTCACTTGATCTCACTGAATAATTTGAGCCATCAAACTTAAAACTCAGTAAAGCCTTTCTCTCAAAAAATTGCTACAGTCCTACAAACAAACAGGCTAAACATAATGACCTACCAATGTTCTTCATAGATGTTACAAAAAACTCATATAATGAAGAAATTTTTTTTAATTGTTCCTTATATTACACGAAAATTAAAATTGAAGAACCAAGGAAAAAGAGGGTGATACCTCAATGCACCAAATGCTAGAAGTACGGGCACACAGAGGTATACTGCAATCACCCACCAAAGAGTATGGGACATGAAAGTGCTTCTTGCAGTAAAACTAGAGAATCCCAGCGATACGTCCAAACTGTTAGGGGACACATCCATTCAATTATAGGATATGCAAAACCCTGAAAGACCTGAGGCCAGCAGCTTCCCAGCATGTTGCACCAGCTCTCAACTTGAAGTCGGAGCACGGCAGCAGTCCCAACATTTAACATCAATCACAGCACATCAGGAGCTGCAGCCTCAACTTTCTACACCAACTCATGCAACACATCTGCAGTCGCAGCCTTATCTTCAATTCTCAGCACCACATCAGTCATGTATAAGAAGAGGTATTGGCAGTCGACACCTCAGACCAGTTATGGGTCCCTGCAGTTTTTAAATTTAATTAATAATCTTAACGCTCTCATTCAGCTCCTTTACAACCTTCTCCAACAAATTTCACTAATAACTCAAGCCTTACATCCTCACTATATCCCTTAGTCTACTAACTTTAGACTGACTCAGCATAAGATACAGCTGGACATACATCTACATAAGAAACCGATTGGCATTGCATTGATAACTAAAATCCACTTTAACAGAATTGCCCATCCGGAGAATGCGGGCTTATGGAGGAACAGCAAAACATAAGGGATTTGATCGGAGCCTAGAGAAAAACTCAAAAATATAGTAGACAAACAGACTCCCATCATACAGACAGACATTTAACAGACTTAACAACATATTGAAATGACAAATCCAAAAAGTCAATAGAGAAAAGTACGGAACATACATTAACAACCTTTCAACAGACTATGGAAACTTATGGAGACATACCAAGAAGCTACTAAAGCATCAGGAGGTGCCAATGCCACTTTGTAATCATGATGGTCCTGGACTGTGTCAGACATAGAAAAATCAGAGCATTTGGATTGACCACCTTTCCTCTGTTTTTACTCCTCATATTGACATGTCAAACTCTGAAGATGATGGGTGACTTTATTCTGAACTCTTTGGACATTTCCTTAAAATTATCCCCACCTTCTTTTTCTCCTTTCTCTCCCTCTCATGCCACAGAATCAATTAAAATGTTACAAAGAAAGAAAGCCTCTGGTTATGACGTAATACCAAAGTGCTCCAACAAATGCCCTATCTCATACTAAAATCATTCCTCTCCAATAGATTTTTCTCCATCCGACAAGGTTCAGAAATCTCATCAATTAGACCAGCCATGACCAGAGTGCCCCATGGATCAATTCTTGCATCTCTGCTATACATAACATACCACCACTTATGACACAGAGACAATACTACTATTATTACGAGGCACAAAGATCCCACACATGCCTCTGTGATTTTACAAAGCCACTTAAAGACCATACAATGCTGGTTTAAACGCTGGAAAGTTAAACTCAATCAGAACAAATCCCATCCCATCACGTTCTCACTTCGACATGGGTCCTACCCTCCAGCCTATCTCGAAAACTAACACCCCACAATCTGACAGAATACATTACCTAGGACTAACTTTTAACAGAAGAATGGCACGGGGTCCACACATCGCTGCTAAACGTAAGGCATTAAATCAATGTTTTATTTTCGCTAGTTGGGTGTATCTCAAAATCAGACCTAAGATAAAAACTTTAAAATATTTTTGAAAAATTATATGGAATTGCTAAAAAAACAAACATTCAAAAACTACAAATATTTCAGATCAAAACTATTAGGACAATTACACAAGCACCTTGGTAGGTAAGTAGCATAACTCTGCACAAAAACTTAACTTGCCAACTGTAAAAGAACAAAGAACACAAACAAATTTACTAGAAAAGGTTTCACAGCAAGCTTTAAGGTCATCCCAATAAACTCATTCAAGACATGGCCAAGAAAAACGTGCCTGACAACATCCATAGAAGGTCAATTTTCTCCAATTTTGAATGTGATTATCTCGTAAACTATGGACTAAAAAGAGCTAAAATGATTGATTTTTTTATTTAGAATTCAATTATCTTTATTTTTGGTAAGATTAATTTTTTTCCATAGGTCTAATAGGTTACAAGATATTGGATAAAAAAAAGGTAGCATGATGTGGGACAAGTGCGCACTAAATTTTATGAAGTTTGACTTTATATGACTGTATAATTTTTATTTTTGAAGCTAGATTTTTCCTCTTTTTTTTTAGAAAATGTTCCTTAGGCGATCATGTTTAAATTTTACATTCAAGCCTATGTTTCAGTCAGGTCCATTTTGAAGAGATTGATGATTTAATTGAATAGTACTTAGTATGCACTTGCCCCTGCCTAAAGGAGCAAGTGTGTACAAGGTATTTGGATGACACATTATTCAAGCAACAGCAGTTTTGTAGCAAGTACAAAATAGTTCGGTTTCCGGAGGATTATTATTCTGGTGTAATTATCGAAAAAAGTTAAAGCCTGTCTGAGATTCACATTTTTCAATCTTCATTGAGTTAATGAAAATTGGATGTGGAAAATAAGTATATAAATGTATTAAAAAAGATTAAAAAAATTTAATTTGCTAGTCCATAGTAGCCTCGGCAAAACATGATAGTATTGGTAAGTGTACATCACGCAAACTTGTCACACAACACAGGTCTGCACTTACCCCTACTATCATGTTTTGCTGAGTGACTGTGGACTAGTGCTTAAAAAATAGAAAACTGTCAAGAAAAAATGTTAATCATAAACTGTTTTCAAGAACCTTTCAGCTTCTTTCCAGATACCTTTCACGGCAAAAACAAAAAATCTTGCTGGTAGATAAACATCGATATAACTGTAAAGATTTAAAGTTTGTCTAAGTTGAATGTCGACCGAAAATGAGCTTGCCAGCTCCTGATCAGCTAAATTTAAAAAGAGGAAAAAATACAAAACTAATTTGATTTTTTGTATTCAAAATTTTAGTGTTTAAAAACACATCATATTAAACTTGTATTTTATTTAAATAAATAGTTTTTATATAATAACTAGTATTGATAACATTTTACTTTTTTCTACTAATTTGGTTTCCTACAGAAATTATGAAGTGGCCAATTTAAAATACTTACCTAATTCTCTCAGAACTCTCATCAGGTTTTTAATGTCATCACTCTTCACTGCATATCTGAGAAATTTGACTGGATTATCCCTCAAACCTTGCTCAGGTAAATGTTGATTTTATTTTTTTCATCATTTTATGATGGGACCTGATTGTTTCAAGTATTGTTTAATTGTTGTTGGATTTTATCTTATAATTTATACCATTATTCTAGAAATTATCCTAAGATTGTTGGTCTCAGGATAAATAAAAATCAATTTTAATTTTTAATTTTATTCATAATAAATGATTCCTAGTATATTGATCTGTTCAATGGAGGATAGTAATAATTTTTCCAACTCTGCCAATGGCACCTTGGGTTTAATGGCCTGTGATTTAGCAAACACTTGTGATCTGTATCATAGTCAGTTAGCTTCTGGTTACGCTAGGATTTCGTAAATCACTCAATAGATGATATCGTTATTTAATCTAAAAATTATGGCATCAATCTCAGTCAAATTCATGAGAATAGTTTTGATATGTATTCTCCCATTGACTAGAATGGAAGGAGGACCTCGCAGGTTTGATATATATATGAGTTAAGTATGTTTGCATCAAGTAGTTTGTTTGTTTTACATCCTTGTAAGCAGTAAAGGAAGTATTGTAATCGCGAAAATTTTCAGATTTAATACAAATATCCATTTGACGATCCCGGAATCCATTTTGACTAGTTTTGGCAAGACTTCTGTACATATGTTCATTCGTGCGTTTTTCACATAACTCAAAAACGGTTTTATGATAAAAAGAATTAAAAAACACAATCGATTAACCATCTGAGCTGACAATAAGGCAATAATTTCTCATTGGTGTAATATCAAAATAATTGAGAGGACGGAGTGATAAAGCACATAAGAATACATAATTTAGTTTAAAGTACCTCCTTCAGTTTTGTTCTAAAAGAGGTGAGAGGAAAAAGACTGGCTAAAACGTCAGTTGCCACCCCACAAATTGGGCTGCCTAGAGGTGGAAAGGTGCTTAAATTTTCAATGGTTCCGCGGGTCTACTCGATTAAGCCCAGGAAATAGATTGCCCTCTAAAATGCTACTTATTTATAAATAATTAAATTTGGAGAAAATTAGAACTGAGGAAAGCTATCTCCTTATTGCCGGGTTTTTATAGAATTTCTATAAAATTTTCAGATTTCAATAGAAATATCCATTTTGACTAATTTCGTCGTGGCGTCTGTACGTACGTACCTTCGTTCGTATTTCGCATAACTCAAAAACGGTTAGCCGTACAAAATTGAAATTTTGTATTTAGAATTGTTGTAAAATCTAGTTGTGAACCTAGATTTTTGGTCACTACATGATCACCGGAAGTGGTACTTTACTTGGAGGTCATTACTGATTCTCTTCAAAAATTACACTAAAATATAATGCAAAACTTACTATTTATGATTTATATATTGATTTCGATAACATACTAGATTTTGGTTAAATTTGATGAGCCAGAAGGGACACTTTACCTGAAGGTAATAATAAACTTGCATCAAATATTATATTAAAATTAAATACAGAGATCACATGGTTCGGAGATAAAGGTTACAAACTCGATTTTTTTCATTCAATTTAACAATTTTATTACTTGTTTTAAGTGTTAAAATTGAGTTTAAAATACTTGTTTTCCTCCTCATTTGTGAGCTGAAAAAGTCACTGCTTAAGATGTCGATTTCCAATGCTTTACTAAGTGACTTAGAGAGTTTTAATGTCATGGAACATGAATAAATCTCCTGGGAACTTTACTGAAAGAAAACAACATATAACGGAATGAGACATCCATAAACTAGAGTTTTTGTGTATGTGATATGTATGTATTTCTGTGTGTGATGTATGATCCACGTAGCAACGCCTAGTGTTGTGTTTTGAGATATTGCTATCTTCGAAAATTAGTATCCAAATTCAGGATCACTTTTTGTTCCATCGATTTATAGTTTAATCGGCGTACAAGGAGTCATGCGGTGTCCATATCAGATATTTTATATTGTTTTTCTTTCTTTATTGTATAAGTTATAGTTTATTTATTTTTGTTTTTGTTATTGTCGTTGAAATGGTTTATTGATATTGATATTGAAATTGATTGTTGTGTGTTGTTTTAGCCTGATAAAGGTCTAGAGACCGAAATCTGTAGTTAAGAAAATAATTAACTAACTACACAGGAAGACATCTTTTTATTCTTCTAATCTAGGTTCCTGTAACATTAAAATCCATAACTTAAGAACATGTTGGAATATATTGTGGATTTAACTCTTGTAGTTAGTTATTCATAACCTAAAAGACTTCATAATTTACAATTCTTTGTAAAGATGTAATATCGTTCAATGGGGGGTTTATATTTTATTAAATCATTTTTATTCATCGGTTCATCAGTGATTTCTTTTCTAGCAATTCTTTGTTAATCCAGCTAAATATTATTTGGCTATTTCAATTAAAATGATATTTTATCATAAATTATATCTATCAATAGCATGTATTAGTTATGTACTACAATTAATAGCATGTATTAATTATATATAGCATAAATTATGTACTACTGTATCTTCAGAGTTTTCTACAACCATCCTTCTCTAATATTTAGTGAACAAAGTGTTTATCACAAACTAATTGTCAATTTTTAGGGATCAATGATCTTAAGAAATCAGGTCCACAATTGTCCATAAAAGAACTACGGGAAGAAACTAATATAGGAACTTGATTCTTAATCTTACAATATTCTTGGTAGTACGTTATGGGTTATACAGTACTCTACTGTAACAGCTTGATTATTCCTCTGATTTACTCAATGATGCCGTGATGGCTGAACATGCTTGGGCGAACATCTCTGAGCACCTCATTTAGAGCAGTTTAAGCAATTCCTTTTTGGGCATGAGCCAATATTTACTTTGTGGCGGTCTTTTAAAATAAATCTTGGCATTCCCTCTCTACTTAAAAAGCGTAGCAACCTCTGGACAGCTGTGGGATGGGCACAAAATTCTAGAATGAGTCGCTATTAAACCAGTGAGCTAAAATCTTTATATCTCTCTTATTTTATTGCTGTCTAGGCCCCTCTAAAATCCTCACCTTGAAAAAGCCTATTAATTTTGTAATATGAGTAACCGTCAAATGCCAACATGAGTGGAAATCAAGATTTGACTGAGGTGGCTCAGAGTCAGTGCTCTGCCCCTGTTGTATTTTTAATAAACCATAAACCATTTATTTGACCTCTGGGGAGATTTTATGGTTGTCATTAATTATATATTATATATACTATTATATTATCAGATGAATTATTTGTTAATTTATAGCAATCCAAGTTTCATTCATAACTTCCTTCGTGTTTCGCTAGGAGGTAATTCAGGCAGCGAGTTTTCAATAGAATTGATCAGATGGACTCCTGGTTGCTATACTATGGCTACCGATAATGATGCATTTTTTAAGAAATCAGGTTTAGATTTTTACTTATATTTTGGCACAAAAGCTGTTCTTACTAATCCTGAAAATGCAAGTGGATATGTTACTTACCTAGCTACAGATGATGATGACTCCTTTGATAAAGAGGTAATTTCTTTCTCATAGAAATAATCTTTAGACATCATTAGATTAATTAATTTTATATTTGAATTTTTATTTAATTTTAATGAATGAATGGAATTATGATATGGTTAAGATTTTGTGTCTATTAATTAAATAATTAATTTAGATTTTGGGTCAGGCATGAAAATTCTTCACCTATTTTGTTTATATTATAACAAAAAATAGCTTAATTCATTAATAATTTAAAGTAAATACAGAATGGGGCAGAAATAACTTACATATTTTAAAGAGCTATTAAAAACAAATCAATGTCTTTGGGAAAAAATGGTTATATTTGCAAAATGTATAGATAATAGTTTTATTTTTAGTTTTATTTTTAGTGGGTTTTAAAACTTACCCTGGGTTATCTTCCAACTATCGGCTGTTTTCTGGATGGTTTAAAGGAGGGGATCAGGCAAGAAATCAATGTCATTCCCATCAGAAATGAGTCGAAGTGTGATGGAAAATTTCCTGGAATGTCTTCAGCAATCTGTAGTCAATAACGGCAGATATTTGGATGATATAATTTTTAAAACCCACTGAAATAATAAAAGTATTTTCAAAGTACTTTTAGAAAATTAAATCAGTTTCTTTTTCTAAAGACAATGGTTTGATTTTGACAGCCCTTCAAAATTATTTCAATCATAATTATAACTTTGAATATTAATGAAGAAGAGAAAACTAAAAAATTCTACTGCCTAGAACAGGGGTCGGCAACCATTTGGTGACAAAGAGCCAAATCTATATTGAAAAAACAAAAAACATAGAAGTGCCTATTATATCTTATTCTGTGGCACTTTGAATATTATGTGTAGAGGGATCAAATGCCTTAAAAAAATCGTATTTAAAATTTGGAATGGTTTTTTACTGAAATATTTAATATTCAGAGTCATAAAATTTTATAAAAGAGCCGCATGCGGCTCCGGAGCCGCAGGTTGCCGACCCCTGGCCTAGAATGAAAGGGATGAACACATAACCACGTTTCGCATTTACACAATTGGGTGCTAATAATTAAACACACTTCAATATTCTTTCGATCTAGTTGCCAAGTACTTTTAGGCCCTAGCAATTCTTCAAATATCAGAAATCTATAAATATAGCATAGTCTGTAACTCACTTGATAGATATTTGTCCTATTAAAGAATGTTCATGTTTTTATTTTTTTCCAGTTGATGACCATCGTTCCTGAAGACAATGCATTGTCATTGGTATACAGAACTGAGAATACGGTGCGATTCACAAAATACATTAATCATTCTGTTGAAAAGGAATATTATGCTGTATATGCTACATATTATGAAGATGAAAGTCGTGATATTGGATAAGATATTATTTATTTGATGTTTTAAAAATAAATATTTTTTTATATAGAAAAATTATTATTTAAGATCCTCATGATAATTTATTCTTTTATCTTAATAAAATGTTGATTTTAAATTAATTGAAACTTTAAGTAATTGGTTTTTATTAAGGACAGTTGAGTGTCTATAAACTAAAAAAAATAAGAATTTGAATATTATATAAAATAAATTAGCTTTTCTTGTGATAGTGAATCGATAAAAAACATGGAACTTAAAAGGAAAATTAGAACTAAAAGAATAATTCTTGAGATAAGCATTTACACCTTATATCTATTAAACTACGTCTTCTAAATTGCATTCAGGTAATTATAATTTTTTTATTAATCTATATAATATACATATCATACATTTCATTTTTTATACTACATAATTTACAAAAATACTATTTACAGAGAAAATAAGTACAGCAATTAAAATATATATTTACAATTCATTACCTTTAATTTTTAATATTATTTAGAATTATATACATAATTATTCTGAATGCTAATGAAATACTGTAGCAAATGTGAAAACGAAAACCAAAATAAATCTGTTTTGATGAACAAACACTATTGTTATTAGAAAGCATAAAAAGACATTTTTCGAGTATAACAATTCTAAGAAGAATTCATAAAATGTGAATTCCAGGAAGAGGTTTGCGGAGGTGATGAAGGCACTGTGTGGATCAAATAGGTATTCTTGGTCAAAAGGCCCATTTGAGCATCAAGCAAAGTGTCATTGATTACTTTATCAGCAAACATCAATTGTTGTGGTGTCAATTTTCTCAATTTAGTTGCATAAGCTTTTGCCAATGTCAAGCACTCATCATCTTCCATTTCCAAATAACATGTTGCCTTTGCGAGAAGATCTTTTGCTGTAGGAGTGTAAGGAATCAATTTTCTTTTTTGTCTTGGTGGTTCTACAAACGATGAGGTAGAAGGTGTCGAAAGAGCGGGAACGGTAGAAACTTGGGTCTGAAATAGGAAGTAAAGAAATCATATTAAAACTATAAAACTAACTCATACAACAAGTTAATTAATAAATGTCTCCTCATAAATCCCTGCAGTTAATTTTGTTGTATAATTGGTTTAAGGCGCTTTATACTTTAATTGTGGCAGTTTAATCTATTTTAGCCAGAATGGGATGTTGAGACATATTATATTGGCCCTACACAAAATAAAAGTGAACCATCACAGGCCAGAATTGAACATTCTTTGGCATATGCTTCTGACTTAATGATGACAGATAACTACTCCAAATTACTAAGCAACCAAAGGCTTTTAAGTTAATGATTATTTTCTCATTTACTTCTAGTTTCTTAGAAGTGAAAAGGACTTGCTTTTGACTTTATGGCATTATCACTCCATGATGTTATACTAAACATGACTATGAATGATTTTACCTCATGCATATCTCTTTTTTTTATATTTTCAAATACAATCCAGATTTTTGCTTAAATGACCAAATAAATATCTCCAATAGTCCAATCTTAAATTTATTCCCATCCATAACGAAAAAAAAACAATTACTCTCCGGAATTACTGAAAAAACTCCGATCCTTTCTTCCATTACAGTCATTTCCATTATTAATTCAGTGCGAGGACAAACCAATGTAACTTTTAGTGTTTGATAATACCTACTTAAACCTTAGTGAGTACAAACATGTATTTGATCTCTTGTCTGAATTAAATTCATAATTAATAAATGTTTTATAATACTAATTTATATTGCATTTGATTTAATATTTATAATAATACCAATTTGTATTTTGAATTGCTTTTTTTTTTTAATTTTTGTGTGTTTTTAGAACTGAAGATGAATGCATAACATTTGAAACTAGTTTTCAATGAAAACAAAATTATAGAAGTGGCAAATAATTTATCAATCCGTAATTAGATTGATCCTTCTATATTATCATGCGTACGTCAACAGCTTATTATTAGCTATACTATAACAAATAAATAATAAACCCACACCACGATAGCCCATGAACAATGCCCTATAGGGTTTTGGAATTTTAGCGAACATGGTAGTCATCACTAAGCTGCAAAATCTTTACTTCTTGTATAAGGCTTGGCAGATGATCCCAATAAATATAATTTAGGACCCTTTTTTTGACTTATCAATGTACTACCTCTGACTGTACAATTAAGATCTGAAAATTATAAATGTGTCGCTGGAAAAACCTTAACCTTAAAAAAAGAAAAATCTAAACCTAAACAGTAAGCTGGAAAAACTTACTGCAATATTGGTAAAAAATAGCAAAGTATCCATGAGAATAGTGATATCTTTCTTTATTACACGATGTAATTCACTGGGGTACTTAGCAAGTTTAAGCCATACATTCACTTTCTTCTGGCTCGACCAATTGCAAAACTTGTTATTATTTAAACAGTCTTGCATGAGAATGACTTTTTAATTTGTTCAACTCTTAGAAACAGATCCGAAACCTGGCTATAGAACACAATTAATACAATGTGCATAAATCTGTAGAAAATGCATATGGTATTGAGCGATTTTAAAGTACGGGATCAATAAAACAATGTTCCTTGGCATTGAAAAAGCCCCAATCAGTCTAATGATTTCTTGATAAATTGTTTCACATTTGATCACTGACATATCCCAAAAGGAACATTCAAAATTGCTAATTCCGTTTTCTTATAGCATTTGCTGATTGTGATAATATACACAATTGTGAATATAAATTTGGTATTTAAAAAATCAAGTACAATATAAAGATAACAGCCATTTTACTGTAAACAATAATTGTATAATAATTAAAAATGCATGTTAAACAATAATTTTTTTTTCTTGTAAGATATAGTTTATTCTTTCAGTTCTTAGTTGTAGTAATCTGTTTTCAATTAAAACTTACTAAATTTGATTCTGAACCGTAACTTCTAAACTTTGTTTTAAAAAAAAATATCAGCTAAGAAAAACCATACTATTTTTGGTTTATACGCACCCCTAACACCTCATCTAGTCTCCATTGACTTCTTGATTGTATGTGCACCTAATGTTCTGTCTAAGTTCTTTAATTGAATAATATTCTTCTGTACGATCTCTATTTCCATGAACATGAAAATCTTTGATACTAATCCAAAAATGTCAAACTTTGAAATCTCTCCCCCATAATAAACAGAGAATAAAAAATTTACGAAAAAATGAATTGGCGGAGTATTCAGTGACAGAAGTCGCGATCATTTGATATGATATAAAAGAATACCTATTTGGTCAAATGAGATAGTGTGATAGCAGTGTCATGATATTGAGATAATGAGATAAGACTCTGAGGAGCCATCTATCTAAATGGTTTGTGAACATTTTTACAATAAGCTGTCAACCTGATAAGCAAAGCAAGGTTTAATCGTAAAGTTAAATTCCCCAAAATTTCGTTAAATCAACAATTCACTAAACAACTAGTTTTTAGAAACTCATCTTACCTCAATTGTAATATTAGCGATCCCAGACCCTATGGTGTTTCTATGAATAGTTTTTTCTTTTAAAAAATCGAGTGAAGAAAAATAACACCAGTTGGTTTTATATTGCTCATTCCCATTTATCATCTTTTTGGTTTCTCTTTGAAACTGCGAAATTAACGATTTCATTTTCGTTTGCATTTCTGCTTTGTCGACATTCATTTCCGTAGAAATGTCATTCCAAGCACAATTCTTTAAGTCTTTGTTTTTAAACTCAGAATGAGTTGTGTTCCAAAGAACTTGTTTATCACGATACAGTTCTATTAAGTGCACAATTTGCTCTCGCGACCACTCCATTTTTACTTGAAAATAAAAATCCCTTCCATAATAGCCACAAATAATAAATTTTTCTCATACAACGACCAACATAGCGTGACCACGTGCTAAAGCAAAAAACCTTGCTGGAAGGGGAAATTGTGGTGGGGAGGATTGTTGCCAACATAGTTCCTCGGTTCCAGAGGCCCGTGAACATTGTAGCCAAAATTCTTTGATATTTACTGACAGTCTGAGTGAAATTTCGACAACAAATACTTCGAAATTTCTCTAAAAGTTGTCAACATTTGACGAAAACATTGTAGCCGAGTTCGGTGTAAAATAAGGATGTGTAGTTTATGAACGAACTTGTTCAGTAAAAAGAACTAATTCAGAAATGTCTTCTTCAGTGAACTATAGTTCTTTAAGATAGGATTTACACCAGTGGCGTAAGCATAGAGAGGTCAGAGGGATACATCCCTCCCCGAAATGTATGAAAAAATATAATTTTCATATCCACAATATAAGATTTGAATTTTGAGTAATATTTTTTATAATGTTAACCCTCTAATGGGAAGGTAAGGGTCGGATACGACCCATGACGTAACATTTTTGTTCATGCTCCCTCCATGCGTGAGTTGGAGGGGTGTGACTTCAGGAGTCCTTATTCCCACTCTTTCTCTATCGGTGTATAAGTTCACATCACTCAGGTAAGTGAAATACTCCCTCCACACTTCACCGACTTTTTTCTTGTCTGACGGCTGGGTCGGATGCGACCCACCTTACTGTTAACGCTACAAATTGAATGTACTTTGTTTAACAGATTGTTCTGAAATGGCAGATAAAACAATTTTCACTACTCCCGAACTTCTTCGGGACTTCGGGACTTCGACCATTTGGACAAAGACTCCGGTTCGTTCAAAATATGCCAAAACACCAGCTTCTAACATTGTCACCCATCTACCTGGGCCGCAAGGAATATGTGAGCCTCAGAACTCACAGATGAATTACAGTTATTTTCTCTTTTTATTACAGATCAAATTATCCACGAAATTGTACAAATCCAAAAATCCTGAAATAATTATGAATCAGAGCAGTGGTTTATATCAACTAATGACGCATTGGAGTTAAAAGCACTTATGATATTGTTCATAACAGGAGTTTTATAAAACTGCAATCTAAACCCCGAAGACTTTTTTCTCCCGTCTGAAAACAAAATGTTTAGAAACAATAAATAGAGAATTAAAAATTCATTTTGGTATCATTTATTAACATTTTTACCATTTTACCTCTCCAAATAAGCAGAAAATAGCTTCGGGTCGGATCCGACCCGGCCTTACCGAGTAAGTACCAAGACTTCACCTTATCATTAGAGGGTTAAAAATAGTTTTTAGGTACAACTTTACAATCAGGTCGCATTATCAGTGTCTGCAACCGAACTTATCCGGATTACCGCACTAGAACTCTTTTGCGCAATTTCTGCTTACTGTTTTAATTAGATATTTGAAATCTACTTCCGGTGGTCTGGGGAAGTTGTAGTGATAATTTAAATTATTTTAAGGGCCCGACCTTAACTGGAAAAGATCTTTTGGGGGTTTGCATATCTCTTAAGCGAGCGGAAGTCGACAGCTGTGATCTTGCATAAAGCTGTAATAATTGAAGTTTACACACCTCAACTAAAAAGGATCCGTTGGTGTTTTGTTTATCTTTCGAGGCAGAGCAGTGAGCAGAAGTTGACATCACTAATAATTTTAAATAATATCTATTTAAATCAGTAATAAATTAATAATTCCTATAAATACGAATCTTATATATCTTACATCTTGATGCGATCCGATCGAAAAGTTGTGCCGGCTTCTTCGAATTAAACCCTCTCCCCAAAACAATTTAAATCTCCAACCTCTGCCCCCACCAAAAATTGCGTACGTCCTTGCTTTATACGATCAATATTATCGAGTCAATGTCAAAATAATGGTTGTCTGAGTTATATTGTATTGTTACAATAATATTGAAGCGGGTGATATTTACATCACGGTCATACGGTCATACTTTTCATTCATACGGCCTCTTAACTCAATTGGTCCTTATCCTAGAACACCCGTTTTTTGTTCCAGCTTTGATTATAATGTCCTATCATTAAAGTGTGTTGTTTTTAAATTTAAAATATAAATATATGTCAATTTTGGTATATATAGGTAGGTAATCAGTATATTTATATAATTTTTATGATAAATTATATAGATACACTAAAAGTTAAATAGTTAAATATATGATTAAGCATGTAGTTATGTAACTATATAGTTGTTTTATAAATTATATAGATAAACTAAAAATTATATAGTTATATGGATTGCAATATACTATATCCACATAACTTTTAGTGAACTTTTTATTTAATATGATATATGCATGTAGCTTATTTCTAGTTCAAATATTATTTTTTGTAATCTATATTGCTATTGATTAAAACCTAAATAGTTTTTCCTTCCCAAATTTTGCTAAATAATAAAAAAAATGCATTAAATACCCGCGAAATTGAAAATATAAAAAATGAAAAGCTATTGGTTAGCCCGCAATGTGATGTCAAAATCTATGTAAGCATAATTACTTCTTATGATTTTATTTTTTATGCTGGATTCTTATGTTTATGGATTATTACGGATTCGATAAATTGAATTTAATCACGGTTTCTTTTATTAAATGAGTGTAATCATTAATTAAAATGGCAAAGTGGATTTGTTAAAATAGCAGCCGGAAAATTTTTCGATAATAGACGCCTTTATGATGCCGTCTTTTTTACTTTCTTGTTCGAAGTAAAGGAAGTATTGTAATCGCGAAAATTTTCGGTTTTCAGATTTCGACGGAAATATCCATTTTGACTAATTTCGTCGTGGCGTCTGTACTACGTACGTTCGTTCGTATTTCGCATAACTCAAAAACGGTTAGCCGTAGAAAGTTGAAATTTTGTATTTAGGATTGTTGTAAAATCTAGTTGTGAAGCTCCCTTTTTGGTCACTGCTTGATCACCGGAAGTAGTACTTTATTTGAAGGTCATAATTGATTTTTATCAAACATTATATTAAAATACTATGCAAAACTTCTCAAATTTAGTTATAAATTATATATTGATTTAAATAACATACTAGATTTTGGTCTAAATTAGAAAACCGAAAGTGGTACTTTACTTGAAGGTGATATTAGACTTTCGTCAAAAAATATATTAAAATATAATGTAAAACATCTCAAATTTGGTAAATAGGACATATATATCGATATAAATGTATTTACTAGATTTTGGTTAAGATTCGTGAGCGGAAAAGGGTACTTTACCTGAAGGTCATAATAAGCTTACATCAAAAATTATATTTAAACTAGTATACCCGAGCGAGAACTCTTGCATTAGATATCAATCCTAATACATTAGAAGTATAAGCGATATTAGGGAAATATATTTATTCGAATAAACAATATAATATTACCAAAAAAGTTTATTTAACATACAGATTTGGTTAAGCTACATAGTTTGTAATGGCTATGTTGAAGTTACAGTTCATACTTAATAAGTAATTAGCTTATCCCACTGAAAATCATCTCTTCAATTTAGCAGTTAGGCAATTAGATCCAGCTATAACATTTTCTATGTGTAGTATTCATATTTAGCAGTGTCCTTTAGGGTTGGACATGGAAAACAATATATAATTTTCCACTCATTAAAAGTGTCTGTAAACAGACTCAAATTGATATAAAGTTGCCATGACAACGGCACGAACGCAAGATGGCATATGGCCTGTGCGGACCTATATCGTGCATTATCTCGAAAACGCTAGGTTTTAAGGCTTTAAAAAGCTGGAACAACATGATCCAAGGGATCATGAACGGTTTTGATGCCCGCGTCAAAATCTTTAAAACCCAACCTATCCCGTCTCGATCCGCCGACTCTCAGTCGTCAAATCTTTGAAACCTCCCAGTTTTTTCACCATTTTTATTTAAGCCCTAGTAAGAATTTAAGAAACAAAATTGGAATTCGTCACTTCTTTATGAAATTCCCTTTCTTTTGATACCTCACTCGTCAAAATCCATCGCTCATGAGAGCCGGAAAAGGGATCTATACTACCGTAATAATATATAGTAGTGATTAAAAGAGAAATCATATGTTTCGGTAATAAAGGTTACAAATACAATTTGGTTTCCAATCCAATTTAACATTTTCATTACTTGTTTTAAGTGTTAAAATTGAGTCTAAAATACTAGTCTTCCTCCCCATTTGTGAGATCAACAAGTATTCATCATGAGAATAAGATATTAGTTAAGTGGGTTTTTCCGCCTAAAATGTCGAAACTGTCGATTTCTAATGCCTTATCTAGTATCTTATTGTTGTCACGGAACATGAAGAAATATATTGGAAGCTAGTTATTTACTGAAGGAAAACGACATAGTAACGGAATGAGACCTCCAGTAACAAGAGTGTGTGTTTTTGTATGTGTGTGTGTGTGTGTGTGTCAATAGATGGATGTCGGGAAGCCAAGTATCGTTTTTACTGCAATCTTCGGCAACTAGTAACCAAATTCAGTATCACTTTTTGAGCCACAGATTTATAACATAATAGGCGTACAAGGAAGTCATGTGTAGCCCACATCAGATATTTGGCTTGAGTTTTGAAACTCTTTTAATACATAATTTCCCTATTAATTTGGAAAACTAAACATAATCTATAAATGCAGAAAAAATAATTTAATCAACAAATGCAGTTACAAATAGTGTGTATATGTTTCAGTCATAACAATATAATACAATCAAAATTATATCCAATATTTTCCTCACTAGTGGTGGTGGCCTTTTTACTTTCCCTTACCTATATACGAAGTATATAGTAAGGGGAAGTATTGCGATCGTGAAAATTTTCGAATTCGAGTTTTCAACGGAAATACATGTTTTAAGGTCCCCTGAGTCGAAATGACCAAGTCTCGCAAAATGGTCTGTGTGTATGTGATCAGTTTAGCTCAAAAACGGAAAGCTGTACGATACTGAAATGACATATTTAAGGTTACATCACATGCATGTGATGTTACAGCAACATTTTCGTCAAAATCGACTAACCGGAAGTGCCACTTTATATAATCGATTTTACACATTTTTACAATTTTCTCGAAAACGGCTCCAACGATTTTGATTAAACTTGCCTAAATTCTTCTTCATAAAGACCTTTAACTTTTCATATATATGGTACATCACCGAGGAATTGCAGGGAAAAAAGTTATGATGAAAAGAATATTTTATTTACACATAACTTCAAAAGCGTGCAATTTATGGTAAATCATCTATGCACTTATATGAAAGATAATTAAATTATCTAAAAAATAATAAAAGAATCATCAAAATCGGACCAGTATTAGCAAAGATACAGCGCATCGGACTAACCGGAAATAGCTATTATATTATGGATGTTACACTTTTTTACAATTTTCTCGAAAACGGCTCTAACGATTTTGATGAAACTTGCCAAAATTATTCTTCATAAAGGTCTTTAACTTTTCATTTATGGAGTAAATCACCGAGGAATTGTAGGGAAAAAGGTTATGATGAAAAGAATATTTTATTTGCGCATAGCTTAAAAAGTATGCGTTTTACGGTAAAATATGTATAAAATTGTATGGAAGGTAATTAAATTATCTAAAAATAAATAAAAGAATAATTCAAATCGGACCAGTATTAGCGAAGATACAGCGCACCGGACTAACCGGAATTAGCTTTTATATCATGGATTTTACACTTTTTTACATTTTTCTTAAAAACGGCTCTAACGATTTTGATGAAACTTGCCAAAATTATTCTTCATCAAGGCCTTTAACTTTTCATTTATGTAGTAAATCACCGAGAAAATGCAGGAAAAAAAATTATGACGAAAGGAATATTTTATTTTTGCATGGCTTAAAAAGTATGCAATTTATAGTAAATTATGTACAGAATTATATAAAAGGTTATTAAAGTATCTAAAAAAAAAAATCATCAAAATCGGACAAGTATTAGCAAAGATACAGTGTCTTTTATGAGGAGCATAAAATAGATGGATAACCGAGCGCATCCGAAAGGAGATAGATGCGACCGAACCTCCTCCCACCAATCCGCCAATCTGTTGTAAACAATACGCTCTGTAACAAAGTAATTTAAGAATACAAAAACGGAAATTAACTTAATAATTTATACTTTCACATTATTTAATGGAAAGAAAATGTTTCCATAGAAACTAAACCAGGAACTTTTAAAATATATTTGCAACTTGACAAAGTTAAAATATATTGGTAGTGTACAGAATTGTTGTACTAAAATTGTTTTTAAAACTATTTTATTGTACATAAGTGGGAGAAGAATTGAATGCTGCTGAGTTTATTTCAAGTATTGTTTATGTGAACCCTTTAGAATTATATTAAAAAGATATTTATTATAGGGCGGTAAGGGAAAGTTGTGTGATGCGCGCACCGCACTAGATTTTTTTCTTTTGACACTGAAATTTGTGTGGTACAATATTTTTCTTTAAACGTAATGTCACTTTTTTCCTTGTTGGCTCATTATTTTGTATTGTATATAATTTTCTGTATAATTTTTTGTTATTTATATATATATATATATATATATATATATATATATATATATATATATATATATATATATATATATATATATATATATATATATATATATATAATTGATCTACAAATAAATAATATAAAGTTATAAAAGTTCATCAAATATTCAATCAAAACGTTTTGTGGTTGTGATACTTTTTTAATATAAAACAACAAAACTGTAAATTCGATTGAAAAGGGAACGACGTATTCATTATACTCACTTCAAAATGGTCTTCACAACAATAAACTAGTTGTTGGAGAAACTTTGTTTCTTCTCATGGCTTTACACCACGTTGCTCGTATAGTTGAGTATTTTGGAACGAGAAAAATAATTTATCCGGAGTACTTTTCGTTGTATTCTTGCACATAGGCACAAGACAATACTTATAGGCAGGTTTTCGCTCTTGTTCCATGGATTGGAAAAATGGCGCGTTTGAATAGCCAAAATTTCTTGTCCAAATGAAATGTGCATTTTTTAATTTAATAAGAAAGTTTTTTTATTGTTTTATGAATGATTCGATGTGTTAAGCAACTATTGAGAAGAAAATATTTTAAGTATTTAAAAAAAAATAAAACATGCATTTACCCTATTATTTTTTATCTCGTCAAATAATAACTGATAGATTACATAATAACTGATAAATAGATTCCGTACAAACAATTATCTAAAATTCTTTTTATACAATACATAAATATTTGAAAGTATAAACATTTTATGTAAACAGTATTCACGTATTAATATTCACATGTAAATCATTATTTTTAATAAATGTTAGTTTACACCTACGTTTATTTTTTTTCAAGAACTTATTTCGCTGCTTCAGAGCACAAGTAGCTTAACTCCAAAAATTAAATTTTAAGGTGCGTTTACAACTTTGCCAAACTACGGAAAGTCCCTAGCCAAATCAAACGGCAAATGTGTAAATGCTGGTGTTATTAACACTTGGCAAACTAACCTATCGTCAGGCTATTGTCCCGGCTATTCAAACTTTTCTCGTCTATTACTTTCGGTTTAAACTATTTATATTTTAAAAAGAAACTATTAAAAATATGAAATAAAAATATATAATTTATTTAAATACACAACTGTGTGGATGCAACAATAGCGGTTATATGGCGATTTACGCAAGAAGCAGATTGGATACGAAACAGACAACCTTGGGCAAGCCAATAAGTTCTGATTCACAGATTTATAATTTAATAGGCGTACAAGGAATGTGTTGCCCACATTAGATATTTTTTAATTGTAGGCATACATTTTTTTTAAAGAAAAAAAATCATTGGTTGTTTATTGTTATTTACAATAAATATTATTTATTTTGTACACACCCGAATCCGTCTCATCGCCGACAAGAGATTATTAATTTTTCTTTTACATTCATCCGCTGTAGTTTCGAAATATTCCGCAATTTCCTCCCAAGCATCATTTTTCTTTATCTTATTATAGTAGTTTGGATATTTTGTATTCCACAATATTTCTTTAATACGATACGCTTCAATAAATTTCAGCCTAGTTTTTTTCCGTCCATTTCAAATTGCGTACTGGTAAAACACCGATCACACAGTACTGGCCCATAATACGTGGAGAACGCCGCACAGTGGTCCAGGAGACGAAAAAAATCATTTTTTTCAACTATTTGAATCTACAAGTGGACTTTGTATTTTGAATACACAATAGTTGAGTAATACATGTTGATGATGTTTGTGGCATTTCTACATTATGACACTTCTAGCATTAGTTAAAAGACGAAAAGATTCGTCACTTACATACCCATTCATTTTTACTTCATTGTACGAAGTAAAGGAAGTATTGTAATCGCGAAAATTTTCGGTTTTCAGATTTCAACGGAAATATCCATTTTGACCATCCCTGAATCCATTTTGACTAGTTTCGTCTGTACGTACGTACGTTCGTATTTCGAATAATTCACAAACGGTTAGTCGTAGAAAGTTGAAGTTTTGTATTTAGGATTGTTGTAAAATCTAGTTGTGAAACTTCCTTTTTTGTCACTGCTTAATCACTGGAAGTGGTACTTTACTTGAAGGTCATTATTGATTGCCATCAAAAATTATATTAAAATACTTTGCAAAACTTCTCAAATTTGGTATTTATAACTTATATATTGATATAAATAACATAGTAAATTTTGGTCTAAATTGGAAAACCGGAAGCGGTACTTTACTTGAAGGTCATATTAGACTTTCATCAAAAATTATATTAAAATATAATGTAAAACATCTCAAATTTGATAAATAAGACTTTTATATTGATGTGAATGTATTTACTATATTTTGGTTAAAATTGGTGAGCCGAAAACGGTACTTTACTTGAAGCTCATAATAAGCTTACATCAAAAATTATATTTAAATTAAATACATAAATCATATGGTTCGGTAATAAAGGTTACAAACACAATATGGTTTCCAATCCAATTAAACATTTTTATTACTTGTTTTAAGTGTTAAAATTCAGTATAAAATACTGAGTTTCCTCCCTATTTGTGTGTGTGTGTCAATAGATGGATGTCGCGACGCCGAGTGTTATTTTTGAGATACTGCGATCTTCGGAAATCAGTAACCAAATTCAGGATCACTTTTTGAGCCACCGATTTATAGTTTAATAGGTGTACAAGGAAGTCTTGTGTTGTCCATATCAGATATTTTGAGAGTAGCCAACCAAGCATCATATTCCACAAGTTGATTGTAACATTTTTCTTTTGTTTTTACAACATACCTCGGAAAATATAAACGCTATGATACTTCTATTTTTTTTTTAAGCTATCATAAAATCTTTTAAATAAACGAAATAATAATCAAGCTTTACGAGTTTATTAAAGTATAACTAATGTGGGGCATCTTCCGCAGTTTTCTGTCCTATATGAAATTAATGCTTCGACTCTTATCTAATCGATCCAAGTTTTAGCTGCGACTATCTGCGACCGTAGTATATATTTCAATAAAATCAAATAAAAGTACATAGGAATTCAAAATGTGGCGCTGACCAGAATGTAAACAAACTCAATTATCCTTTCAGTGAAATCTGTTTATTTATTTTCCTCAGTCGCTTAATTAGTCCTAATTGCAGTAAATTTGATTCACAATGGAAAATATCCAATTGACATATCGCGAAATAGCGATATAGTTTTAGACAGTGACCGTGATGTGAATTTCTTAGAAAAATTGAGGAGTGATTTCCCTCAGATAACACCAGATCACCAGGAGGAAGTTAGGGTAATTGTTGGGATCTCACGCTGCTTATCAAAAGGGGGCGTGGCTCACATTGTTTACATTGAGGTTACGTCCCCACCACCTTCCCCTACACATTCGTCACTGTTTTTCGTAAAGTTCACTTCTTCCTGGTAAATATTTACCGAAATATACATAATTTTACGTTTCCCACTCACGATAATCACGACTGTCTCCGCTTTTTCAGAAAATTAACCACAATAATTACCAACTAGGAATTTAATTCAAATAATAATGTTTACATCGAAGTGAACACATTTTTATTATTATTAACAATAACAATGTTAAAATAAATAAAATTGTATGTTCCCCATCGCATTAATCACGATATTCTGATTAAATTCATTATAAATTAATTAATTGAGTAGGGCTTTAATAAATAAATTGTTAGTTGGTCATTTTTGATCCTACAATTGAATTAAAATTTTTAATAAATTTTAATCAGTCTTGCAACTGGATGATTTTTCTATTATTTTATACTCATGCTATAGTTCATAATGGTGTGTTACCACAAAACTGAAGTTACCTAAAAACAAAACTCCTTATTATTATTAATTGATCAGTGATCATCTAAATCCTCAAGTGAATATATGAAGGGACCCCAAACAATTAAAGAAAAGGGTTAACTATTGTATACACCAAAGGAGTAGTATTCTGAACTGCTGTAATTAATCTGCTAAAGTGTTTGTACAATATTCTCTCCAATATTATTTTCTCTCACCTCTTTTATTCTCCTCAGCAATTACAAATAATCAATTTCATCATAACTATTTCGTTATAATTAAATTTATTTGTTATTTTATTTTAGATTTTTATCAAAAATTTTCATTAAATAATTTATTGAAAGTTATAATGATAAAATTAGTACGATATTTAATTAATGTATAGTAATTCGGCAAATCTATTCTTCACCTGTTTAACAAACACGTGCCTAAATGTTTAATGTTTATTAAGTCTGGTGACGGTAGATGGCAGGGAGGGGAATGGCGCTATTTTCAAAAAATTAAAGACATTACATTCGAAGAATTGCAGGAAGTTGATGTTGGTGGGGAGACGCGGTTTTTTCAAAAAGTAGGGGAAAGGGGAAAAATGGTGGGGGTAGCTGGTGACGTGAGGATGCATAACCTTACATAGGCCACGCCCCCTTTTGATAAGCAGCGTGAGATCCCAATAATTACCAATTTCTTTTCATCCATTGGCTTGGTAACACACCCAATATGGTGCACAAGATATGGAGGTAATGTTATATCAGCTGCGATGTTGCCGATGGAATGTTCACTGAGGAAGCGTGAAATAAATATTAAACTTTTTAACTCATAAATAAAAAAAGAGAGAAAGAGAAAAATTGTAATGTTTTTTAATATCTTGACAAGAAGTAAATCAAATCACAATCAAACTTAGAAATTTCACCTACAAAAAACACGGAAATAAAAATAGGTCGTGATTTACTCGCGTTATCGTTCAACAAAGAAATACAAGGTGCAAAGTACTTATGTTACGATAGGCCCGACCTTAACTGAAAAGGATCCGTTGGGGTTTCGGCCATCTCTTGAGCGAGTATAGCGATCGGAAGTCCACCGCAGCAATAATTTTAATTTTATCTAATTAAAGCAGTAATAATTCCAATGAATACGAATTTTATAATTGAACACAACGTAGTTAGCATGAATGGCGTTAGAGGTCGCTAATGCCGCGCCAGCAAAGCCCATCTCAGACGCTTCTGATAACGCGTGATATAAGTGTAGTGATACCAAATAAACACCTTCACAAATAAACATTTTTTCACGATTCTAAATTATGCAGTAGGAAAGGGGAAGACGCAATGGCAGAAGGCACAGGGAGCAGGTGAAACCATAAATAAATGATAAAGGCTTAGCGAACCCGGAAGTACGATGCCCATTTGTCAATTCTCTCTTCTACGCCGTCTACCCTCATACATTTTAATCACCGAGACGCCATTACTTCAATTGTATGTAAAACGTACATGTTCCAAAATCCGTGTAGTGGAAAAGAAATTATATAAAAATTGATACGGTCTGACCAATTTGTGTACAGTCAACTCTCGGTAACTCGAACTTCAAGGGAATGATAAATCACTTCGAGTTAAAAATACAGTCACTCTCAACAAAAATGTTGAAATACAGAGATAAAGCAAGAGTGTACAAATTTTCATGGAGTAGTTGCATTTATAAATATGGTGGTGCATCTAAATAGTTACACATATTAATTATTTTGTATACATTAACAATCTAACATATTTTTTTCCGTATTCGTAGGTTATCATTTATCGATATGAACATAGAAAAAAAACATTACTTTATTGAACTGTAAAAAAAATATTACCTTCCATTCATCACAGATCCTATCAATCACGCACGCACTTTCACCACAAATATTTTTAAAAACAATATTGTGCCTTTTTTTAAAATTTTCGAGCCAGCCATTGCTAGCCTTAAAGCAATCATGGCCCAAGGTTTTAGCAAAATCTTCAGCTTTTGCTCTTAACAATGGACCCCCCAAACTGATATTTTTGTCTCGGCATTGCTTAAACCACTTAACCATGCATTCTTCAACATCAGGAAATTCCGCGTCTCTATTTCTTTTGCATAAAAGTCTGCCTTGACTTGCCAGCCTTTGAAGTTCCGCAGCATTCTTCAAAATTGTAGACAAGGTACTGCAAGGGATACCAAAATTAGCGGCAATGACTTTTTTCTTCTGGTTTCCTTCATTTACAGCTTGGATAATATTAAGTTTCTCACGTACAGTGAGACTTTTTACTTTCCGTTGACTCATCGTAGCGTATGTCCTGCACTTCTAAAATCAAAACGAAAACTTCAAACAAATAAGTTTTACAAAAAAACAAAACAACAGGCCATTGACAAAAATATAAAATTCCAACTAAGAGATAGTTGATCTTAACAAGAGAATACTCAACACGACACGTTGAAACCTGCACGTTTTAATGGCAGAGTGGGGTGGGGATGATGCGCAGTAGACCAACTGTCACCAATTCATCGACGTTTCGAGTTATCGAGAGTCGAAATCAAAAACAGTTAACTCCTGCTGGATGTGGTCTATTTAAAAATTTCCTTTTATTTTCTATAATTAAATTCTAAAAATTAATCAAAAATAGAAAAGAAATTCAATATTACCAAATAAATTAATAATGTATTGTTTGGGCACAGGGGTGTCAGTTTTGTTTTCAATTGGTTTGTCATATTTTGTTTTGTGTAAAAAAAAAAAAAATTTGTATCTCTTTATCCTACACCACGGAATTGAGTTGGAGGTAATACGAAATTCTCCATAAGTCATTTTTTTTTTTTTTTTTGAAGTTCTGAATGTAATGACTAAAATAAGGTCATCGGGACAAAAGAAAATAGTGTTCGGTATCGTTAAGTATGTATTTTGAAGTACTAATTTTAAATTGTTCTTTTTATAATAAGTGCTTAGCCTCATTTCATTTCGTTTATAATGCAATATTGCAGTCATTCAGGTCCCAATAAACTTAGGTGTAAGTCTTATCTTTAGTGCGATAGGAGCAGATCTTGTAGTGGAAGCTTGAAACATCTTTCTGATAAACCCACATTTTTGGATAGCACTTCCTTTTAGCTTCCAATATATTTCTATAGTCAAATTTCTGTGAAGCATCTTAAGTAAATAATCAGATTTTGGTGATTTGGCCAGCCTAAAAAGAGAAAAGCCAAACTTGGGGTTGATTTTTTTGTTCTTACCTTCAATGTTAAAGAAACAGCATCAATATGATTTTGGGAGTATGAAGAACGTAATTGGTATCTTTGGGACCATTCAAAATCCTTTGGAGGTCTCCCACAATGAGTTCTAGAAAGTATATCACTTACAACACTAGTGTGAGACAAATTAACTGTAAATTGTACTGTCAAGATATATTTATACCACTTGTTATACTTTTCAAAGAACTCATGTTTAATATAGAGAACCTGTAATAGTTTTTGTATAAAATGAGAACAAAATCTTTTAATAATCTCATTTAAAATGTTTTCTTCATTACTCTAGTAAATATAATTTTTCTGAAGGTAAGGCTCGATTGCATTTTTTTATTAAAATCACATAAAACAGGTTATGGAATAGTGAAAACTATCATATTTTAGGGCCAGGACAGATCGACAATCAGAGGTATATGGTTGGAAGACTATCTAACAAATGATAAAACATCTTGAATTAAAAGTCGAAATGTACGTATGCCCATCCTATCTCCATTGTTTCACCTTTTTACTGACAAAATTAACTGAAGTAGGTAGAGATACTTATAGGACAGTTGACTTTGTACTAATTTTTATCAAAAACAAATTGAACTTAAAGGAAAGTGAAGCTTTTCTCAGAAGTTCCAATAATAGTGAAATACTAAATGTTTTCATATGTTAATTACAGTTAATTTAAATGTCTAGAAAATGATTTTTGTGCTTACCTTTTTGGAGGAAACTACTACAGTGATAAGTGAGGAACAGAGTTTAAAAAAGTATATAACAGAGCACTGAGAAACATTCACAATTATCACTAAAATTTGTTTAATTATTGTAGAAAATACAATCAGTTATGTTTAATGGGAACCATTGTTCAGAAGAAACTAAGAGCAGGCTGAGATTTCATGACTAATTTCCTTTGAGAAAGAATTATATAAAAACGTCTACATCACCATTTTTAAAAGTTGTATTTTCACCAAACTATTTATAATCACAGTTTGAAGATTACTTAAGGAGGGACAAGTTTAAGTTGAGTTACTAGACAAATTCTAAAATTGTCGCTAAACAAAACTCCCGTTTCTATTTATTATTTCTTTTGCCTACTTTAGGGAGCGGGGTAGCTCAGTGGGTAAGGCACTGCGCTACTAATCTCAAGGTCCCGGGTTCGAGACCGGCTGAGGCAGATAATTATTTATTCTGTATTCAGCCGTGGATCGACCCTGTGGGATCGGGAGACCCTCCTGGGGCTCACCCAGCCTCTATAAAGTGCGTAGGATACCCTTAATTGGGGGAAAAACCTGGCGGTTGAGCGTGATCTTGGCCGAATCACCTCCTTGCACAACTGTTGGCTTAGAAACAGTACGGTCCTTACCCCAAGTACTGAACCCAAGACCCTCATCGGGTTGTAGTGGTACAGGTTTTTTTTTTTGCCTACTTTATGTTACTATTTCCATCCTCCATGTGTTTGATTTTAACTGTTATTATTTTTCATTAGATTTTCAATTGCAAAATTAGTAGAAATATTAGATTTTTAAAAATATAATGTTCAAAAATATATTTCTACTTGAATTAAAAAAAATTAGTATGAACATTTTTTAATAATTTTTTTCTTTTATTGCTATAGATACAGAGGAATAGAACAGGTGTTTCACACAAATACATTCTATAATGGGTTTCAACCCATTTTTTATTCATTTAACAAATCTCTCTGCCGAAAGTCAGTAGATCACATAAAAAACTGGCTCATTATCATGAGGTATTGTCAGAGTAATTAAGAGTTTGCAGCTTTAGATGCCTTCCAAAACATTTCAGTTATTATTTATTCAAGAGAAGAAGCCAGTCTACCTAAAACGGCATACTTTGGAATAACAAAATACTCTTCTGTTTGGTTGGAATTATTTTAAGTTCTCACTAATTTTTAAGCATAGAAAACCTAACCAAACATTCTTTTGATTTAAGTTTCTAATAATTCTTAATTTATTTTAGTAGGAAAACACCTTTTACCCATAGCAACAGAAACAGTTAGAGTCAGAAAAAAATTGGAAAAGCATTATTATATTTAACATTCTTTTGGACAAAAAGTAAAGTAGCTACTATTGGGAGCTATTATATTTTTAAGTTATATATATATGCTGTTCTAGATTTATAACTATTTTCACCAATTTTATACGATCAATAGTTCGCATTCAGAGCTCCAAGCAATAAACCACAGAGAGCAATGCCAGAACAAAACTAAAATAATATAAACAAATTCATGTCTAGTAAAGCAACTTACAATGAAATATACCAATATTGATAATCACCAAATCCTGTGGTCTGAAAATTTTTGTTTTAAAAAATAACCAGAACAAATAATAAAAAATCCATTTCAAAATATATAGATATATTGAATATTTATCACATATAAAAGTACAATGTATTCTTATTTCTTAATATAAAAATGTTTTTATATTTTGGGTTCACCTTTGCATTAATAACCTAATTTAGCATAGATCGTATGAGATGTAAGTACTGTATATTTTTTTTTTCTTCTTCAAAACTCTTATTACTATATTTAATACTAATACTAATACTTAATACTATATTTATAATTCATTAAATGCTTAAAATTATAAATAAACTTAATTAATAACTATACAAATTAAGTAATATTACACAGTATTTAGAATCAATACTATGATCCACAAGCAAGACAATCATCTTTATTTTGCAATGAGCAAACAAGTGCCTCCATATTAAAATTATTATCTTAAAATGTAGTAAAATTTCTTTGTTCCATTCTGAATTGCAGCTGATGCTTTACATTTATCTAACGTGAATTGAATGGCTTAAGCAGCAGGCTTTGTCCGAAGGTAGTACATTCGTTTTCAAATCCTACAAAAAAAAAAACAATAATAAATATAGATTGTTTAAAAATATTTTTAGTATTATTAATTAATATAAATCAAATCCAGGTGGATAAACCACCATCCTTCAGATAGGCTACTTTACTTTTAAACAAAAGAGCATTATTTCCTAAGGTAAAATCCTGGAATTCTTAACACACTATGTACGGATACGGTCTTTGGTAAGGCCAGTCTGTTATTTTCCAGGGATGGGTAATCCTCAGATGTGGCCCACACTCCGTTGTCTCCCTATTCCATTCTATCCCTCCAACCATGGTGGGATTGTTCGTTTTTACTCCATATAGCGACAGTTGGCTTCGCTAGACTTCTAGCATTCAAGCAGTGTACTTCATCATTAAATTGAAAAAAATATGCACCCAGATAGAGGACAAAAAAAGTTCTAGGACTAAAATTTTAACAAGTTATAGGAATTTATTTATATATACTTTCTACTCCTTCTGAGGGATAAATAAAATCACCAATATCACTTAACATTAAATATGCTAAACCACAAATAAAATAAACAATTCACTCAAGCTTTATAATTAATCAAAAACTAAATGTGCTATGCCACTTAAAAATGTTGAATATAAATTAATAAAAGTGTTCTTCTAATCTTAATTCTTCTTATTACATTATTTTGAATTTCTTACTCCAGCAATAATTGTATCGCCTATATGATTATCAATTGCATAAATCCTCATATCCTTTAATATTCTAATAGTTTCTTTTATTTCTTCTAAACAAAAATAACTAACTTTCTACAACTTCACATAACATTACATAAAATGAACCCTTCTGGGGTTACCGAGCAGGTACAATCTCCAACTTTCCAAACTTCCTTATCTCTGCCATCATAATTTTGAACAATGGTTTTTTGATGAACTTCAATGGTTTTCAGCTAGCCTTAGCATTTGATTTGAGCATTGTAGATTAAACACTTCGGATTTAAAATGTCAAAATTAACACATTAAACGATATTATATATTGGCTTCTCCAATCACGTTCATCATACCAAATAGAACAGAATCTTTTTAAATGAAATTAACTTGATGACAATTTTTTTCCCTTTAAATAAATGTTTGAATAAATAAAGTTTTGAATTACCACAATAATGTAAATTAAAAACTACAAAAAATTAATGTAACCAATATTTTGGTTGGTTACAAACATTTACAAGGAACAGACATATATTCAACCAAATAAATAAACATTTTTAAACTCTAGCTCATAATAAAGGAGCTGTTTATTCTTTGTTGAAATTTAAAACAATACATTAAAAAACTGTAGCAGTAAACCCATTGAATTATACTGTCTATGAGTTTTATTACTTCTTTTTACTTTTTAATCCATTTAAATATTGAGGTATTTAAATAAGAATGACTAAAATTAATCCCACTGGTAAGACTAAAAGCTAAAGACTGTTTGAACTTTAGAAAATGGAAGCTAGATAGACAGAATGGAAGATAGGTTCTAAGGATTTGGAATGAATCAAGAAAAACGGATCAATATTTTCAGGTGTAAAGAAATCAAAATCATGTCAGAAAATTTGCTAACAAATGAGCTAAGGAATAGGAACTGTTGATGAGATCATAATATGAAAGGAAATAAATTTTGAGAAGAATCTATAATAAAAAAGTCAAGGTTTTTAAGAACTTAAAGAAGTATCAAAGAACTGGGTATGGTGGGTAGGTTATCGGAAAAGGATTTTAAACCTCAGACCAGGGAGGTCAAACAAGCAGCCCCCGAGGTAATTTTTTGTGGCCCACAATATTCTGAAATAAAGTAAAAAAGTACAATTACAGAGTAATGTTATCGATCATTATACTAAATTCACTTAATTACATAATGCATTTTAATACACTGTCTATATTCGAGAATCCTCACTTCAAAATGTCTGTATGTCTAACATACTTAGCTCGACTCACAATGTAGTATAAGTAATTTTAATGATAAATACATGATCAAAATGCAATATAATTTTTCTTTAAAGAAAGTTTTCGCAATGTCTTTACTTCACAGTTCTACGTCTACTTGAACTTAACTATGATCAGATATTTGAACTATTCGACAAAATAACAACCAAACAAAAAAAGCATCCATGACAAGCATCTTTAATATCAAATTAAAAAATAGAATTAGAATAGATCTTAGTTTAAATTTGAAGAAAGGAAAAATATATCACTAATATTTAAATGTTTAAGCTTAGAATCCAAATATTTGTTATTATTTATACAGGGTCAGATAAAATGATACTCATTTTATAGAAATTGTTGAGCTGATTTTATTGGTTTTTCATAATATTTGAGGAACAGCTTAGTCAAATAACGTAAATTTAATAACTAGTCTCTCAAAAACAGCCATTTTTCTTAAAGATAATATCTTATATCTACGTTTTTCAATTAATGGTAGGGTAGAATTCTACAAGTCAAATCAAGTCAAATGACTACAAGTCAAATGACGTAAATTTAATAACTAGTCTCTCAAAAACAGCCATTTTTCTTAAAGATAATATCTTATATCTACGTTTTTCAATTAATGGTAGGGTAGAATTCTACAAGTCAAATGACGTAAATTTAATAACTAGTCTCTCAAAAACAGCCATTTTTCTTAAAGATAATATCTTATATCTACGTTTTTCAATTAATGGTAGGGTAGAATTCTACAATGCAGTCACCTTATCAGTAGAGATCGCTACACTACCGCTCTCTAATGCCATTTGTGCTACTTAACTGCTTACTATTCAATTGTAAAATTAGCAATCATTGGAATTAATAAAATTATTGCGCTTTAAACAGATCCTTTACAGCTGAGGTTGGGGCTTTACCGTAATTTGAATTTTTACAGCATTAATTAGATCACAGCTGTAGACTTCTGCTCACTCAAGATATATACAAATCCTCAATTGAGGTCAAGACAAGCAGAAGTCTACAGCTGTGATCTAATTAAAGCTGTAATAATTCAAATTATGGTAAGACCCCCAACCTTAGGTGAAAAGAATCCGTTAGGGTCTTTTTTAATTTCTAGAGTGAGCGAAAGTCAACAGCACTAATAATTTTTAAAAATATCTAATTAAAGGAGTAATAAGGTTAATAATTCCAATGAATACAAATTTTACAATGGAATAAAAAGCAATTGGTCAGTACAAATAGCACTGAGCAGTGGTGTGGCGACTGAAACTGATAAGGCAGCTGCATTGTAAAGTTGAAACAATGATTTTTAAATTCAATATTCAAAAATCTTAGACAAAGTCAATAATAAAGTAAAATTACCTTAAAACCCAAAAAGTTATGATTGTAATCTCTATCATAAATAATGGCAGAATTTAGTCTACCAGCATTCATTATGATTTTATGGTATTGGAACTCATAGGAATCCTAGTGCTTTCTCTTATGACTAAGTAAAGGTCATTCATAACATCTAAAAGCAAAAATAAATTTTTCATTCAAAATAGAATATCGATTATTGAAATAAGTTTAATTTAGAAAAAATACTGCATCCAAAATAATAAGAAATGAGTTTTCAATAAGAATTGTCTACAAACCACTAAAAACTTTCTTGGTTTCTTTATGTAAATTTGAAACAGCTATTCGAGCAAGTAAGGCATAATCGGGATGTTTTGTAGTCACTTTAGCAGCTGTCTCAGCAGCAATATTATCCAACTCAACCATAGTCACACCAGAATAAAGACCAGAAATCACTTTCATAGTGATCTCGATCTTCAATGAACAAGAGACAAAAAATATTAATTAGGAATAAATTCTAAATTTTACAGAGATTTTAGAATACTTACTGGATCTATAAGATCTAAATTTAAATGGTAGCATAGCTTCGAAATTCTACTAGTTATTTTGTCAAAATGTATTTCTTCTTGAGGTTATCTAGAAAAAACAATAATATGAGCTAACATTGTAATACTTTTTAGAATTATCAAATACTTCAAAACAGAAACCAACAATATTCAACGCTGGACTACCGAGTAGAATTGCTGAACCACTTGATATAACAAGCAAACAGCGATTAAATATTACCTCTTTTGATGATATATAGTTTGCTTCTAATAGATTCATCCTTTTTAACCGCAAAAACCGATTAAAACCGTATCGAAAACTTATTAAAATGAACCAATATAATTTGGGCACTATACGCTGTGAAACAGTTACCACAACGAACAATTATTTATCTTGGGGTTTAAAAACTAGGCATATTGGAGGGAATCGTATATCTGATGTCAGCATAGAGATAAGGTATTATAGCAGCCAAAGTTGAAGTTTTGAATTCCTGGATATATTTGCCATACATAACAAATTTGCGGAATCGTATGAAAATAATTCGTTTAAGGAAAAGATTCGAGGCAAAATGAAGGGTACTACAGGACGAATGTCACGTCCTTATAAAAGGGGCGATCTCACACTGTTGACATTGAGGTTACGTCCCCACCACCTTCTCTTATACAGTCATTCCCATATACGTTCACTTCACTTCTTCTGGTAAATAATTACCGAAATATACATAATTTTTACATTTCCCACAGACGATAATCACGACTGCCTCTACTTTTTCAGAAAATTAACCACAATAATTACAAAATTAGGAATTTAATTAAAATAATAATGTTTAAATTGAAGAAACGAATTTTCGTTCGTTTGTTAAATTTAAACATTATTTAAATTGCATAGTTAGTTCCCAAAATTGCATAGTAAAGACAAAAATGAACACAATTTTATTTATTAATAATAATAAATCGCCCAAGAAGTAAACAAACCAGCAAGGGATCCTTTTCAGTTGAGGTCGGGATCATACCGTAGTTTCAATTATTACTGCTTTAAATAGATCACTGTTGGCGATTTATGCTCGCTCAAGAGATAAACAAACCCCAAAAGTTCCTTTACAGTTGATGTCGGATCCTTACCGTAATTTAAATAATCTCTCCTTTAAATTATTACTTTAACTTCCCCAGATCACTGGAAGTCGACAGCACTAACAATTTTAAATATGTAATTTTGGCAGTAATAATTTTAATGATTCCAATGAATACGCGGTTTTCTAAAAGCAGGACAAAGGGGAAGAATGGTGGGAGCAACTGGTGACGGGTGGGGCTATAACCTTGTTGAGGCAACGCTCCCTTTTATAAAGACGTGACACTCGTCCAGTAGTACCAAATGAAGTTTCTTACTTTGATCTTTTTTCTCTCCTGCTTTTCAATGTAACTAACTAACACCGTGGCGCTACAGATAAATGTGGTCCTTGGACTAATCAATAAACCTTCACCAGCTAGCTTTATCTTGTGCGGTTGCTCGCCAGTTGCAAGTATTCAGCTGGTCACGGGCATCGCGGATGACAACATCCTCCCATCTCAGCCGTGGTCTGCCTTTCCCTCTTGTCCGGGAGAGCCATCCGTTCGGCAACTTTCATGGTATTCCTTCTTCCGGCATTCTAACAAACATATCCAAATCTACGCATTCTTCTCAGCTTGACTTGCCTCATGATATCAATATTCCCATACAGATCATAGATCTCCTTATTTTTCCTTCTTCTCCAGTTCTCGCCTACTTGGGCTGGTCCAAATATGTGACGAAGAGTCTTTTGTTCAAAAACGAAGATCTCCTTTTCAATGCTGCTGAGGGTCTAGGTCTCCGATCCGTAAGTAAGAACAGGTCTGATGATGGTCTTGTAAAGGAGACATTTCTTGCAGCGGTAGATGGCCAAACTCCTCAGGTGTTTGCTGAGACCAAAATACTTCCAGTTTGCCTTTACAATTCTCTGGCCGGTTTCAAGATATATTCTATTTCCACAACTCACAACAGCTGTAAGATAGGTGAAGTGATCCATTTTCTGGAATGTAAATTACTATCTCTGTCCCAGTTACTGCACGCATGTACTTGGCCTTCTCCTGCTTGATAGTCCCCATAACTTTAAAAATGTCTTCTTGAAGAACAGCCTAACTAGATCTAGATCATCTGCAAAACCAAATATTTGAACCAAGTCTGTTTAGAATATTGGTCTGGATTTCTGAATCACGAATCACCCATCATCCTGTCTAACCCCTCTTGTAGAAACAAACTCTGGAGACAAGTCCAGCACTTGGGCTTGTAAGCTCGTCTAGGTTTCCTGCATCTTCATTCAAAAGGATATTAAAGTATTGGGACCACGGGGTTAGAATCTCCTCCTTCTCTGAGATCATGGAACCAACTTCGTTTCTACATGATCTAACCTTTAGCTTGAAGGATTTTTTACTCTCACTCGGTTTCCTCTAGCTGCTTCCTCTCCTACGATGCAGTCGCTTCTCTTCCCTTCTTCTGCTCCCATAATCCTCTGAGGTCTGTTTCGTGTGACACTTCGGGACCAAGTTTTTACATACCTCGTTTTTGGCATCTGTGCCAACCGCATACTCTGTGTCAAACCAAGGAGATCGTAATATTCCTTCTTCGAGACCTATCTCTTTTCTACGCTGCCTATTTGACTACTGTGCAGGGCTCGTTTGCTGTAAGATCTAGGATACCTACATTTACCTCCATTTCAGGTGATAATGTTCGCTAACTTCCGGATCCTTCAGCTTGGACGTTACCATCCTCTACGTCTTATTATATCCTGGCTCTGATTCTAGACTCTACAAGGTAATGATCTGTATCCATGTGAGCGCGACGGTAGCGCGTCATTAAGTTGGGCCTGTGCCTCCTACTGATAAAAATATGATCTATCTGGTACACAGTTTTTCCGTGTAAGAAGCGCCATGTTCCTTTATGAATTTTCTTTCCGGAGAATAGCGTACTTCCATCAACCAGGTCCTTAGATTCAACGAAGTATACTTGCTATACTATACTTGCTATGAAGTCCTGCTCTTTGCCAAACTAAGCATTAAAATTCTTCATGATCACCTTTATATCGCTCTTGGGCCAGCTATCGAGGGTCGTGTCCAACTCATCATGAAGCGCTTCCTTCTCATCATCTGGCGACATTTCGGTGGGGTCGTAGTAGCTAAAGAGAGTATATAAAGAATTTGCCTTTCGACCGCAAGACGCCTGGGTCGTTTCCGTAAATTCAATTCGGCTAATTCTTGTTGAGGTCTCATTGCGAGAATTTTTTTTTTATGAGATTGTGTTGTAAGCCCTAGACTAACCATCCTGCTTTTTTCGGGTTTGTGACTGGTACACACTAACGGTACACACAAATTTTTAGCAAAAAGGTTCAAATCATGATTTCCGTTAAATGTTTCGCTTAACAATGACTTTATAAAGTATATAATTATAAAAAGAAAGAGTCGAACATGGATGGAAAAAGTTTATAATCACTAATATAATAAAAGTTGTTAAAAGATTATACATGGACCATTGACTTACTCAGGATTTCGTTTCAGAGGGAATTGGCCATACAAGGATCTACTTTAAAGAATATTTAATATTTTATGTAATATTTTATTCTATGTAATATTTTCTATGCCTAGATATATTATTTATCAAATAAAATTCAAATAGGTTTATGCAATTTTTCTTTAAAGATAAGAATAAATAAAAGTATTTTTTAATTTCGAGGGGAGGGAGGTTCGGAACCACGGTTGGGGTGCGGTCAATGAATAAACATACAAATAAGAAAAAATCTATTATATTGTGTACCGACGATTAGCCTAAGTTTTAGTCCATCATCAGGGCTAAGAAAAAACAAGATCTTGGGCCGATGTGTGGCAGTAGTGTACAGCAAACCAACTCCACAAGCGCAGTTTTCTCTTCAATGTGCTGTTTTGAAAACTTAATATGGAATTCAGCACTAAATCTCGTTAAAATAAATCAATTAGATAGGGCAACTTATAACTGTAATTAAAATCATGGTTCGGTTTCAAAGGCTTGGAGTTAAAGTGAATGTGGTCTAAATTAACCTGGAAATATTGCTCGCCCACAATTCAATGTCATACCGAGGGCGAAGTCGTGATGATGTAATCTTGTAACATGTGTATATATTTTGTAAATCGAAGGGTATGGAAAAAAAAACACGATAGTTTCAACTCAGTGCCGCATTAATTCACCCTCGGTTTGCATCGACTCAAGGGCAATTTGGATTTGAACGATAGATATAATAAAATGTTGCACAGGAATAAGAAAAATTTTAATATATATATTCAACAAAGCAAATCTGTTATTCAATCTTATAACAGTATAACCCGTTCAACTCCTAAAAGTAATGACTCAAATGATGGTACATAAATATTTCATAGTCCGCTTTTTCAATTTCTCCAATCCTTGATATATTTCACCAAACTTGTTTTCTTTTTCACCTCCTTAACCTATTCCTGCCCAGGGCAACATGAAGTTTAATCGATTTCTGATTCGTAATAATGTATTTATCCTTTAAAGGTACCGCTAAACGGTCAGTCGGAATGTCATTCACACTGACGATAGCACTTACGATTGATCGTATCGCAGTTTACACGCGTTTACGTGATCAATCGAAATTACATGATTAGGGTCACTGGCTATCAATCTCCTTCAACTGCTCCACGTCAAATACAACACGGAACATATGTCACATATGAAACATATATCCACCGTGAGTGTGGATTTTTTGTAGTAATGGAGTAATGGCTGCCCAGCTGAAATTCTATCGACCCTAAACTCTATCACGCTATGCCTAAATCCAATCATTTCGACGCGAGTGTGGAAAACTGATGGAGTGAAAAAAAAGCTGATTTGTATTTCATATGAATATTGTAAAAATGAAATCAGCTTTCGAAAAGAATGCCCAGTAACAATTATATTTGATGTAATTATCATTTAATATGTTTATTTTTATTCTATTTTTAAGAGATTATTAAATAAGCTTATGAGAATGTTTTCTTAAGTTTGACTTTAAATAAATGAGCACAGTATCAGTAGAATTTTATTGATTCATTTAAGTTTTAAAACATAAATATTTGGAATTTGAGAACAAAGGTTAACACGCATTAACGATTCGTCAGGAGATTTTACACCACTTTAAGAATTACTAATCAATATTGTAATTATTGGCTTTCTCATATATATTATTTATTTAGCTTTGTTTAAGAAATGCTTAAAACTGATATAATTCGAGATTTTCATTAAAATAATATATTTTTTTAAAATAACTTTATCATATCCATTTTTTTTTAAATAACTTTGTATAATAAGTCAATAAGAAACAGTAAATAAATTTCTTCATTAAATTGTATTAACTAACTGTTATTGTTTTTTAAATGTATATAAGTAACTTACGGACATTTTTGAAATAATATTTCTAAGCCTGGAAATAAAGTATTCATTTTAATTTAAATAATCAAAATATTTAAATGATCTAATAAACCATGATATGAAACCAACTTGTATTAGCTTTAAAAACTTTGTCTTATATTTCAACGCAAATATTTGGTTATTTTTAACAACAGAAAATTTTGGATTGTACAACATTTTACAAATGGTTTTACTTAATCAAATTTTGTTTAAATATCGACATGTTCATGTTGGCATTTGTCTTCGAATGGCTGTGAGGTCCTTCTTCGACCATCTTGGCTTGGCTTGGGTTCGGTTGATACTCGGTATTAAGTTTTGCTGTTCCACATTGGCTGCATAACAGTTTTTCTTTTAGTAATTTTTGCTTCTAGTAAGTCAGTAGTGTTTTATTCAAAATAGTCTACAGATTATTGTGTTTTTAAGTATTGTTTGTAATGAAAATCAATACACACGCATTTTCTGTCGTTTATAATACCTTAAATGTTTTTGTTTTTTCAGAATCATGTCTCGTTATAGAGATTCGAATCCTGAGTGTAAAATCTATATAGGAGATTTAGGTATTGTTAAGAACCTACTTTCTTGTGTAAGTTATTTTTAATTATATAATTTATATCACGTTTTATTTTTAGGAAGTGCTGCAAATAAACAAGATCTAGAAGATGCATTTTCTTATTATGGTCCCATAAGAAGTGTATGGATTGCTCGCAATCCACCAGGTTTTGCTTTTGTTGAGTTTGAAGATCCCAGAGATGCCGAAGATGCAGTTCGAGGATTAGATGGGAGGTTTGTAATATTTTGCTTTTGTCCCATGCTTATTCCTGCATTTATTATACATGGTTTTTTAAACATGCTCGCTTATGTTCTCTATAATTACTGTATGTTTTTTTTTAGAAATGTTTGTGGGCGAAGGGTGAGAGTAGAAATGTCTAATGGTGCTAGACGCAGGGGATCTGTTAGGAGAGGCCGACCGTTTCACCCTGAGGATAAGTGCTATGAATGTGGGGAGCGAGGACATTATGCCAGGGATTGTTCCAGATATAATAAGAGATCAAGGCGCAGGTATGTTTCGATTTACTTCTGTTTATCAATTTTTCATAGTTATTAAGTGTGAATAAATGAAGTTGTATTTTAATTTAAATTGCATTATGTATTTTTGTCAACATTAGTTCATGTAGTGAATTTAATTATTTTTGTTGATATATTTTCATGATGCTTGTATTGCTTTTCAAAATCATATAATTAATTTCAGTACTATTACCAAAATTGTGGTAAGTTTTAAATTTATAACACATTTAACTATACTAATGTTAATTTATAATTTTATTTGAGGAAACCATTGTGATCTTTAAATTATTTATTGTTTGTTATTGATGATATTTTCACGCTTATTGCTGATTGTTCAGATACCTACTTCTGACCCACAACATTCTTAAAATGGTTATTTAGTAAACTAAATGGTGGTTCAGTAAATCTATCTCCTTTCTCTCAATGTTTTTCCAGCCTTCACTACATTGACATAAACATGGTGAGGTTGTTTTATGATAAGTTGATTTTGAGGATTGTTTTAATTTAAGAATTAATATAAACACATTCGTTGTTTTTCTGACCCCTGTGACTCAGGCTTTTTACATCTCTTACGGGACCGTTTGTAATCTGTTAAAGTCTTTGGTTGTAATCTGTTCCATGTTAAATTGAGGTGCAAATACCTTCTTGACATTATTGCAGCTTAGGTCCATTTGATACTTCCTCAGATGTTGTTTACCTTGTCATTGATAATAAAACATAATGAAAGGTTTCACTCAGACATGGTTGTTGCCTGAACTCTCCAACCTCCAATTATTATTTTATAAAATCATTTATAAAAGATAATCTTTTCTTAGTTAGTCCTTAAAATATTATCTGAAATTATTTATTTTTTAAAATTTAAAATTAAACACCTACTTTTTTATTCACTGGTTTCTATTCCTTTAAATTCACAATTCAGTTCCTGGAAAATCATGATCCGTACAATCAATGCTTGTTTTCTGTCTTAGTAAATTCTCAAAGGGCTTTATGGCCCACTGTACAGGATTGTTCTGTACTAACAATACTAGTTGGTCCACATTAATATCTATTTGTATGTCAGCACAATGGAAATGAATGTAATTAAAATTTAAAAAGTTGAAGCCCGAGAAGCCAGGAAAAACAGTTGGAACCTTTTAATGCTTTCTTGTTTTGCTTTCTCCATTGCCATTTATACAGCCTTGCTGTCGGCTGATTCGATGAGAGCTTCTGGTGACTAATCTGCTGTTGTAAATGTGTCCTTTTGTAAAATAAAAGGATTTTTAAAGTTGTAAAATATTAGTTTTTTTTTTAATGTATTTAGAATCAGTTTTTATTGAGTTATTATTGCATTCTGTCTCAATGGAGGGTGATAGTGATAGTGATCAAAGAGTTGTCATTCACACGATATTTACAGAAATTATAAATAAATTAAACAATAATTTATTGAGAAAAAAAATTAAACTTGAAGCTAAAGCGAAATAATGTAAAACAAACGTCTTACATGCAGGCAAACTTCTATACACTATTTTACAATCAGCTTAGGGAATTCCAAACCAGGCTGGTCCCTCCACTTGTAAAAGGAAAAGCAGGACTCCTAGAGATCCTTGTTCTTTTACTGGCTCCCGTTCCAATCATCAAATGTTTATTTTATTGTTTCTTTTATATTCATTGTGTTTATTTTAGTTTGGAGTAAAAACAACAATCTCCTAAGTGTTATCCATAGTTATTTGCGATTTTGTAACTAGAGATAACATCAATAATTAATATGGTATAGGTTGGTAAAATATTTATTGTAAAGAGGGACCTATTCTATTTATGGAATAACCATTTTAGTGAGTTGCAGGCCAGAAACAGGCATCTTAATTTTTTTTCCTGTCTTGTCTCAGTGATAATCTAGGGCAATTCTAATTTCAAGATTAGTTAGCTCACTGTGTCTCAGTTAAATATACATGGTTATGAGCTTAAGCTAATCAATGGTAACCTGTTGTAATTTTAGAAATTCAAGCATTGCTAGCATAGCTGAAAGCAGCTGTTTCTATTTAGTTCTTTGGATGTTATTCTATTTATTTTATTTTTTCAATTGTATCCATGAAAAATTTACGTGACAATGAATTAGCACTTTTGTGATGAGAAACCTAAGTAATTTAGTATTAAAATTGCTAATTATTATAGCGCCTTTTAAGTGTTTATATTTAATTTCAGTTTTTGATGTACATTAAGAACTATCCTCATCAAAACACATTTTCAGTGGTCCAGTTTTTCTTGTTAGATTACTTCAATTCTTTTAAAACTTGAACTTAATGGTTTTAAATCAAGTTAACAGTGTTGTCATCTGTTTTCTTTTTATCTCATCGTTGGAGTTTCATAATTTATCATTGTTTATTAATATTATTTAATAATTTCTCTACAATACCTAATATTATTATTGAGTGATTTCATATTTTTACTTATGTTTTTAGAAGTTATTTGTCGAATTAACTGATTCAACTTGAACTTGAAGAGAGGTCACATTTTGTATCTCATCGATGACTAAATTTATAATTATTCTCAATTAAAAATCTCGTGGTATCCTTCGAAGAATATTCTTCAAGATAAATATAGATTTAGATGATTTTTTTTTTAGTTTGTTTTGAAGAGAATTTAATTACATTTAATGTAATTATGTAGAATTTTCCATAAAGTGTTTGCTTTTTGAGTTATGCGTAAATACAATTAGTTTTTGCCATAACCTTTTTTTCTGATTTTTCTCAGGGATATATTACATATGAAAAGTTTAAGAGCTTTGTGGATAAAACTTAAGGCGTTTCATCATAAGCCGTTTTGATGCTACAGTCTATAGTTTTTCGTTAATCGCGTAAAGGGTGCCTGATTTGATTAATACGCATCGGGGGATAAAACCCCTTTAAAAGAGAAAAAAAATACAAAATGCCCATTCAAGAGTTATCTCTCGTTCATGATTATTCATGACACAGATTAATGGTCGAAAATGCATTTTTTGGGCTCAGGGGGTCTCTGAAATGTTGAGATTAGTTTCAAAACGGATACTGAAAATTTGAGTAGATTGCAATGCCTTTCTGAACCTAGCTACCTCTGGTAGTGGTATGAACTGAAAGGATGAAATATGTTCACAGATATTTCATTATATATCATTAGAAATTATGGCATAATGCTAAAATAAAGGTTAATGCATATCATTTACACAGCAAAATTAATTTACCATCATTCTAAATCTGTTGGTATCATTGAGTGGGGAAGGAGATCCCATAAGCTAGTGTTTTGGATTGTCTATTTCAATAGATTTTCATAATAAGAAAAGCTTCAGTTGACAAAAATTGGTTTATTGATACCAGTATTGACAAAAATAGGTTTATTGATACCAGTATTTACAAAAATAGGTTTATTGATACCAGTATTGACAAAGATAGGTTTATTGATTCTAGTATTGACAAAAATAGGTTTATTGATACCATTATTGACAAAAATAGGTTTATTGATACCATTATTGACAAAATTAGGTTTATTGATACCAGTATTGTTTAAATTCTATTGTTGATTTAACTAATATGGAGTTAATGATTTATGATCAAATCAGCTACTGACAGTGATTTGGATAAGATTCTGTAGAAGTTATTGATCTCCATCTTCAAGTCGATTAGTTTATTTTTGTTCATTTATATTTAGAACTACTGATTTATCTGATCTTGGATAATTGACAGATTTAAAATTACTTAATCCACTGATCTCTATGTGATAGATTAATAAAATTTCCTTGATGGCATCGGTCATTTTTGCTACATGTCATTGTTGCTGCATGTGGTTAATTTAAATTTTATTTCTATGCATGAAATAAATTAATTTTTATTAGTATATCCAATGTGAAGTAAGGAATAGACAAAAAAAATGTAATTGCTTGAACTTTAATACTGGATCACTGATTATGTTTTTGTTATTTATTAAAAGTTATTGATGAATCACAATGGTTTTGTTTATTTGAAAGAAATGTTTATTTTTAAAAAGATTATATGGGTTTTTGTTTGTTTTTTGAGAAGAGGAGAAGAAGCTAAAAAAACATCTGGGTTTTATAGGGGAGCTGGCTAATTGGAGAGAAATGATTGCACGCTTGCGCGCCCTCACATGCACACACACTCAGAGTCAGTCAGACGCAAATGATCCGGTCGTCCCCTCTCTCACGCGTGTCAGTGTGTGCGCTTCTCTCTGTTACTCGATAGAAAGCCAATAAGCCCTACGACGCACCTGACACAAGAGAACTTCTCTCTCTTCTAGCTCTCACTCCTTCTGCTACTCAGAGCCTCCTCTCCGTGTGTTGTCTTCTTCTTCTTCTTCTTCTCAGAAGTCTTCGGTTAGAAAATGAGAACAGAACTCCCACAGCTACAATAAGCTTTTTTTTACTTCACCTTTTTCCATGCTTACTCTGTATAAATGAAAATATACGTTGTTTCGCTATGTTTAATTGAAGATTAATTAAAAATCTAGTTGTAGAAAACAAATGGTTTTAAATTAAAATAAATTCCCGTGCATTTAACATTTGTTTTCGAGAACTGTTATGGATCCATGGTAAGATCCATATTTCTTATCTGTAATGAACTTAAAGTTCTAACATGATTTGCTTAATAGTGTTATTTTCTTATTATTTTTTTATGAATGTTTTATTTAAAATCAAGTAGACATATGATACCACTAATTACATCAATAAAATATTTAATCATAGTAATAATAATTAAGATACTCTTGTTATAGTTAGCTTCAAATCTGTTTTTAATTAACCATGAATTTATTTTCATATTTTTTCAAGTCTAATTTATTGTTTAAAAATCTGGCTTAAAAATTTGTAAGCTAAAATTACTCTAGACTAGGAAATTATTAAAGTAATAGATTTGTTTTTCTTTTAAATTAGCCAGTAATCACTTTCAGTGAAGAAATTATCCTTTTTAACTACTGATCTAAGATTTGTTAAGTAAAAATGAATTAATTCAATTTACTTATTGATATATTTTTTTCTTGATTTAAAATTCAGATTATTTGTTGTAAATATCAAGATTTCTTCTTTGTTTTGATCGGAGGCATGTTAGGTTCTTAATAAACCATCAAGTATCGTAGGGTTTTTAAATACTTTCCTGAATCTAAATATGAGTTAGCATGGAGGGTGGGGTAAAAAAAAAAAAAAAACAAAAAAAAAAACAGAATGACCACCACACGAGAGGTGAATAATGTGACTTCGTAGTTTTCTTAAACATGATAGCTCTCTTCCTCTGTTATACACAATAATAATGTGAGTTTTATTTTTTATTGACCAATAATTACCAACTGTTAAAAATCAAATCAACTACAAAGTACTATTCTTTTATTTATTTTTATTTGATTAGATTTAACTTACACTTCTCATACATATATTGCATTGGTGATGGATACCTGATGCCATAAATTTACAAGCTAGGTATTGTTTTTCGTGTTCATATCGTTCTTTTGTTCATGCATATATTTTGAAATTTTATTTTATTTTTTTAGATTAACAAAATTATTTTACTTAGTTAACTATTAACGTTTGACATTTAAAAAAAAAATACCATTTTTCAATCCCTTTCACCATAAAATTTTGTTGATTTGATAAAGTCTGTAATCTTCAGACCCTAGGTAATGTTAGAAATGAAAAAAACATACTTTTTTATTCATTTACAAAAGGGAGCATTCTAGGTTGGCAATGTTTTTGTTTTGATTATTTTTAGTGTTTTAACCTTTTAATAATGTAGCAGATGACAGAAAGATTTATTTTAATTTATTATTCTATTTAATTTTTTTGCACGTATATATAATTTACCCAAATGTTGCAATTATTTGTGAAAAACAATTGATTTGATTATTCATAAAGATAGTTAGTTTTAATGCTTATCAATTAACTTTATGTTCGTCCTCCACTATTAAGTTAATTACTTGTACTGCCTCTGAGTAAGTTGGGTAACAGTTCAGAAAAATTAAAACCAGAAGGTCTAAGGAAATGAGTTCCCTTTTTCTTTTTAAATACAAAACCATTATTTAACCACTCTTGGAGCTTATATATGGGCAGTGATATCCATACTCTGACCACTCTGCCTGCATAAATGCAGGCTGTGTTTTGTCTCTTTCTAAAACCGAATTGTCTCTTTCTAAAGCCGACGTGAAGGCCAATGATTGGATAAGATGCTTACAACCTCTATGGCTTGTTTCTAGAATTCTATTTTTCCGTAATCAGCTAGTCCAGTCACAGTAGTTAATTTTTTTAAATAAATCATGAACAGGCTTTTTTAATGTGATAACTAAGAGAAAAAGAATATTAGAAACAAATTGTGCTTTAGAAAAAAGATCTATATGCAACAAACTGTTGAAAAAAATTCATAAACATGCCAAAAAGTGTTTCTTTCGTGTTTAAGATGTTACAATTTTTTTTGGGGAAATAAAAAATAGTACATAGTAATGCTTAAAAAGAAATAGCTATCGATAATTGATATTGATCAAAAAAAGTTTGCAAAAACTATAAAAAACGCAAAATATGTCCATATTATTTCAGGGCTTGTAGTTGTCGTAGGAACATTTTTTGGAGCTTAAATTGTGGCCTTAGTGGTGCCTGCTAATTTTGAAAATTTCATGCAAAATTTTTAAATTTATAAATTTAATTAAAATTATAAATTTTCACAGAAATCGTGAAAAGGTAAAAATAAGCGTACAAATAGCTTTCGAGCGTGCGAACTAAGGGGAAGTTTACATACTGCGAAAAGTTATTATTATTTTATTGTTGGTAGGCTCTATTAAACGGCACAATTTAAGTCCCAAAACATGATACTCCGACAATTGCAAGCCTTGTAATTAAATGGACGTATTTCACGGTTTTTAATTATTATTTTTGCATAAAGTTGTTGACCGATTTTAATTGTCCAAAGCTCATTTTTTTCGACTTTTTATGCAATATCACTCATTTTTATTATTCCTTAAAAAAAAATCTCATTGTATGTGGGGTGGTTCAGCACTGCCAGGCGGTAAAACGTTTATGAAACTTTGGAGGTAGGAAGTTGTGCAGTGGTTTGTTCTATGTTATAAAATTTAGAGAAAAAATGTTTGCAGAATTTATAGGCAATGTATTGCATATAGCGATGGCTGCAGTAAATCAAATCTGATTTTGAGTGAAATCACAACCGATCTGAAATGACTTAGCATTTTATAAGTAGATAGATCGTAATTGTTTTATATCGATGCCTCACCAAGATATCAAACAGGAATTTTGTTCTTTTTTAACTTTAAACTTCTTTCTCTTAACTCTCATATTAAATTGTTTCTCAGTGTCAGATTCATAATTGAAATAATTTTAATCCATATAAATAAAATTTGTTATTACTAATGTTTAAGGCTCTTTTATTTTGTTTATTATTGTTATGTATATATTATAAAACGGCAAAACAAATTTTTCAATTTTTTTTATTTTGTTGAAAAAATCTTTGACATCACTCAATTTTCAAACTACTTTACTATTTTTCGGGCTCACTTTAAGAAATATCTAAAATTTCTAAAAAGGAATCATTAGGTTTTATGATGACAATTAATTTTAATATTCTTTTGAAATCATCATTGTGGAAATAATTTTATGGTATTAATTTTTTTTTCTTCTAATACATTATAAGTTATGTTATTTTATTTTTATTTTTAGAGAAATACTGCTAAACTTTTCTCTTTTTTCTCTTAACTGAGTATTAATGGTTATGCCCATTGTTCGTCTACTAATGATAATTAGGGTTTGTGTTAAACAAATTCCAATCATATTATATCAGTTATGTTGTTTGTAATAGGACATTATCATTTGTAATTATATAGCAGTTGTATGGCTCTTCATTTATAATAGATCTATTTGTCAATATTTTACACAGTTTAATTTATTTTTCTGATCTTATAAGATATTCGGCATTTGTTTCCCTTCTGCTCTTGACATTATGATTTTATTATGTTCCCCATGCTCTTGCCTTTTGAGTTTCCTCCCCTCTCTCTTTCAACTGGTTGCAAAAATAAATTTTTTATTAATTTTTTTTTTGCCCCTTCCTCCTTGTAAGAGTGCAGATTTATCAACTTTTGCTCTTGTTCCAACAGTTTTCTATATAATTTTTGTAGTTGTAATCGAAGATACAGCTTATTTAATAATTTAACTAGAATTGCTGGGATAGAGAAAAATCAAGATTTTTTATTATTAAGGAAGTTAAATGTTCATTTCTTTGATACAATTTCAAATATTCAATTAAATCAAATATTGGATGACAAAACAGTTCGTGACTATTAGGATATCTAGCACGCATCTATTTTTTTTTTGTTTTTCATGACATAACTGGATTTAGCCCATCATATTATATATGCCTGTCATCTCTAGTTTCTTGCTATATATATTTCTTATTCCTGGAGGGATGCGTTAAGGAAAGTAGGACAACTTTTTTGATTTTCCTTGCAGTAAATAACATAATTACTTTGAGGTCTTATTATCTATATTAAGTAAGTTGTGTTAGTGAGCTTCAATGCAGAAATCATGAGTTCTGTTTTGTATCAGGGTAGGTAATCTGTTAAAAATAAGTTCTGTTCAATGAAGATATCAACCAGTTCCAGTTAAGAGAATCATGTCACATTACGGTTGTTTTCCTCTAGTGATTTTTATTAATTCAGTTTTATTTATTTTTTTGCCCCTGCATATGGTTTATAACGATCTTGAAGCAAAATTCTCATATCGATGAGGAATATTATTTTTAACTGGTATCCATAAGGCTCAACTCATAGTTTTAGTGTATTGTGTTGACCATTGACTGTTATTTGATGTTGTAACCTACATAGGAGTTAGGGATTGATAAATTATTTGCCACTTCTATAAATTTGTTTTATTGAAAACTAGTTTCGAATTCATCCTCAGTTCTAAAAACACCAAAGAAATTCGAAAATAAGCAATTCAAAATATAGTTTGGTATTATTAAACATATTAATTTAGATTAATATAAATCAATATTATAAAACATTTATGAATTATGAATTTAATTAAGACAAGAAATCAAATATATGTTGGTACTCACAAAGATTTAAATGGATCCATGAATAACATTCGAAACTAGTTTTCAATAAAACAAATTTATAGAAATGGCAAATAATTTATCAATCCCTAATTAGATTGATCCTTCTATACCATCATGCGGATGTCAACTACATAGGAGTTGGCCATTATTTTTATTTGATATGTTTTATTAAATAATTCAGTTTCTGTCATCTGTTATAAAAAATATAAATTGAAATAAATGGCATTCCGCAGCGAGCTGGAGAGTAATTTTTTGATCAGCCAATTATTAAAGTGAAAAAGGACAATACACATAATTTAATATCTTTTAGTAAATTGTTTATTTTGATTCCTTCTGACAGGTCATACAGTAGGAGCAGATCTCGCTCTAGGTCACGTGACCGTAGAACCAGGTCAAGGACTCATTCACGATCTAGGTCCAGGGATAGGAGGTCTCGGTCCAGATCAAATTCCAGGTCCAGAAGCAGGTATGTTTAAAGATCTTCATCAACATTATTACGTTTTTAGTCCCCCCATACTGGGTGGTAAGTATTGGCCTGGATCTTAATAAACTTAAAGCCCAGGCCCAAGATTTTGTTATATAATTATGGTTAAAATAAAGCTAAACTGATAAGAAGTGTATAACATTTTTTTCTTTAAAAAAAAAGAGAAAAAAAGTGTCCTCTAATTAGCTTCAAATTTTCATCAAAATAAAGATTAGTTGTTGGGGACCTTAAGTTAGTTTTTAACTGCCTAAAACACTCTAAATTTTCAGTAATTTCTTGATCTTTTTCTTGGACTTCATTTTGATTAGATTTTAAGATATTATGTAATTTGAGTTATACCTTTTTTTTTTAATTTATTTTTTAACCACAGTGAAAAAAAAATACTGCTGGAGATTTAAAAAAAAAAAATAGTTTTAACAGTAAATATAAATTTTCATTGATAAGATTATTTTTTTTCAAAATCCTATACACTGTGGTTAAAAAGCAATTACAAAGATATGAGTATATTCACTGTTAAGATTTTAACAACATATTTTTCGAAATCCCAAGCAATGTTTTTTTTTTTATGGTTTTGGTTAAAAAATAAATTAAAAAAAGTATACATCAAGATATTACTACAAATTTAGAATGGTTAAGACAGCTAGACTCTAGTTTAAGGTCCCACAATTCATGATAAAAATTTGCAGTTTATTATATTCATATAATAATTAATAGTTAATTGAATTTATATAATTATACTACTTTCATAAATTAATGAAAATGTTTTTTCAGGGGCTCCTTCGATAGAAATGGTAATTAATGATGAAGAAGTGGACTCTAATTTTATTGTTCTATGAAAATTTTGACTGCTTTTTACTATAAGTTACTTTACCCTCTAGATGATAAAAATTTTTAAGACAATTTATTTAATGAGCTTTAGCGTACATTTGTTAAGTATTTTCTTCATGAATGAATTGTGTATGCTATTGTTTTCATTAAATTATTGATAACTGTATGACTAAATTGGTTTGAAATTAGTTAGTTTAACCAATCTGACCTATTTTATTACAGTTTCCCAGAGAAATAATAATCAACCAGTTCATATTGTATCTAAAGCAATGACTTTGTATTAGTTTAGATTAGGAGATGATTCAGTTTGAGTTTCTTGTAGATGTAACTTTGTGGAATGTGTATATTTATGCTTTAAGTACTGTCTTTTGTAAAAATTTAAGAAAAATAATGTGAAAAACAATTTATGTATTGTTTCTTGATTTGATTCATTTGAACAATGAAATTTTTTTTTTTAATTAATAAAGTTTAATTTATCTCCTTACATTACTATTATCTTTTATCCCTTTAATATCTTTGAAGCTATTATATTAAACTATTAGATTTAAAGCATAGTGAAGGATTGCTTGAAGAGCTCATAGGGAGTCAAGAGGTCTGATGAGTATGAGTATGAGGGTTGATGATTTAATATTACGAGGAAAGGTTACCATTAAAAATGTAATCAGTGAGCTCCCTTAATAAAACTTCTTTGTAAATAGAGCAATCAAATTTATCCAAAATGAATAAGAACAGACCCTAATTTTATACAAAAATCTACTGAGGTTAATTTCAATAAATTGGGCATTCGATTAATTAGATTTTATGAGAGTTGAAATGCATTTTGGATTCACAAAATGTTCACATCTGTAAGATGTATAATTATAGAGATGCTTAGTATTGAAGGGATTTTCTGTGCTGAGCAGGAGTTGTGGCTGATGAGATTTTTATTGGTATTGTAAAGTATATCCAACACCGATTAATAAAATGAAATAAAATTCCAAAATTAAAAAAAAAAATCTTTTCTTATTAAATTAAAAAAAAAATATTCATATGTTTTCGTTTTATTTGTATATATTTATTGTAAAAGTTATTCTTTTTATTTTATATGAATCTATCAATTATCAATTCTTTTATATCTATATCAATTTAGTTATTTTTACTGCATTAGAAAACAGTAAAATCCACCATATCACTTCTTTTTCACTTCCTTGTGCGAAGTAAAGGAAGTATTGTAATCGCGAAAGTTTTCGGTTTTCAGATGTTTACTGAAATATCCATTTTGACTGATTTCGTCGTGACGTCTCTATGTACATTCATTCGTTCGTTCGTTCGTATTTCTCATAACTCAAAAACGGTTAGCCGTAGAAAGTTGAAATTTTGTATTTAGGAATGTTTTAAAATCTAGTTGTGAACCTCCCTTTTTGGTCACTGCTTAATCACCGGAAGTGGTACTTTACTTGAAGGTCATTATTGATTGCCATCAAAAATTATATTAAAATACTTTGCAAAACTTCTCAAATTTGGTATTTATAACTTATATATTGATTTAAATAACATAGTAAATTTTGGTCTAAATTGGAAAACCGGAAGCGGTACTTTACTTGAAGGTCATATTAGACTTTCATCAAAAATTATATTAAAATATAATGTAAAACATCTCAAATTTGGTAAATAGGACTTATATATCAATATGAATGTATTTACTAGATTTTGGTTCAAATTAGTGAGCCGAAAAGGGTACTTCCCTTGAAGGTCATAATAAGCTTACATCAAAAATTATATTTAAATTAAAAGAGATATATGTTTTGGTAATAAAGGTTACAAACGCAATTTGGTTTCCAATCCAATTAAACATTTTTATTACTTGTTTTAAGTGTTAAAATTGAGTGTAAAATACTGGTTTTCCTCCCCATTTGTGAGAGGTCTGCAGCATGAGAATAAGATATTAGTATATTAGTTAAGTGGGTTTTTCCGCTTAAAATGTCGATGTCCAATGCTTTATGCAGTGATATTGAAAGTTTTATTGTTGTTACGGAATGTGGAGAAATATCTTGGAAACTAGTTACCTACTGAAGGAAAACAACATATAATAACAGAATGAGACCTCCAGTAACAAGGGTGTGGGTTTTTGTGTGTGTGTCAATAGATGGATGTCGGGACGCCGAGTGTCAATCTTTGGAAACTAGTAACCAAATTCAGTATAACGTTTTGAGCCACGGATTTATAATTTAATAAGCGTACAAGGAAGTCATATGTTGTCCATATCAGACCGCTAACTGCAGGCTCCCTGTCTATCATCCTGTGGAATGCAAACGGACTGACCCAACATAAGACAGAGCTAGACATCCACCTATACAAGAAACGTATTGACATCGCATTGATAACTGAAGCCCACTTAACACCACGTTTAAAATTTTATATTTCAGGATTTTAAAACTTACAGAACTCATGGACAACACAGCTCATGGAGGAATACTAATAAAATCTTCATTAAAACATGAGCCCTTAAAATTACCCGTAACACCTGACATTCAATCCACTGGCATTACATTATATACAAAACATAACACCATTACCTTTTCTGCAATTTATTGTTCTCCTAGGTATGTGTTGGCACCTGCCATGTTTTGCAACTTCTTTAAAAACCTAGGAAGCTGTTTCATCGCCGGAGGAGACTATAATTCAAAACACCAGATGTGTAGATGTGTGGGGTCTAGACTTTGTAAACTCAAAACAATACTTCCTTCCACTTACTATCTTATAATACAATCATTCCTCTCTGTTAGATTTTTCTCTGTCCGAAAAAGTTCAGAAATCTCATCAATTAGGCCAGTCATGACCGGAGTGCCCCAAGGATCAATTCTTGCACCACTGCTGTACATAACATACACCCACGACATACCAACCACTAACGACACTTTGACAGCCACTTATGCTGACGATACTACTATTATTACAAGGCACAAAGATCCCAAGCACGCCTCTGTGATTTTACAAAGCCATTTACAGACACTACACAACTGATGCAAACGTTGGAATGTTAAACTGAATCAAAACAAATCCCATCACATCACATTCTCACTCTGACGTGGGACAGAGTACATTATCTAGGCCTAACATTTATACAAAAGAGTGACATCGGGTCCACACATCGCTGCTGAACGAAAGACACTAAATCAACGTTTCAGACTTATATTTTCTACGTGGGCGTTGCTCAAAATTAGATCTAAGACAAAAACTAAATACTTACACTTATCTACTTAAAAGGCATCAAAACGACCATCTCTTATTTAACAGACTAAACAACGCATTAAAACGATAAATCCAGAAATTCAACCGGGATAAGTATGAAACATACATTAACAACCTTTCAACAGATGATGGAAGCTTGTGGAGACATACCAAGAAGGTTCTAAAGCATCGGGAGGTGTCAGTGCCACTTCGAAATGATTATGGTTCTTGGGCTGCTTCAGACATAGAAAAATCAGAACTTCTTTCTGACCACCTTTTCTATGTTTTTATACCCCACACTAATATCTCAAACACTGAAGATGATTACTTTATACTCAAATCTTTAGACATTTCCTTACAATGATCCCCACCTCCTCCACCTTTTTATCCATCACAGAACAAATTAAACTGTTACAAAGAAAGAAAGCTCCCGGTTATGACTTAATCAATGCCAAAGTGCTTCAGCAAATGTCCAGGAAAGCTCTTGTGTTTCTAACTACCATTTATAATGCCATTCTGAGGACTGCTAAATTTCCTCTTCAATGGAAGTACTCCTACATATCCATGATTCATAAACCTGGCAAAGATATACACTCTCCCTTATCTTATAGACCTATCAGCTTACTCCCTATTTGTGCTAAAAATTTTGAAAAGTTACTGAATAAAAGACTTATTACCATGCTAATGGACCAAAAAATTTTGCCAGACCATCAATTTGGATTTCGTTCTTTGCATTCCACCACACAACAATTGCACAGAGTGACAGACAGCACTAGAGCAAAAAATGTACGCCACTGGTGTATTTCTGGATGTTGCAGAAGCCTTTGACAGGGTCTGGCACCAATGACTTCTCTTTAAACTCAAAACAATACTTCCTTCCACTTACTATCTTTAATACAATCATTCCTCTCTGTTAGATTTTTCTCTGTCCGAAAAAGTTCAGAAATCTCATCAATTAGGCCAGTCATGGCCGGAGTGCCCCAAAGATCAATTCTTGCACCACTGCTGTACATAACATACACCCACGACATACCAACCAATAACGACACTTTGACAGCCACTTATGCTGACGATACTACTATTATTACAAGGCACAAAGATCCCAAGCACGCCTCTGTGATTTTACAAAGCCATTTACAGACACTACACAACTGGTGCAAACGTTGGAAAGTTAAACTGAATCAAAACAAATCCTATCACATCGCATTCTCACTCCGACGTGGGACTTGCCCTCCAGTTTATATTGAAAATGAACACATCCCACAATCTGACAGAGTACATTAGCCAGGCCTAACATTTGACAAAAGAATGACATGGGGTCAACACATCGCTGCTAAACGAAAGACACTTAATCAACGTTACAGACTTTTATATTCTCTGCTTGGGCGTCGCTCAAAATTAGATCTAAGACAAAAACTAAATATTTACACTTACCTACTTAAAGCAATTTGGGCATACGCCTCACAAATATATGGAATTGCAAAAAAGCACACATCCAAAAACTACAAATATTTCAGGTCCTTTAGGACAATCATACATACACCTTGGTATATAAGTAACATAACTCTGCACAAAGATTTAAACATGCCGACTGTCAAAGAACACATACGGACTTACTACAAAAGATTTCACAGCAAGCTTCAAGATCATCCAAATAAACTCATTCAAGATATGGCCACAAAAAACATGCCTGACAGCACCCGTAGAAGGCTGAAAAGGAGCTGGATGAGAGATCTCCTTCAGTAACTTGAAACAAGACCGAAGAATTGCCACTGGGTAAATCTCTTCCTCATGCCTGTCATGACCTTTTAATTGTAAATTTGTTTATATAACAACATTCGCTGGCTGTCAGTAATCTCTCTCTCTCTCCCACTCTCACTCCCTCCCCCTCTCCCCTTTCCTCCTATCCCCCTCCCCCTATCTCTCTCCCCCTTAGAAAACTTAGATTAGAGAAATCTGAGAAGCATCTTACGACGCCTTAGTTAAATAATCGCCTTAGTAATAAAGCCAATATAGATTAACGATATATTTCAAAACACCACTGACTGTCATGTCCATGGTGCAACAAATCCTGGAAAGTCCAGATTGATTTTGCAGGATTCAGGTCTGGAACGAGATCCACTGGATCTCATGACGAGGCAATGCATAGTAATTTGAATTAAGGCAACTTGGCCCTGTCTCATTCAAAAGTTGTCAAGTCACGATATATTTATTTCATCTTATATTCATATTCAAAATAATTAAGATCCTCAATATTACTGGCAATCAACTTTCATAGCTACTTTCGTATTAATAGGCCAGTTAATGGCCATAACTGGAATGGCCATTCGTCTTTAATAGCTTCGGTAATTTGGATCTCATCTCTTCCTAGGAAGCCTTTCTCTTATCAACCGTAATCCGTTACAACAATAATATCATCTTGTACACTAGCCATACAATACTCTAAAACATATAATTGTCTTATTACTTAGGTTATCTTACATTGAAGGATTGAAGTATATATACGTATTAATATACAGAAATGAGGGTAGTATTGAATTAAATATATTCAAAAACTAAAAATGAAGCATAAAAAATGTGAAATGTATATATATATATATATATATATATATATATATATATATATATATATATATATATATATATATATATATATATATATATATATATATGTATATTGGTCTAGCTATATTTAATGACTAATATATTTTGAAAAATGGCACTGCGTATTTTGAAAATTTCATGTACAAAATATCATATATTTGGGATTGGCTAAATCGTTGTTGAGGTGGTCCATGGAACTGAACTGTAAGAAAGCATAATACTGATAAGAGATTTGAATAAAGTCAGCTTGTTCATAAAGATATCAGTAACTAAAAGCTTACTTTATAACTTACTTAACTTATATATTATAACTTACTTAACTTATTTATAACTTACTTTATAACTTACTATAAACTTACTGTACAGAAGAACTACTAAAGAGATAGAAATAACTTACCATCTACATAGTATCATTTAGTACGTAATAAAACCATGGACGTACAAGATAGCTTCATGTAGAAACAAGACCGAAGAATTGCCACTGGGTAAATCTCTTCCTCATGCCTGTCATGACCTTTTAATTGTAAATTTGTTTATATAAGAACATTCGCTGGCTGTCAGTAATCTCTCTCTCTCTCCCCCTCTCCCCTCTCCTCCTATCTCCCCTCCCCCTATCTCCCTCCCCCTCTCTCTCCTCTCCTATCACCCCCTCTCTCCCCCCTCTCTCTCTCTCTCTCTCCCTCCCTCCCTCCCTCTCTCTCTCTCTCTCTCTCCTTCCTCCTCTCCCACTCCCTCCCTCCCACCCTCCCTCCCTCATCACAAATATCAAACTTCCTTGAAAAGTCCAAACTACTTGATCCTCTCCAATCCGGCTTCCGTCCCAGTTTCTCCAAACAATCCGCGCTAGTCCAAATCACAACTGACATACATACCGCTATGGACCGAAACAAATTAACTGTATTAATACTCCTTGACTTTTCTAAAGCTTTTGATTCCCTGGACCATTCTATCCTTTTTGCCAAATTAAAATCACTATCCTGTTCCAACAGCTCTATCCAATGGTTCAAATCTTTCCTTTCCGATCGGACTCAAGCAGTTACCATTCCTAATCAACCCCTATCTTCCTTCCTTACCTTGTCCTCAGGAGTAGCCCTAGGTTTGAGTATTTCCCCACTGCTTTTCAATACCTATATAAATGATCTTCCTAATTCAATCCACCACTGTTCCCACCACTTATACGCCGACGACTTCCAAATCTATTTATCCTTTCCTCCTTCTGAGCTATTAGTAGCGTTTGCCAGTATCCAGGAAGATCTAGACAGAATCAGTGCCTGGGCAAACCTGAATAGATTAAGATTAAACGCTATGAAAACTCAGGCCACTGTCATAGGTTCCAATTCCCTCCTCAGATCCAATGACACCTTTCCTAATTTAATCCTAAATGATCACCCCGTCACGTTCAGCTCCTCAATCAAAAACTTGGGTATTACTATCGACCAAACCCTTTCCTGGAAACTCCACATTGCCCAAATTTCCCGACGGTCACTAAGTACCCTTAAATTATTCCATCGTTCTCGACATCTTCTCCCACAACCTACCCGCAAACTCCTTGTGTCCTCTATTATCTTTCCCCACTTTGACTACGGATGTGTGGTATACGGGGGCCTCTCGAATGTGCTCGAGGACAGATTGAAGCGGATCATGAACTGCTTTTTAAGATTTGTCTTCGGCACCTCGAGACGGACCCATGTGTCCCACCTATACGGCAAGTTGGAGTGGCTCTTCCCCTGCAACCGTAGACAATATTTCCTCGGATCTTTTCTATACCAAACCATCACCACCCACCATCCTTTCTACATCTACAGCCTCCTACAATTCAAATCCTCGGTCCACGCACTGGAAACAAGATCTCGCCTTTCTGACCTCCATACTCCCTCCCACAGAACCAAAACATTCGAATGCTCCTTCCTCGCCCGCTCCTCTACCCTTTGGAATTCCTTTCCTTCTAATATCCGCCATGCTTCTTCTCTATCCTCATTCAAATCCCTCCTTTTCCAACACCTTCTTTCTCTCCAAAATGATGCTCTCTAATTGCGAAATTTCAGTTTAGGATTAACATCTGGATCAGAAGTGGATAATAGATTTTAATGTACAAACTTTGCTAATCAATTCATTATTTTTCATTTTCTCTGTTTTTTTTTTTTACTTTTTTCTTGTTTTTTCTCTCTTTTTTATTTTGCTCAAATCAATTATATTTTTTCGATAAAAAAACCTATTTATTTGCTTATTTATTTTACAGAAGATATTGTAAAAATTAATTGGTCTGTATTCTATAGTCTTATGGCCAGATAATGTTACTGTTTTATTGGTTCCTTCATGATATTCTTAAGGGACCTAGTCCCAGAATAAAGTTCTTTTATCTATCTATCTACAATGCCTCACAAAAATATTCTTAATATTACTCTTTCTATTTTAACTTCAATTCAAAAAAATGATTTGGAGTTAGGATCTTTTATCTTATTACAGCAAAGTAGGTTATGCTTTTATATATTCCTTGCTAAATAACATTTTCATTTTACAACTGCATCATTCTTGTTTCTATTTAGTGAGTTCATTGTTACCTACAATGATCTATAGTTTTTTGAGTAAAAGAAAAACAAATGTTAAGAGTAAAAAAAACAATTTTTTTTTAACATTAAATATTTATTATTTACAACTGTAACAAACATAATGGAAATCAAAAAAAATATCTGTACATGACAAAGAACTATAAAGATTTCAACAATATATTTCCAGCTTCAAATAATAAAGCATCATATATAACAGTAAATACAATCTAGAAATACTTTTTAACAACCAATATAAAGTTATAATGGCCTATCAAGCAATTCTTATTTTTAAAATTTGCCTCGACTCAGTGTGCCACATCTCATATAATCTCTCTATTAAATACACAATATAACAGGACACTTTCTATCACATTAAATATACATAAAATCAACCTGTTTGGCATAAAGGAAGAAATTTTATTTAAACAAAATTAAATTAAATTGTTACATATGTACATTTAAATACAATCAAAAGAAAAAACTATTTATTTACAAAATGAAATAAATCTGTACAAATTTTACAAATTCAATTATTACAATTAATCAATTAATACTAAAATAAATATTACAACAAAATTTGATTTCAATAATAAAAAAAAATTATAATAATCGCAATTACTATGCATAGTTACAAATATAATTGCTATCACCATTAATTATAATTAGAAATCTAAAAATATATGGAAATTATTTCCGAATTACATGTTCATAATTAATTATTTTATTTACACGCATTATCTTCTTAACACCTCAGGAGTATTATAAAGTACTTTTTCCTCTTTTATTTCAAAGAAAACATATCATACGAATGTTAAGTACAAAGAAGATAGATCCATCATTGTTAATCCTAAGTACTTCACAATTGCACTTGAACTCATTTGTTGGTTATTTCTATCAATTAATATATAAATACTATAATTACTGACGGTAAGTAGTAAAGTATCTACGAAATAAGTGGAGAGAGGCTAATGGATTGAACTTATATTTTTAATAATAAATAAAAAACAGGATGAAAACCCAGAAGTGAATCAATACCATGGATTGGGAAGAATGAATAGCCCTATTTGCTTGATCAGCTCATTATACTACTACATTTACATTTCACTTCAATTTTATTAACAAAGATTATTTGTTTGCATTTTAGGGCACAGATAATTTTACAATATGAACATGAAAATACTAAAATTCATAATTGATATAAGCTTCAATGCATTAGCCTCGCAATGATTGTGCAAAAAAAAAAATATATATATATATATATATATATATATATATATATATATATATATATATATATATATATATATATATATATATATATATATTTAAGTTGCTATTAATGCCATCAGGAAGCATGACTACTCTTCTAATAAATAGGAAATACATGATTATTAAATCATTTATTTAGCAAACAAAGCTAAACTGCATGTCGTTTTCAATTACGAAAGATAATACTTGTCTTCTGAATGCTTAATCACAAATATGCTTATAATGTCAATATTCATAAATACTAATCTTAGTCAAATTAATATATCAGTATTATATATTATTCTCTATATATATTTGCTACATTATTATTCAGTATATTGTTTTACTATCAACAATGCTCTGGAATGAGATTTTAATTTTATTACTTATTTTTTTTTAACGAATTGATCCTACCATGAGTAGCCATTGAATTAGTGTAGGCCAGCTGCCAGTAGACATAAAGGCATACTTGCATTGTAAAATCTCAATTTCAGTAATACACAATCATTATATACTGTCTTCTGTTAGCTTCAAAGCATCCCACCTGAATGAACAAACAAACGGAAAAAACAACATAAAAAAAAACTTGAGCGTTCTCCAATGAAATTAATATTTTTTGGACATTAATTTCATCTCTCCCTCTCCATCCAATGTCACATTCTACATTTCTGTAATGATACAATGAAACTCTTTTTAATGAATACAAATTTAAAATATTTTTATATAATTATTTCAATAGCAGTTATTTAAAATTTGCATCTAATTGTTGGTATACTTTTGCTGTACATGATAAATCTGAAAACAATTATTTTACAACAAAAATGATTTTCTTTAATACTATTTTTAAGTAAAAAGTTCATAAAATTTAACTATTGAGAAAAGGAAAAACAAAAGAGAGAGAATACCTTTAACTTAATATCTATCGTCATCATAATAAACTTAATTATCATTATGATTTATTGTTAGTTATATACGTTTGTATGTTAAAAATATTCCTTTTTAATGAACAGTAACAAATATAAAATGAAAAGTTTCAGTGCATCTACTGTAAATGAGTTTCAAAGCATTAAAATTAAATACAAAAACGTTACCTATATTAAAACAAAATCTTAATATAAGACTTTTAATAATAAAATAACTAATTACTAATAATATTGAAAATAGATAAACATTTATACATTCTTATAAAATACCTTAAGCCAAAGAAACAATTGGCAAAAACTGAAAAAAAAAAAAGTGAAAATAGTAAACAGTGTCTTTTGTAGGCATCTATACTTGAATAATAATGAATATGAGTGAGACATTTATATCAACATCTTAAATAAGTTCTTTATTGGAAACCATTTTATTTGTATTATTAATATTTCTACAACAGCTGCCATATTTTGTAATTGGTTCAACTTTGACAAATAATTTATATCCACAAAGAAAAGTAAAAAAAAAAGAAAAATTTCATAAAATAATCAGTACAATTAAAATCATGTTTGAACAACATAAAAACACATTTCTTGAATAAATAGGAAACATAACAGTAAACTTTTCAGCGAAATATTTTTTTGATAAATAACAAAAACTTCCTATTATATAATTTAAAAACTTAATCGTTTTTTTATTTAAAAAAAAAAAAAAATAAGAAGAACCATAACAAGTACCCCAGGGATTTTCTATTACCATTTTATCAAGAATCATAGTTAAACATTGTATCTTTAATAAGCCATCTGCATACTAAATAGTAAAACAGAAAAATGTTTCTTAGATTTCCTTCCCTCCCAAAAATAAAAATGTTATCTATTTAATCACATTACGAATGTATTCCTAATTTTATTAAGGTTTTAGAATGAAATTATAAAAAGCAATACATTAATTAGTAAAATATTAAAATGATGGTAAATGCAATACAAGTACACTAAAATAACTTTATTGGAGAACCATTTCCATCATAGCCTCTAATGGTCGCATCATCACAGAAATCAAAATTGCACTATACCACCTGGCTTAGGACACATTACAAAGATTAAGTAGACATTCTATCATTCTAATCTATTTTCTCTATTATCTCATTAAGTACTGCTAATAAGTAAGGATGATTTTATAAACACCACTTATAACATTTTTTTTCATACAATTATAAAAAAAAAAAACAGAAAAAAAATCTCAAGACATAAGAAATCAATCAATCAATCATTCCTTTATTTCTGCTTTCTTAACCTCTTCCTGAGGATAAGATGTTTTTATTAGCGAACAGTAAGTTGATACTCCAGCTGTCTAGGATATTCTTTAAACAGCAGAAATATGAACGAGTTCAGAAAAAAAAATTTACAACTGTTCCCGACCGGAAAACACAGATATAAAGCTAAGGACCCTACGACGGCGGTGGGAAGGGACCTTGCTCCATTGTGTGCTACATTTGCACCTCAAATGCCTTAACAGTGGCAGGTGTTGAAGTCAGAAAAGGATTCGTCGATACTTGTCCTGGTGGTGGTGTTCTGGAAACCCAGTCTGCATCAGCAAGGAAAGGATCGGCACCAAGCGAGTTTGCACGTGTTGGTCGTCCCACTCCGGCGGCTACCTTGCCCAACCACTGCTCCGGCCGGGGTAGCTCTCCTACTGCAGGGATTGGTGAAGCTGATGGTGTTGCTGGTGGGGTTAGTACACCACTCTTTCCAGTAGTTTCGTTCAGAATAGGGCTTTCTGTGACAGATTAGTTACATAAGCAACATGTTTCAAATAACTAAATAAGTCAAACAGAGAAATTTTCATTTTTGAAACAAGTTTTATTTTATAAAGTTAAAGATGGAAAGTAAGGAAATTTTATTCAATCTGTTAACCAAGCTAAGATTTTCTTGACCAGTGAAAGCTGAGAAGAAAATTTATACTCTGTGCTTTTAAATGTTATTAAAACAAATACTTTATATCTTCATTATACAAAATATCAAATTTATCAACTTTGTCATTTCTTATATCAAATGTTTTTTTTTTTAAAATAGAAATTTCAGATGTTTCCTAACCTAATCCAGTTTAGTCCTAGTCTAATCTTGAATTCATACCACTACTTCATATTTTTGTTTTCTGAATTTTTTACTTGTCTTGTAAGTAAATGCTCAATAAATAATATTAATAATAATTGAAACTTTAGGGTTCGGACTTTAATGACAAATCAATTCAGAAAAATAATATTTATATTTTGTCAAATAGAAGGATAGCGAACGTTTAACCTATAGAAATGGTAATTAAAAAAATAAAAGATTTACCTTGAAAAGTTGAGTTGTTATTCAAAGGGAATAATTCTTTGGATATATTGGAAAGATTCTTGTTCCCCACATTCTGAAAAAAAATTAAAGAAAAATTATTGATGGTAAATTATAGACAACAGTAATAAATTAATTATTCATGTCTGAAAAAAGTTACTAATACCTAAAAATTAAAAAATCCCTAGGTAATCATTAAATATACAAGTACATATTTCCTATGGAAAAACTCAGCGATTAAATACATAATAGAGACACGTTTTAAAGTAAAATAGAGCTTACACATAGTCCCTACATCGTAAACTGTTAAAAGTGGAAAAAACGTGATTTTTATATAAACCTTATTAAAACACACTGGGCAAGGTACACATTATTGCAAATTCCTAGCAATCAAGGTTGGCTTCTAGTTAGGAAATCAAGTCTTTGTGTGCCTCACTTTTTGTGTTTTTGAGGTAAGTGCATCAAGGTCTTTCACATTAAATAGCTTGACATTGTACGAACGAAATGTAAGCTCAATTTTATTTTAAATTAAATTTAATTGTTAAATTAGTATATTGTTTTCAGTTATTAGTATATTGCGTTTTGATTAAAAATTATAATTTTTCTATACATCAATTTTTTTTAGGAAACTTGGAAAACCAAGTTCTACATATTGAGGTTCAGCTGTATCTGATTAATTTGGAATAAACCATTTTTTTTTAAATAATAGCTAGTGATAGTATATTAGACATATTAATCAGATAATTAGCAATGAACCCTTTTTAAAAAAAATAATATCCAGTTTTAATATATTCGGCATATTAATCGAATTTATTAAAAATTTGCAAAAAAACATTTTTTTTTAAATAATAGCTAGTGAATCAGACATACGTTTGAAAATGGTACAAGATCATCAGCATTTGAGAGAAGCTTCAACCCTTGTGATAACTGCTGACACATTGCACTAACAGGATCAGTTCGTTCAGCAAGTGGAGACGTTTCAGGAATAGGGCTCACTGAAATTTGAAAATAAATATTATAATGAACAATATAGAAATAATAATATTTATTGGCAAGTGAAACAGTATCAAGAATCAAAATACTAACAGTAAACAGTAAATTTATACAGATACAGTAACATCTACATCACATTAAAAAAATTAATACCTAACGACAAATAAATACCAAAACAACAGGTGATATGACATATCATGGATAACAAACAAATGGGTAACAACTTTGTGACCTGTAATGGACAATACAGGGTATTCAGTCATCACTGGTGAATCAGATCATCATTCAAATGTAAACAATACATAAAGTTTTAAAAAAAAGTTTAGAATAATATAACATTAAACAATCCAGAGAAAGGAAAGAACAGCCTCAATAAGGATTTTGGATGGATCACAATTAATAGATGCTTCACAGCATTTTTAATTGGCCTACAAACCTTGCCTATTTTTCTTCAACCATCAATGCAAAACTATCTCAATGAAGTAATACATACAGTTCATCCAGGAAAACCTTGGTGAATGCAAGGGTTATTAACAATTACAGGTTAGGAGGATAAATGTATACAGTAAAACACAAGCACTAATATCGATATATACTTTTATAGATGTTAAAAAAAAAAAAAAAAAAAAAAAAGTGACAGGAAAATAATTGAAACAAGGACAAATATATGATTATTTTGATAAAATACTTAGTTTTCATAATTTCAATGACCAAAAGACCCTTCAGAACTTTCTAACAGTGAATTCACTTAAAACTGTTAGGGGCAGAAAGTAATTGATCATAAGGAAATTGTTACTAGAACTATGCTTTTAAGCATTCTTATGATTTGGAGTTTATTTAGACAGATTAGTCAACATAGCAGTCAATCAGATGGATTTGACTCCGTTGTTCACATTTTTATATTTTATAAGTCAATGATTATTTTATGATTTAGTTTTATATATATAAAATTTCTTTCTTTTATCAGTTAGATTCATTTCTATTCTCAGTGGCAAACCTACCTATTAGATAACTCCCTAGCTGATAAAAAATAGCATAGTGATGTTATCTGTTGTTGTGAATATACTGTCTGTTTCTATTGATGAAAGTGTAATAATTGAGCTGGACTTTTCCTTTGGTGTCCAGTGATATGCATAGTAAGGTCCATAAGTTTCCGGCCTGAGGAAGGAGGAAAGGATAAAGAGAAAAACTGGTGTTATTGTTTTTCAATACATATATTTTAATCTAGGTTCTACACACTTAATACAACACTAAGGTAACATATCTATAACATGAAAAAAAATAATTTTCTTCTTTGTTAGAAAAATTTTCTTCCACCGCTGCTTGGACCTCTTCGTCAGTGTTAAATCTCGTCCCACGAAGATTTAAACTTTGAGATTTTAACTTTGAGAAAAGGTAGAAGTCGCTAGGGGCCAAATCTGGGCTTTAGGTTGGATGGGAGGTTTCTTGGAATCCACAGTCCTTCTCAACGGCCTTGGAAATCAATGCTGTGTGGACAGGGGCATTGTCGTGAAGAAGCCGAACATCTTTGCTCAACTTCCCCCGCCTTTTCTCTTTGATGGCGTCTCGTAAGCAGTGAAGGAGGGCTGCACAATACTCGGCATTCATTCATTCATTTACTTAATTAATTACTTAATCAAATACTTAATTTAATAGTGGTCCTCTACTTAATTCAATCAAAGTATAAAATCGATCAGAAGTATTCTTCTACAATCCCAAAAAATGGTGATGTTATATTTGGCCATTATCTTTTTTGTCGACTGCATGACTTTTGTCTTTAGCAGAGGCGCTTCTCCTGGCCTTCTCCATTCCATAGGTTCCCTTTTGCTGAGTGGGTCATTGTGAACCATTGTTTCATCCCCAGTTGCAACTGAGCCCAAGAAATGTTTTGGGCCAGCATTATACCCACATAAAAATTCATTGCAGCAGCGAACACGTTCCTATTTTTGAGCAGCCAAAAGAATTTTTGAAACCCATCTTGCACTCTCCTTACTAATATGCAAATGTTCTTTAATGATCCCTTGTTTTTAATGAACACTTGTTTTTGAAAGCCCCAACCTTGCTACTATTTCTTTGGTCTTCAGCCTCCGACCAGACAGCAATTCAGCTTCCACAAGTTGGATTGTTTCAGAAGTGACAGCTTCCAACCGGTGACCAGGATGCGGGTTGTCATCCAGACTTTCTCTCTCTAAATTAAATAATTTTGCTCATTCTTTTACAGTGGAATACCAGGAAAAGGACTCCCACTTCCCATACACACCATCCAAGCACTCTATAATGTGCGCAGGAGTAAGGCCCTCTTTACACAAGAATTTAATAACCTTGATCTTGAACATTGTTAAAATGAACAGATTCCTTCAAGGTTGGATATGGACTGAGGAAGTGTGGGTGACTGGTATGAAGAGTTCAGGCATAGACATGCACGGTGGGACAGGCTCAGCCTGCTTGAAGTAGGAGAAAGAGGGCAGGCCGGAAACTTATGGAACTTACTACGTAGCATGAAAAAATTCAAGCATAATTCAAGGATTTCAAGGCTGAGAACTGTAAAATTCAAGGCACTATTTGTCAATTTAGAGGATTAAATTTAATGCAAAATTGGAACCATAAAATGTTGTATTTGGTCGGTTTATGATAAAATGTACAATTCAAGTTGTATTCCTGTTTGATAATAAAAAATTGGTACTTAATTTCTTACACTGAGGACTCAACGCATCGCCACAACTACAAAATACAGTACAAGAACAATTTCAAGTGTAAGTAAATAAAAATTCACGTATTGAAATAAATTTCACCACAATTTTATTACTAATCTGTATATCTGTCAAAGATAGAACAAAAGAGGTTAAAGAATTTGAACCAAGAAAAATTTTCAGGACTGTATTCATGGAATACTTTAGTAATAGTAAGCATAATACAAGTGAAAAATATTTCCTTCTCTTAATATGGATAAAATAAAAGTTCTGTTTTACTGTACACACTTTTAAGGATTTTTACACACCAAACATTCAACAAACACAAAATGGCTTTGAACTCACTGACTACTTTTGTCGGTAGAGAGAAAAGTCTGAGGCGGCTTGGAGGCCTCACTTCATCTGCTATAAATTTCAATACAAAATTAGATTAAGACAAAAACATATACAAACAAGTACTATTATTTGGAATCACAAGAGAAGTCATAGAAATAATAAAACTATTAATCTGTGTTTGTAAATTTGTCTTCAATTTTTCACTGATAAAATTGCTTATAAAATATTTTACTAACTTTGAAAAAGTAAAAGGGATTGACTTAAATTTTAATTAACAACTGCAGTGGTATTATAAGAATAAAGGCTTTAAAATCAATAGTTTTCATACTAATACTTACAAATTTATTTAATAGTAAATGTATGGATGAGGTACAAATAAAAAAGGGATGGGGGAAAGCAGATAGAATTGAAAACAACATAGTATAACTAAAATATTAACAATTTAAGGTATGCTGGAATTTCAGGGAAATAAAAAAACACTTGTAAGACTAACAGAGCATTTTAAGTTCAAGTATTTGATAATTATTCACAGGGTTCATAAAAATAATAACTGCTTTAAAATAATAATTACAACTACCAAAAGAAGTATCATCTCCAAGTTGACTGCTCAAAATCTTTAATAAGTGTGGATTTACTGTGTGAAAACGTTATTTTGTAAATAAAATGGGAGGGTAAGGAAAAATAAAAAGTGTGAAAACCCGAAATTTATTAAGTAAAACTTTATTGCAGTTTATAAAAATTCATTGTCTTTTGACCCAGTTCCTTGAAAATGCCTGTAATAAATGAGATTAAACTAAATATTATAGATTATTATTTTAAAGGTTATTTTGTATTTTAGGGATTAATGCAAACAATGCGAGTGCACCACGGAGTACAGCTAGTTATTAATAATAGTTTTTGTTATCCGGTGTATTCCTTACAGCAATACTGAGAGCAATAAGGAAGAGCCTACTGTAATTTAAAAAATATAAGAAATAATAAAAGCTGGCATTTATTGAACAATAATCATCACACATATATTTGATGATAAATAAAGTAATTTACTATATATATATATATATATATATATATATATATATATATATATATATATATATATATATATATATATATATATATATATATATATATATATATTAAAAAAACACACACACTATATGTCAAATACCAGAAACATAACTTCCTTTAGAGCCAAATAATTTTTAAGTACAGTTATAAAAGGTGATAGGGTAAAGAACTGCAAGACCAACAATATCAAGCCAAATTTATAGGTGTTGTTATCCTACTGGAATCAATTGGTAGCAGGCACACTTGGTCGGGTTGGGTATATAACACTCACTAATTATAATCTTAGTTGGAAGAGAGAGGTGTCTCTGCCTATCTGTAGGGATTGGAAGCTCAGATATACTATCCAACCTTTCCCTCGGCTCTATCTGTTCTCCTGTAGCTAACAACAGAAAGTTCCATTGCCAAAACTATTTAATTGTGAAATAAACAACCATCTTAAATTTTGTTCATTTGTTCTAAAATGGACAAGAAAGATATAAACACTTATGGCTGAAATAACGTAAACATTAGAACATAAATACTTATGTGCCAAAAACCTTTATTACTAACTATTCATAAAGAAAGAAAGTAAATTCAAATTTATAAAAGCAAGAACTTAACAAACCTGGAGTTTTAAGATGGATGAGAGGAGGATGACGGGAGTCAGCACTTCCTTCAAGGGACAAAGATCTTGTCCTCTCGAGATTGGACGGCAAATCTGAGATGCGGAGTGACAGCTGCCTTTTGAAAGGAGAAGTCTGATTCAAGTGATTGAAACCTCTAAAAGAGCCCTGACGCACCAGCATGGAGACCGTAGCGTGTGGCCTTTCGATTGCGTGTGTAGTAACCGCTGGCTTTGGAGTTGCCGTTGTTATAGTACTTGTCTTTGTTGGAATAGGAGGAGCATCAGTTGCTGCAAAGATAAGTAACACAAAAAAGGGTGAATAATTTTTAACTTCATATTTATAATATAAATAATCTATTTAAACAAACTGAATATTCAGTCCTAATTTACTCTACATAAATGATACCACATAAAAATTGAAATTATTCAGCAGAAAAATTACTTATAGCACGTTCAAATCAGAATGGATAAGATCATCAGAAGTAAAATAGAAGTAATTAGAAAACATGGTACCCAATGGAATTAATGATGATTAATACCTTATAACTAGCAGAAAGTTCAGAGTAAAAATTAAATAAAATAATAAATAATGATGATGAATAGCTGCAAAAAAAAATGATTAAGATATTAAATATATCTTAAATCTACACTATCATATTCAGCTGAAGAGTTTGTATGCGATAATATCAGGAAGTACCAGTCCGATTTAAAAAATTATTTATGTGCTACATTACAATTATTTAAATTTTTGTGTGTTTTTAGAACTGAAGATGAATGAATAACATTCGAAACTAGTTTTCAAGAAAAACAAAATTATAGAAGTGGCAAATAATTTATCAGTTCACATCCGCATGATGGTATAGAAGGATCAATCTAATTAGGGATTGATAAATTATTTGCCACTTCTATATATTTGTTTTATTGAAAACTAGTTTTGAATGTTATACATTCATCTTCAGTTTTAAAAACACAAAAAATTCAAAAATAAGAAATTCAAAATATACTTATAATCAGTATTATAAAACAATAATGAATTATGAATTTAATTAAGACAAGAAATCAAATACATGTTGGTACTCAAAATGGTTTAAATGGATTATATCAAACAGAAAAGTTTGTACTGGTTTCTTCTCGCATTGAACTAACAATGAACAAATGGTAGGTAGGATGTGCGGTTTAAGGGTCGGGGTTTTTCCAGTAATGCCGGTGAGTAATTACTCTAAAATAAATACTCTCGGCATTGCTGGAAAAGCCTCGACCCTTAAAACGTTATTGTTTTATAACACTGATTTATATTACATCTAATTTAATATGTATAATAATAGCAAAGTATATTTTGAATTTCTTATTTTTGAATTTTTTGTGTGTTTTTAGAACTGAAGATGAATGCATAACATTCTAAACTAGTTTTCAATAAAACAAATTTATAGAAGTGGCAAATAATTTATCAATCTCTAATTAGATTGATCCTCCTATACCATCATGTGGATGTCGAGTAATTAATATTAAATAATACCTTAGCAACAAACCAACATAATTTGATGAAAAAGAAGCAATCATCTTACTTGGAACAGTAATGTTATTTTTATTTGCATCCGCTATCCTCTCAGTAATGGTTTGCGTCCGGAAAGAACCTTGTCGAGTGAATGTCGAACTTGTAGGATCAAAAGACATTGTAACACCACATTCCTTTTCTCTTCTCTGTTTTCTTTCAAGACAGGCTGCAAACGCACATCCTACAGCATGACTCAACCTTTCTCCCTAAAAAATATATTTTTTAGTATTTTATTGAAAGATATGCACCAACAAGATTAGACAATTATTTTTAAACTATAGCAGACACTGTAGCTTGCCTCAGTTCAATTGGCTTTTCATTCATTAAATGGCTTATTATTTTACTAACCATTACACTGTTTTTAATTTGTGTCAGTGATCACTCCTGATTGTTTAAAATCAAATTTCCTCCCTCAAAACATTATATAAAATGAGTTTTAAAAAATATTTATCTGATACAATAAAGAAACAAAAATAATAACAATGTAAATGAAATAGATACAGATTTTTAATTTTTAAAAGAGAGAAATATTTATTTGAGTTAATATGCAGAGTCTATTAACAATTCAAGGACCTTTGATTTGATTTTAAATTCAGATGTTCAAAACAAGAAAGAATAATAGTTAACTGAATGAATAAAATGTAATAACACAATAATATTGCCATCACAAACATTTGGGAACTTACAGATTCCTTTAATGCTATAAAACCATGACACATCCATCGCCGAGTTGTTCCATCTCTACAAATATACGAGAAACCCTTTTCATGATTCCTATCAGGTGCACAAAACGAAACTTTTTCTATTGTTTGATCGACAATCAACCCCTAAAAAGATAGAAAATTTTGATTAAAAATATGTACACATACAGTAAACCTGTGTTGATTTATTATATATGTATGTATAAGTATATTCCAACTTGCTTTAATATATGCATATAACAAACAAAAATATGAAATATTTTTAATATTTACTTTTGTTTCATCTTCGACAACCCTTAAACCATCACCTGAAACGAAAAGAACAGCCTTAACAGGTCTCCGCCTAGAATTCTGAAACAAGAAATCATGGTTTTTGTAGCTAATATTTACGTGTATATATTGGAAATTGAATTTGATTGTTGCCAAGTGATTCTACTTACCCTTAAAACCTTCAGTGCTTCTTCACAAACCTGCATTCCTCTAGATTCAAAAACTTCGACACAGCCTAAATACTGAAAAAATAAAATGCTTTTTTAATGCTAGTTTGCACTCATTTAATGATTTAGTTTAACTAATCTCATAATCTATCTCTATTGTTAGACAAATATGTAAAATAGATATTCAAAAGCATACCTTAACTTGGAATGTGCAGGTACCAGCCCTAACAGCTGCCTCATCTGCTTGCCAAAGATGTGGCTTTGAACTCTCGGGTACATGATCCTTCCGTCTCCTAAACGAATCCCGAAAACTCCTTCGTAACCTGTCCATCCTCTTTGGGGAGCCCCGTTTCTCACCCTAGAACACAAATCAGGAAAAAAAATTAACAACTGAATTAGAATATTTTTAGCCATCCAAACCTTTTAATCAACCAGGTGTATATAATAAATTGAAAATATAATATATAAATAATGAATTCAACTTAACTATTTCATAACCATGAACTAAATTATAGGAGCACAATTATACCCTTGTAATGCAAGCTAAAGTTGCTGAAATAGATTCAAATTTCACGTAAAAAGAAACAAATATTCGAACTATTTAAAAACGACTGACAACCTTATCTCCTTTTAATCAGTTTTTAATTATGGTAAGTATTAATAAAATTTCATAATAAATACCAGATATTGAACGTAAATACTAGAAAGCACAAAAGCTTCATCTTCATGGTAGTAAAATTTATATATTTCTTTAAAAATGTGCATTTTATAATTTTAAAATATAATAAAATTAAATTCTATCCCATAGGAATATTCAAGTATAGTTCATGATGAAGTTATAAGCATACATTAAAAATAAGATTACAGAACTAAGAGTGGATATAAGTACATTTTTATTGGGCTTAATATATGCTTTATGATGCTAAACCATAGCTAACGATGAGATAATGAGTTTTGCTCAGAGAATATTTACAACTTTCTTTTCTTGAAGAAATAGTCTATTCACTTCATTCTAACTTATCACTGATTCTGCCATATAGAGGATGAAACAAACACATCATTTGCTGGTGTGATAGGTTTGCAAGTTTAAGGTTCATGCATTTTGGAATGGATCCTATAGGTTTGTGAATTAATCAATCCACTAAGCTTATGGAGAATTGTAGAGCCAACAGAGTCAAACAAATTAAATCAGTGAAGATCAAGATTTTTACCTTAAAATATTAGAATTTTATTAAGAATCTTTAATAAAGCCAAATTCTTAATGTTGAGTCCAATTAATTTGGGATATATGGAGTTTACTTAATATAAATCGTTGATATAGCATATATAAATTAAAGTATAAATATGAGGAAAATGTTTTAAGTAATAACATAAACATAGGAGAATTAAGGATTTGTTTCATGTGGGCTTTTGCAGAATTCCTTGAACAGTTTACTCCATCTCTGTCTGTCTATGTTCTGTTACACTTTCCAAATTCGCTGTATAAAGAAGTGCTCAATAGAAATGATGACTTCAGTTCAATATTTTTGTTATTTTCAAATATGCTTTGAAAGAGCAGATAGTTAATTAATTATTCAAGCTTTGTGAAGAACCACTATTTTTAAACAGTTATGTAGCAGACATTCTTAACCCAAGTCAGAACTATAAGAGAATTTAGTTCCCATGGTACTATCATGAACCAAAATGTTGCCGCAGTTCAAAAGATTTAGAAGCTTCTTATCAAGTGACAAATCCGTGGGCTAAGAAAAGAAAAAGTCATATGATTGATGAACAATTGGGGTGACAGTTATAGTTTTTCAAGAGGTGTGAGGACAAATTTTCAAATCCAAAGAGGGTGTCAATCTGTTAAAATATTCTACTTCAGAAGGTTCAGTATTTTGATTTTAACAAGAATAGAATAAAAACTTAATAAGATTCTCTTCAATAATTCTCTTTTAAATTAGGGATATCATTATAAGGCTTTGAATCAAAACTAAATAACAAATTATCATTCTGGAATAAAATACAACTAGAAAATAACCATATCTTGGCTGAACTTTTGACAGTAATTTTTTTTTCTAAAGAAGAAGTTATATAATAAGAATTTTATAATAAGAAGTTCTCATAAGGACTTGGTTTAGGAAGTATACTTTTTTTTTTTAAATTGAGCAAATTTTGAACAGATATATCAAATTTAAGAATAAATCATTTTTGTTCGATAACCTCATCAATTCATTATTGCCCTGACATATTTGAAAACTTTAATCCAACTAATATTTACCTCCCAATGACTTTTTCTTAACATAGCTATTACTCACCGCGGTAAGGTACAACATAATTAAAACTATGTACAGAAAAACAGTAAAAATATTCTAAAAAATCTTTAAAAAAAAAAAAAAGTTAGTCCAAACTTTCATATCAAACAGATGATCTGAAGAAATGAAGTTTGTGCTAACTTATTTTCACATAAAAATGGAAGGAATTTATACACGTATTTAAATTTTATAAAAGGATTACTACCGCAAATAATCCAGTCATAAATTGACTAGCAAATAAAATAAATAATAATAATAAAAATGAAACTTCGCCTCCTTCATGTTTGGTTAAAATAAATAGAATTGTAATCAGATTAATTAAAATAATAACATCGGAAATACGGATTTTACTTGCTTATACGCACTTCACCAACGAATACCTACTGATCAAAAACTTTAAAAAATAAGTATAAAGCAATTATTTGTCTCGAATTTGTTATAAAATAAATACAAAAATAATAGAATTAAGAAGTCTGCCGTACACGAACCAAATATTAAAAAAAAAGAAATTCACCATTAATGTTTTCTTTTGAATCATACTTTACTACATCTACATATATTTTTCCCATCGATACCAAGTTAATCAGATACCATATCACCCTATTGGATGCTATAAATAAAAAACACATATATTAAGATAGAAAACATATATATAATTAGGTTCCCTATTAAAACACTCGTATTTTTCTAATTTATCTTGCATTTTGATTTTAATTAACCGCACTTGCTTTTTTTCTTTTCTTTTTTACAGTTTGTTTCGGATGTCGATTATACTGACAACGGGTGAATTTCAAAGGAACGTACAAGAGATAAAATTTGAGCAGTGCACATATTTACAGTATATACAATTATACAGACCTAAGCCGTCCTTACACCATGAATATTATTGATTTAATAATATTGAAGTGTTAAGACTGGTTTACACGAGTAAGTTTTTTGATCATAGCTTTAATAAAAAAATTTACTAGTGCAAACCAGCCTTAAGCACAGATTTTGTATATCCATCCATCCATAAATATATCCAAAACAAGCCGTTTTCTTGACAGCTTTTTGCTGCGGAGTTTTGTAGTTGAGATAATTCTGAGGGTTAGATTAAAGAAAATTATAAATACTCTAAAAAAGAATCATTACTTGTGAATAAAAAGTTTGCTATTCATAGAAAAATTTGAAAATAACCTTTTTTTAATTGCTAGTCGGGGAGCAAGTAGTTTATCCTCCTAAAATAACCGTTTATTTTGGACAAACCCGTTATTTTTACAAACTGGTTATTCCAAAATCATTTATTTTCCGCTTAACCGTGCTTATTTGTACCCATCCCAAGACGTCAATCCTTCAGTGGCGGATGACTGTACTGCTTATTTTGGGTATAAGTGAAAGGTGAAAGCTTAACCACGAAGGTTTGGAAAATAAGCTAAAAGGAATGGACTTCAGGCCTCGACGAGCGGCAGGTTTATCCAGAAGGGATAAAATCCAAAATGAAATTTAAAATGGAATTGGAAGAGTTAGGAAAAAAAAATGTCTAAATTGATATGGACATATAAAAAGAATGACGGAAAGAAAATTGTTAAGGAAAGTGCACGTGTGGAAGATAGATGGAAAAAGAAGACGTGATAGACCAAGAAAGATTTGGCATAAAGAACTAGAGGAATATGAGATGTCTTCGAGAGTAATGGGCTTTCGAAACTCCGTGCTTTAGAGAATAGAGAAAAATATGTATATATTTTTTTTTTTATATCAGATCCAAATTTGAACATTTTATTACTGAACCAGTGAAAATTTCTTTTTAAGACACAAAAAATATTTTCGAATTGTTTTCAATAGAAATTTGTCTAAACACATAAAATATAGGATACAATTCAAAGTCGTCAGGTGGAAATATAAGTTAACATATAAAATAAAATAAAAATATCAGACAAATCAATAAATTTCCTGGGAGTAGAATAGAAAGAGGAAACCTTTTCATTTAAGCACTTGATAACTGAATTTTAATTCAATTATTGAACCGGAATAGCAATGAAATGATTTTAATGCTGAATTTTAACCCAGAAAAGTACTGTTTTTTTTTGTTGTAATAATCGATGAACTATACTTGTCACTAATATCACTACTCTCACAATTCAAATTATTCATATATGGAGGAAGATGGATAATAAGCATGGTTCTAGAACAAATTTTCACAAGGAGTGTAGGATATTTTCACTTGAAGGAATTTCCCAGCTATATTTAGGGTTATTTTACATAATTATGAAGCTTCTGGGGAGCGCTGATACTAGACTTGAATGAAGCAACCAATCCGAGAGACATTATGAAAGAATAATCCTTTCCATCAAACAGAGCAGCGCTCCAACAATGGATGAATCAGTGGGTTTCATAACACAGCTCTTACTCCGATTTTCTCCGACAATGATTCAATTCCTAAGTGTTTGCAGCAGATAGAAACTAAAAGATTATTTGGTATGAAACAGATAAATGGCAAGTCAATAAAAGTCGAGTATGACTTCTTTTAAGCAATTAAGGAGACAGGAATGACAAAGCGTGTTTGAGCGAGGGTCACTTGTTTCAGAGCTGTTTTGGTTCGATTTCTATCTGGGTTAATAAATATTTTTTTCGTGGCGGTACTGAAATGAATCTTGACATACCCATTCTATTACCGCTTACAGATAATATATAGATAAATTTTAAATTATTAAATTTTCTGTGACTGATTTTAGTAATTCGACATTGGTTCACGAAACCACAGGAACCAACCGAAGTTGGTGGCTTTCTGGTTATCAGAAAGTACTGTGGGAAATGGGGTACAGTAACTGTAACGTCACAGATTCCTGAGCCTGGAGCAGAATACATAATAGAAACCAAAAAGTAGATTTAAAATAAATTGGCAACGCTGTGTACTTAACTGGTTATTGAAAAATAGTTTATTTTCAGAAAATTCGATTAACTTATTACCCCGCGGAAATGTAGGTATTCGCGAATGAGACACTTCTAAGGAAGTTAAAAAATGCGCCTAATCAGCGATATGAGTCTAACACAAAGTGTAGGTATTATTTGATGTTAGACATATCTACAGCATGTCTGCAAAAACTCGGAAGTGACTATGAAATATTTTTTCTTGAGACAAATAAAACTCAATTCCCCTGAAGCCTCTAAACTTACAAAGTACTGCAACTGGTCATTGTTAAGTGATAACGCTGATAATGCTAATAATGTGTAAATGACGCACTCCATTCGATCCGCAACTTTTTGTGACTTTCCTATTGCTACTAGATAAGGAAAGTATTGTAATCGGGTCAAATTTTCGGTATACAGTTTTCAACATATCTTTACGTTTCAGAGCCCTGTGAATCCAAAAACGCATTTTTGGTTATTGGTCTGTTTGTGCCACGATTATCTCTCGAAAGAGTGATTCGATTTTGTTGCTTATTTTATGCTATGTATGGTTTTGTTCCCCAGTGCCTGTGCTCCACATTGGGAACCCTGTGTGAAACAGCGGCAGCGCTACAGCTGAAAATGTTTTTCTGTAGAAACAAGCGCCAAAACGGCTCTGACGATTTTGATGAAACTTGCTCAAGTTCTTCTCCTTAAAGCCCTTTAACTATCCATATATAAAGTACATCCCCGATAAAAATAACATTTTATTTAAGCAAAACTCGAAAAGTATTTTTGACCGATCATGAATATTATTATTTTAAATGTAATTAAATCGCCTGAAAAATAAAACAAGAATCATTGATATCAGACCATTATTAGCAAAGATACAGCGTATTGAATATTTTACACAAATTTTTACTTTCAAACAGTTTCCAGGTAAGGAAAGTATTGTAATCGGGTAAAAGTTTTTATCAAGAAAATTGTAATTGGGTCAAATTTATTATTTTCGGTATACAGTTTTCAACAGATATTTATGTTTCAGAGCCTCCTGAGTCTAAATTTTCTACATAAGAAAAAAAATCATCTAAATAAATAGTAAATAGTATTAGTAGAGATGCTATATCTCTATGTGTGTTTCGAACTTTGCACATATTTTTTATAAAGTATTCTGCACATGTTCCTGTTGATACCGGTTCAACTTAGTTTAGTTTTTTGAGAATTGATAACTATACATTTCCCGATATATTCCATATGCGCTTTGAATGAATGTCTGCAGTGAGTTGTATATATGCAGTATGAGATCTGTTGATATAATATTAAATAAATTATTACAGTACCCTTTTTTTATGAATAAAATTATTGATAATTTTTATAGCACGTTCTAATTGTTTATATAATTATTAAAATAATTAGAAGGTATTATAAATATAAAATTATTATATAAAACAAACAAGGGATATAAATAAAATTTACAAAACAAAAACCTCTTAATACAGTTGACTACCCATTACTTCTAATTTAAAATAAATAGAACTTTTGAGGGAATTACTTGTTAAATAATAAACATTTATTATATAAAATATTTATTGTAAGAGGTTTATGTAGCATGGTATATTTTCATATTCGTGAAGAGAGAGTTTAGAGCTACCGATAGCCGACGCTTACGAGATTACACGCCCTAGTTGTTCCCTTCTATAGAATGGCCAATTCCAAACCATCAATCTTCCCACTTGTGAAAAATACATTTAAAAAAGAAGAAAACCATCACATATACTAATAACCGATAACAATACACGTTTGAAATATGATCGTAGGTAAAATTTAAATTCATAGCACCCGGGAAGGAGGGGAGGGGGAGAGAGGGAGGAGGGACACGAATTTAAATATAAATTTAAAAGTAGAATTTAGATCTGAAAAAAATATATAAAAGAAAAACCGTGCGTGATCCATGCTACAGAAGTGCTTCAACAATTATTTTTTAAATCAAAAGACACTTTAATTGGATTTATTTTAATCTATTTTATTTTATAAAACTATATGTAAATTTGCCAATGCACCTAATTCAATTAGAAATTTTTTAGAAATTTTTAGAAGTTTTTAATAAAAAGTTAGAATTTTAATGTGTAGGATATATATCATAGCTTCTTCAACTATTCATTATTATTATTATTTTATTTATATATATGGTTATAGGTTTTAGTTGCCATGAACGACATCATAGGTTAGAGATGATTTTGCTTTTGGAACTGAAACAAATTCTTCCACGAGATTGTAAGGCTTGACGACAGTCCTGGAGACATAGCGATGTTCTTGGAGAATAAAAGCGCCAACATTGTACTAGAATGTGTTCCGTTATTAGTGAACAGCCTGCAGCTGATACATCTCGGTTGTGAATTTCCTTCGAGGTGTCCAGGAGCCAGCCTCGTATGTCCAATCCTCAGGCGGGTAACAATTCTTTTTTCTCGACGGTTCTCTATTATACTTGTAGCAAAGATCGAGGGTCTTCATAGATCTTCTTCATCTTGTTATTGCTCGGAACCAAGAGTAGCACCAGGCTTCTTTGCATAGGTTCAATGCTACTGTGTTGAAATCATGCAGCACTGTGCTGATATTGGATACAGGACTGTTTTGTTATTGTACAGGTTTTATGAACAAGTTGTATGATGGAAAATAAAAAAGGTGATATGGGAAAATTGAAAGCTTTGGATTGCCTAAGGGCTGAGTATGAGTCACAGTAGATTGTTTATTTAATTATTTAGAATTATAGACAAGTAAGTGGCAAAGAGCTCGGAGGAGAATAATGAGTAGATGGGAGGAAGACTTTACTGGACAGTCTCCGCTGGTAGAACTACTGAACAGTCATGTTCTTTTGACACCCGTCCGTGTAAACACAGGTAAAGTCTTACTAGCTGGAAAGGAGAGTTAAGGAACTTTGTTTTAATACTTCTAGAGGAGTTGTTGATTTTGAAATGATTTCAAAAGTTAATGTTATACTTATCCAAGGAGGTAGACGGCATTGGGATGATGTATAAAAGTATGGGTATGGTAGTGAAAATGTGTCAGATACTGGAGGATGGTGGTATCTTACTTCTAAGGATTTCTCGTGCCCCCAAAAATTAACCCTTTTTTTTTTTTAATCTTAAGGTGTAAGTTTCCGGAACAAATCATTAATGTCTTAGTTCAAATCAAATCCATCTAATCAAAAGTTTATTTTAGTTAAAAATAAAAATCCCGACTACGAAAATAAATATTATAGCTTACCATTCCATTCGTTTTAAGGGACGGAATGTATTTGCATATCTGCTTAAAAGCATTAGTAGGTTCATGTGATGCATGAATATTTAAAAGGTATCTTAATCGGGTGCCTTCCACACCCAAATGAAAATCTTGATTCTTCTTTACTCAATACGTTAATATATTTTCTGTATGTTTACATGCACAGATGCAAAGACCTTTGTGTATTTTGGCATGCACAGATGAACGGGACGAAATAAACTAGCAAAGGGCCGTGACTTGTAGTGGAAGGCACCCGACTACTACACCGAGGTTGAATATTCATGATCGCCAACTTCACTAACAACCCATCGATGCGCTTAAATAGGTATGCTAGAACATTCCGTCCCTTATGACGAATGGGATTGCAAGATATAAAATTTATTTGTAGAGTTATCTATTATTAATTACATTAAATTTTATTTTAAGATTTTTATTTTTTTCAAGTACCCTGGCTATCTACGATTTATTACCATATGGCCATGATCTTACAAATGATATGATAAGAAACATTAACAAAAAGCCGAAAATACGCAAATATAATGAAATATTTTTCAGAATTTTAAGCTCACAGTGTTTCCAAATATTCACGGAAATATCATGTTAATTTACTAAGTAATTTGAGTCATGATACTTGAAAACATGTTGAGCCGTTCGCTCAAAAATCGATGATACCTATTAATGTTCAAGCTAAACACATCCCTCCTTGTGGTTTCGCCGTATTAGGGTAAAACCGATCTTAAGAAAATTGTTAAAGTTATGTCAGTGGATTTGTTTAGATAAAGTTTATATTTATTTCAATATTATATTTTTATTACAATTATCTTTTATGTTTATAGATATATCATTACTTTTATTTTATTGATTTATCTATTAATTATTTTTTTTGTAGTAAACAAGGTATGAATGTGTTCATTTATCACTATTAATCTTGGTACCATGAATCTGGTAGATTGTAATATTTGTCAATAAATAAATAGTGTTTTGGAAAACAAAAATGATTAAGTGTAATTTTTTTATTAGACTCCTTGCAGAGATATTTTCAAAATCCAACAATTTTTCACTTTATGTTCCCGTAAGTCGTGTTATAAATTTTTTTCTGAGCTCTCAGCCCTATTCGCGAGAGTTAAAAAAACTTTTAAATCGATACTAAATATTGTAAAGATTATGTTAGAGGTATTAATATATATATATATATATATATATATATATATATATATATATATATATATATATATATATATATATATATATAGATGATAAGACCTAACATAGCCCGGAGTTTCGGTTCCAATAGCACCAATAATTATTACATGCATAATTTCCTCCACCGAACCCCGCCAAAATCCGAATCTATGATCTCTAGTGCTAGACCTATAACACATTCTTCCATCTACGCTTCGGCCTACCTCTCGAACGCTCCGTCAGTTCAGCACTCATTACGCTTGAAATATTTATAATCACAGAAAAAGTTTTGGCCTACAATTTTCGAAGTTTTGTCGCTAGCTTTGTTCCAAAACGTTTTTTTACAAAACCACGGAACTGATCGCGAAAAAAATTTGTGGTGTAGTTTTGTAATTTGATTTTTATAAAAAAAAGTTATGATAATCCACATCAATTGGTTAGGACGTACTAGTGTGAAATTTGATGAATTGAGGCAAAGAAACTGTGATCAAAAGCTTTTTAATAATTTTTTTATTCTTTCTTATTGAAAATGTAATATTTGAAATAATTTTTAAAGTTTAAACTTCTTTTGGCTCGTTGGGCACTTTTGGGATGGAGTAAAATAAGCAAACTCGCGTCACGTACTGTACCATACCGTATCCTATCTAAATCCAGCCTACAATTTCTCATCTGTTTATTATCTTCCCGATGAGCTAGAGACTTCAAATTTGGAACATATCTTAGGAGTGGATGACAATGCAATAATAACAAGTGTGGGGACCACGCAGCGCAGCGCTCAGGACGCTTTCGGACTACGACTTTTGACGTCTTCGTTCGTTCTTTGAGTCTTTGACGGAAAGAGCTACGATTGTTATAGGCAGACCGTTTTAAATAGGAAGAACCCTGCTATATTTCGTTCGATCATAGTATAGACCTAGCACTTAATATTGTAATACGAATTCGGAAATCACCTCTATGAAACTTTGGATTCATTTTTTTCGCAAACTAAAACGACTAGGTAAATTGTGAGTAAGCCAAAATGAAGCCTGGTTAATCCTCTTTAAAACGACATGCCATAGAAAATTGTAGCTCAATCCTTTGAGAAGCTATGAATTCAAGAACGGCAATAGAGAGGGAAAAATCGGATTTTCTAAAAGTTATCCGTTGGCATTGCTCGCTTGACTAGTACTTTTTAAAATACGACCACTTTATAAACTAAAGGGATTAATTTAAAGGGAGAAGTTGGTCGGGGGGTGCGGTCAAAGAATTACACTATTATAAGTAAACTTATATACTTTGTGCCGAAACGTCGGCACAAAATATATAAGTTTACTTATAATAGTGTAATTCTTTGACCGCACCCCTCCGACCAACTTCTCCCTTTAAATATACATATAAGGTCAACAAAAACTCCCTCCAATAAAGGGATTAATGCTTGATCGAATGGCACGTCAACCTTCAAAATCGGAGAACTATTTCCGGAGATATTCTAAGAAGCAAGATCTGTAGGGATACGCGATGCGCAACTATGGTCACAGTTTATCCCGTCATTTATTTGATGGTTGGTTTTTTCATAAAAGTGATCAAAGTATTCAACAAGTAAGCAAAATAAAAATAATTTAAAATAGCAGCTCTCTAGATTTTTTGTTGCTGAATTCACTCCATTTTTCAAATGTGTTTCAGTGCTGCGATCTATTGTCCCAGAAACGCAATGGTTTTATCCCTATTGGCCTTAGACCCGGAGAACCTAATTCTCTTTCTAATTTTGATTTCTTCTGACAAGATAAGTGATATAAATAAGATATATATACCAATTTCATCAAAAAATTAAATTCACTTGAATGGAATATTCATTTAAAAAAATTATTTCACCTTATTCTTCTTTCCTTTTATTTTTAGATTTATTTGGGAATGTTGACCGGTCAAAGAAGTTTACACTTCCAGTGTTTGGTCCTAAGCACAATCACTTTTTTTGATTTATACTAGACACATTTGAAAATTGAAAAAAAAAAAATCAATAATTCATTCGACTGTTGAGAGCTACTGTTCAGAAGTGATCGACAGGAAGGTCCAATAGTTATTCTATTGGGTGAAGAAGAAAAGCGATAAGACTTAACTACGTGTGGAGGAAGATGTTCCGACAAAACGAGAATACAAACGACTCCATGTAAACGTGTCGAACAAGTTCGTGCTCGGACTCCGCCAGGGGAAGGTCCAAGTTGCACTGCCCGTCCGAATTGGAAGAGGATGTGACCATTGTTTGAGGCTAATAGTTGTTCAACTGCCTTCCAATAGGCAATCATTAGCAGAAGTTTAGGAGCAATGTAAATATGAAACATGTTTTGTTTCAAAAACTATTCATCAAAATTAAAACACAGATGTAAAAAATACAAAAGATAAGCTAGATGAATACCTACCGAAAAATATTTTATTTTTACTCCAAAGAAAATGCTAAGAAACTGAAGTTTGAAAAAAAGCTATTTTATTCGATAATTTAAAATTCTAAAAAAACAATTTTGTATATATGTTGTACTGGAGGCAGCAATGAAAGAAACAGCGTTTCTTATCTGTTTTAATACAATTTAAAATAAAATTTCCAGAAAATATTAAAATCTCATACTCATATGGCTTGTACTAGCATATGCCTCAAAGACGTGGACATTGACCAATTCAGAAAAGAAAGAGCTTGTGAGGAAAGAAGAGAAGGGAATCCCAAAGAAACTGGAGAAATTAGACCGATCGAGAGGAAAAGGAAGACCAAGGCTAAAGCGGGAAGACGCTGCCACCTAGAATGCTCAGACCCTTCGAAATGTGCACAACTACAGAGAGGCAGCACAAGATCTAGCCACATGGCAAAAGCTCATAGAGTCGGCCAAGGACCATATCGGACTGTAGCGAGATTGAAAGAAAATAAGGAGTAAGATGTTTTCATAGGATACAAAGAGATTGTTTGTTGAAGCTATTAACATGGAGCTCATAAAATTTCATAAAAATAATTCCATGTTTTTTCACTTTTCAGATTTCCTAAGAGACACAAAAGACAAAACGGCTTAACGACGGAACGCTTAAAATCGAAGTTAAAAGGTGCCATCATGTAGTCCATATCTAAACCTCAAAGAGTTAATAAAGATAGGTTGTCAAGACGAAGAATAAATATACACTAAACTTCCCAAGTCATCAATAACTATTCATCTCATGAATATCGGAGAAGGCAGTCAAACCAAAAAAGCTCACTTATATTTGAAGTCACACAAATATTTGAAGATTCTTGTCGAGAATGTTTATAAAGAGTCAAAGAAGAGACTATACCAAGATATACAATGTATATCTCAATATCCAAGTTCGGATATTAAATAAATATTAATTAGTTTTCTGTAACCTAGACATCTCGAGACGTAGGCATCACATACCTATATCCGGTTGTTTTTATTATTTTTTTGGTTCAATGCCTAACGTCCAATTTTCAAAAGAGGATGGGCGGAAGAGTGATAACGACCTGAATATTGTGTAAGTCACGTTTCGCATGCATACACAGCAGAGGGCAATGAGACAGTTTCGAAGATTCTAGGAACCATCAGCCAGAACTTTAGTGTGTGCATCACTTAACATTAAGCATTCTAAACACGATTTAACGGTTCATTGTATTCATATTTATCATCATATTAATAAATAAAACAGAATACACCATGAACTAAACAAAAATAAATAATTACAAGTTTTATAAATCTTGAGTGAAGAACGGCTCTCTCTTGGCCAATGTACCATTATATTTCTTGACTGTTTCAAATTCAAATTAGATGACAAATTCGAAACTGGTAATTATCAGCTCCCAAGGACCTTCTGAAAGCACGGGTCTTTGTGATTTTCTATGAGTAGCTTCTGTTACACGATTTATGTCTTCTAGCACTACACAATTAATTAGCAGAGGTTTTAATGTTTCTCTAATTGGAACAGTGGATTTGGATATCTTGATTGCTTATGACGCAAGGTTTCGCGCGTATTCTATTGATTTAAGTATATCTAAACATGTATAATCTAAAATGAAATATGACTTTAAGAAATGAAATATTTATGCATAGATATGAAGATGGAATTTCTATTAGCTGAAATAGGGTGTTGCAGGTTAAGTGGGTTTGGTTTACGAAGTTCGATTTTACAAGACTGTAAACTTTTTAATATTGGAGCTAGATTTTCCTCTCTTTTTTTAAATGTTCCTTATAAGATTATGTTTAAATTTTATATTCAAATCAACCTTTAAACTACACCCATTTTGTTGATATTTGTAAATTAATTGAATAGTACATAGTACGCACATGCCTAACGTCCCTACCTTTAGGGGTAATTGTGTACAAGGTATCTGGAAGACTCATTATTCGAGCAAGGGCGGTTTTGGGGCAAATACAAAATAGTTCTGTTCCCGACTATTATACTAGGACTATTATACTAGTGTAATCATCGAAAAACGTTAAAGCTAGTCTTAAATTCACTTTTTACAATCTTCATTGAGTTGTGAAAATGGGATGTAGAATATAATTGAATAAGTTTATTGAAAAAAATAATTTTATTTTAATTTTCTAGTACGTAGTTGCCCGGACAAAACATGATATTAGGGGTAAGTGTACGTACAGCACGTACGCTTGTCACACAACAGATATCTCCACTTGCCCCTACTAATGCTTTACTGGGCGACTACGGATAAGCGCTTAAACACAACACTTAAACTTGTTGTACTTGAGGAGAACATTGGGATTCAGCAAAATATGTTCCGGTACAATAGATGTAAAAACCAAACAGTCTAAAACTCATAGAAAAATCTGAATACATAAGGATTAATTTGAAATTACATTAACCAATAATATCACCTCAAACAAGCTTGTACAGTTCCTAGAAAAAAAAAAAAAAAAAAAAAAAAAAAAAAAAAAAAAAAAAATATATATATATATATATATATATATATATATATATATATATATATATATATATATATATATATACAAATATTTTAAGGCATTTATCTAGTCTCTGTACTTACAAGTGCCACTGAATCGCAGTCATTCTTTAAATTTAAAAGTGCTCTCAACCAGTTCATGAGTGACTAGGAAGCGACGCTTAGCTACCAAAGGATAGACTGGACAGGTAATGGCGGTATTGTATGCTAATCAATCCGCTCTCACAGATGTATTGATGATTCAAGATGATGTGTAACACCGGATGAGTCACTCAACTATCACTCGTGATGTCACGAAGGTCATGATTCTGACTGGACTGATTGTGCCTCAGCTGGATAAGCTGGCCGACTGGACAGGGGAGGAAAAATATTTCATTCGAATCCTTAAATTAGAAGCAGTATATTCTTGGCAATGGAATAGAAAGGAAAAATTTCCGATGGAAAATTGAATACAATACACATCCGTTATATCTTCCCACCCTAGAATAGAAGGAAATGGAGCATCCGATGATTACAAATTATTGTGAGAATAGCATTTCGAATCAACTCATAAAGCCTTCTTTGTACAGTAGATTACAAAACATGAGTTAGCAATTAACAAAAGGAAATATAATTCATAAATACATTGTATAAAATAATCAGGAACGCAACCTAAACCTAACAGCAGCGATTCCCAATATGAAAAGCCGCTAAAATTTTGAATAAAAATTTAATTTTCATACCATATTATCTACAAGTAAATATACTTCATATCCTAACGTAACGATACAAATTCAGAGAAGTTATGTTCATTTTTCTCACATTTTCATATATTCATATTAAAAAATATTCGGCTAAATACTACGTTTAAAAATTAATTCTTATAAAAAATATTACGTTCAGTACATGTTTACTGCCTCAAATCTAACTCAAAATATGACATCTAAATTGACACTTTTTCGATCTTTGAAGACATTTTACACTAACAAGGAATCTCACACAATTCATCACAGGCTTACTATTTTGGGGATGTGTACCTAAAAAAAACCTATGTGCGTCCTTAAAAAAAAATATCAACTCTTAGATTGGCTGTCTTTCCAAGTAACGATTTTAAAAAAAATTAAAATTACAAAAAAATCTATATTTTGACGCCTTTTATCTCTGTTAAACCAAATTTAAAAATCTGAAATTTTTACAGATAAATCCTCGTTATTGCAGGATGATATCCTTGGTTGGGATGGAGGGCTATAGAGCGGAGGAGTTTGGGTGGGTTTAACTTGACTAATAGATAAATCCCAAAAATAGAATGTATACAGCAGTATAACACATTAAAGTGGGTTTAACTGTAAAAATTTCTGATTTTAAAGTTGGTTCAAACAAAGATACAAGGCATCAAAATCTGGACAATTGAGGCCCAAAAAACTTGAATTGTGGAAAAATATTAAACATGAAAATTTAAACAGAAGAGTTACACACAATAGAGAGTTTGTCCATAAATTTTTTAGATTTTTAAAGTTTGCTCTAACTTGAGATACAAGGTGCCAAAATTTGGATTCTTTTTGAAATTTCCAATAATTGAGGTCCTTGTAGATGAATATCAAACATGAAATTCATACAGCGGCATGACACAAAATAGAGGGCTTATTTGTAAAATTTTCAGATTTTTAAAGTTTGTTCTAACTGAGATATATGGCGTCAACAATTGTATTTTTTTAAAATTTTCTATTTTTGAATAGTTGGTACTTGAAAAGGAAGCCAATCTAAGGATTGATATTTTTTTATATACAGTACACATAGGTAGCTATACACCCACAAAATATTGAATCTGAGATTAGATTCCTTATTGGGGTAATATGTCTTCAAAAATTGAAAATTTGTCAATTTAGATGTCACTTTTAGAGGAGGATTTTGACAACATTTCATAAAACATGTACTGAATATAATTTTTAGGCCGTTCTTTCCTAAATAAAATGGTTTTTGTTTCATCAATCTATGTTCCACCCCTTCTGTGTAATAATTAAGTGTAAAATCCTACAAAGGCAAGAAACAGCACCTTTTGTAAACCAAACATGGCTGCCATTGGAGCTACGAAAATTTAAAAAAAAATTAAAATTATTATTTTTTGGACAATGCAATGATATAGGAACCCACAAACAAAAAGTCATGTCATTGTAAAATAGTCAAGCATCAAATTACTTTTTTTCTGAATCACTTGAAATGGACGGACTCTTGAATAAATATATATTCAGATTAGGACTCAATGAAGCGCTGCTTGGTAAGCTATACAGCTCCTTGATTTTGATAATATTAATTAAAATTGATTATTATTTGTTATGATGTTTATGTTTATTCGCTACGTCTCTGTAAAATAAGAAGAGACAATGAAATTATGAGGTAGTTTAGTTTTCTTGATAATTAGTGTTGGCTGATATTAAGATTGATACTGAATATTGACAATCACTGTCTCTGTTAATATAATGTTGTGTAACTGATTCATTTTTTTCTTCCCAAGAAATTGTTCAGTAATTACACTTGTACCAAAAATTTGAATTACTAAATAACATAATTACCAAATAAAAATAACTTAAAATTAACTTGTATAATATGCCGTTTATTTTTAATAAACTTTTGACAGATTTTTTTTTTTCGTTATGGCCTACTGCAGATCACGCTAATTCAACTGTGTCATCGTGTTTCTCGCATTCGTCTTCTGTGGGCCTCTCTTCTTTCAACGGTCCACTGCTGGTTTTCAACTTAGGATAACTTAGAATCTCTGGTATGTTCGAAGTTTCCTTTGCAGAGAAGAACATTCCTGGTAGTCTTTCCGTGTAATCCCTATTTCTTGGAGGTCTTTTCCAACTTCGGTGAACAGGGATCCTTTGGTTTTCTTATTTATAAAATAGGAAAAGATTCGGTTGGTGAGTCTCTGCTAGTTCATATAGAAAGCCATAGAAACTAATTCTTCTTTTTCGAAAGCTGTCTGTTATCCTTTCTATATGCAGGTAAACTTCTTTTTTATGCCGTCTCCTGTACTCGCCATTTTCACTGATTGATCCTAGCATCTTTCTCAGGATTTTTCTTTCTAACTTTTAAATCAGACCCTTCCTATTCAATGCAAGGCATTCTGCTGCATAGAGGGCCTCTGGACGGATGACTATACAATAATGTCAAAGCTTCGCGTTGATGGACACCGACTTTTGGCAGATTATTACCTATTAATACATTTTAATACAGAGTATTGATCTATTAAAACAAAAAAAAAAACGAATAGGCAACTTGAATCATTTTATAATACAAAATACAATTACTAACTAAATAAATAATTTAAAAAATATTTAATAAATTTATAAACAAGAAATGGTACCAAATAACTTTACTGTTCTTAAATTATAAAATTTAATACAGTTTGAAAAACTGTATTATTAATAAAATAATAAAAACTGATTATTAAATCGTGAAATTCACACATTTATATATAAACAACATTAAGGCCATTTTTTTCTTCGCTAAAGAGTCCTGATATATATTATTTTTTTATTCCCAGACACTTAGCAGGACTTAAAAAAGTCTTAAACGCAAACAGATGGAATCCCTTCTTGGACAAGTAGAGAGAGAGCTGCTGGCGGGCAGAGAAAAGCCCAATATTTTCTGAATTATTAATGGCTGAAGAAGTTCTACTTTACTTTTGCCTCGAATACTTTTCTTTATTTATAGAAACATTCTTCATCTCCATCTTCAGTCTGGAGAATATCTTTTTTCAAGAATGGGGAAATGATGAAGTTTAACCAAAATATGAACAGATTCGTCTTTATGCGGAAATATAATCAGTGCGGGATCTCCAAATTACATGTCAAGCTACTGTGTCATTTTTAAACAAGACATTTCATCCAGGGAGACATAAAATGAAATTTAGATTACAAAGTAATTAATAATTAAAATTATTAGATCTCATCAAACAAAAATATGTTCCATTCATCTCTGTGGAACATGGATTTTCCTTAGATACTTTGACCAGATCAAAAAGACAAGAAACTTCTCTTAGATTCCAATTACTTAACATTTACATGACAAACTTCCAATCCATTGCAAAAACTCCAAATATATTATATAATATATATTAATATGTATTGATATTGGACAATATTATCCTTATATTATATAACCAACACCAGGTCCGAAAAAAATATAATAAGGGACGAGCAGGTAGATAGAAAGGTAACTGACAGGCGATGACAGATGTTACCTCAGCTCTTACCCTCAGATATAAGAAATAAGTTCATTTAAAATCCTACCGAGAAGTGGGCAGTGTGACAAAGCCAGGATGGTTTGTCTCAGAAGACTTAATCAATTTTAAGAAAACAGACCCCCCTTGGGTCCCGGCTGGCCTCGAGGAAAAAGTGGAGGCGGCCTGGGAAGGGTGTTATTCGATTAGAGCTATCTTAATACATTCGCGGAGACCGGACCACCCAGGGAATGTCAGGACAAGGGGTGGAGCCATCCGTTGAAATCCCAGAATTTCCTTCCTCTATAAAACTAGTCGGCCAATGATAACAAGGGTACCGCCCACGGCCGGGGAGTTAACCAACGAACAAAGTCTTCGACCCTCTCTTAGGAAGAACAGGAGAGAAAGGGGGAGAGAAGCCGAGGAGGCAGGAAAAAGAGAATTTCCTCTCTGATCTGGCTTGACGCAGGACTTCTTCTCTGGTCTCGCTCGAGGGCGGAACATCTACTAAGTCTTCCTCTGAAGATTACAGATACTCTTGCTCCATGACTTATGCTCCATCCAGGACTAATGCTTTATCCAGGCTTATGCTCCATGATATGTAGGGGAACCTGATGGAGAGATGCTGAGGGACCGTCAACACCAATTATTACAGATAAGAGATTTATGTTAGAACAGTCAATGGCTAGGTCTAGTTTGAATCATTCCATGGCTAACCGTTTATTGTAATAGTTTATTATTTTAATTTTGAGGAATAAAGATAAATGTTAAAAAGGAGGTTGTTCTTTAGTAACCATGCCGATTAGTAATTTGAATATATTTCATTAAGTATGATAGCAGTAAATTTGATTAGCATTATAATTAAAATTAAAGTAGGAGCATTATCTTGGTTAATTATTAAATAATGGTAACCACAAATCAGACCCTTGGAAAGATATCCAATTTAGAGGACAAAGTATTTATTCATTCATAATCTTACATAATTTTGGGATAATCATCCTCAATGATTGCCCAAGGACATAGCTATATATATATATATATATATATATATATATATATATATATATATATATATATATATATATATATATATATGGACTAATATATTAGCAGCTAAATAGATATCAATCTCAAATTAACCTAGATAAAACATAGCAAATATTTTGCTATGTTCCAAACTCCAAATATACATGTATTATGATTAGATCTAGTTGGACATACTGACAATGAGTTGAATATTGAGGCTAGATGAAACCATCGAATTCTCCCGAATTCAATCTAATATCCTACGAAAAACCTTTAACGCTCCTTATTATGCTACAAATTAAATTAAACTTATTATAGTAGCCGTCACAAAATAGAAAGTTGGAACCCGTACGATTATGTCCAGTGTGATTCAGAGATAATTTCTGATTTTTTTTTTTTTTTTTTTACAATGGAGAAGGCAGTGCATCATCTCAGACTGCATAACAAAAATGTTCTCTGTGGTTGCAATAGATATATATCAAAGTATTTGGGAAGCCAAAGTAAGTGCATCAAGTTCCTAATTTTGTGACGGAACCTATATTTCGTAATCTTTCATCCCAATGTATTTCCAATAGTTATTCTGGATGTCTGAAAAAATATCCGGTACAGGAATCACATAATTTAAATTAAGTCATCTTGGTGTGTTTCTTGTGTATTTGTATGTGTAGTTTCTTCGCAGGTCATATTTATTTGTTGCATTGCAAAAAAAAAAAAAAAAATGTTAAATCTTCACTAAATATTAGAAAAATAATACAAAAAAAAAGTATTTGACATCAAATACTTGGTGGTACATAAGGATGTTTTTATGATGGAGTTTCTATAAACGATAAAGAGAAACGAAATTAGTTAGACGTCCACAGCATTACTTTACAATGGAATTTTAGAAACGGAAACTATGTTTTAGAGCTAATATGTACACATTTAGAGAACAATTTTCCCACTTCAACTTGTTTCATTAACTTTTTCTTAATTTTCACTGAAAAACCATAACGAAACTAACGATTTGTAATAAATCCGAACATACAATACAATACACAATTAGCACGAAAAATGTTAACCTATCACATATACGATTATCCAACAGATATACATACTAGAGAAGGAAAAATATTAAAAATAAAAAAAATATTTTATTGCTATTGTTTACCATAAGTTATTCATCATGTTGCAAAATTATAAAAGAAAAAAATGAATAGAGTTTTAATCCCAATAGGTTGATTTACATATAAGTAAAAAATTTTAAATTGGTACGGGGTGTGGGATCAAAATTATGGTAGCGTGGATTGGGAATGTTATTGCAATGTGCCGGCCAGGGTAATCTGCATTTACAGAACCAATCTAACCAATCTAGCCACCTCTCCTAGCTTAGATGAAAAAACCAATTGCATATGCAGCTACAGTCGGAATCCTAATGAACCTCCGATGGAAAGGATGAATAAGACAAAAAAAGAGAGCGGTAGTTGAATTCGAGGAGTAATTGGCCAGGCCACGTGTCAATCCCGGTGGACACAGGAGGAATTCCCAATTCAGAATTTCCGAGCAACGACTCTTTCTAGGCTGTTCGGACTACTAATGTGATTGAGGGTGCTGCCGTTTTGGCCAACTAAGGAGAGCACTGGATCTAAGGATTCTGAGGAGTGTGATCCGGGTGAAAGAGAAATTAACTGGAATGTGGTATCGCGATTAAAGAACCAACTGGGGTGGGGCAACAATGAAAGGCAAACAGTGAAGTTGACGGGTGGATGACAATATTATTGATGTCTTTTTACAAAATATTTTTTAGAACTGAAGATGAATGTATAACATTCGAAACTAGTTTTCAATAAAACAAATTTATAGAAGTGGCAAATAATTTATCAATCCCTAATTATTGATGTCTTCCTAAGTCGAATATCTTGTTTTGCTTTACTTATTAATGTAAACATGTACGGTATGTATCTACATTTGTTATATACGGACCAACAATGATAGCAATTCGAATCCTCAAGTACCTCAAGGTTATTGAAAATTAGCAAACTTTCAAAAGCCTTCAGCACTAAAAGTAAATCACAACTTTCGTACAGTAATAATATTATTATTATTTAAACATCATATCATATCAGCGATACAATTACCACCTCTTCTAGTGATATATATGTAAAAAAATGGAAATACTTCTATTCTAAAATTTAGTCTAATAACTCGGAGGATTATAGATTCAACCATTGAAAAAAGAAGGTAATTGACCTAAATAATTAAATAATTTAATTTTTCGTAAAAAAATAATGTCAGTGTAGAGTAGAAAACACTCAACATTACTCAATTTTTGAAGTAGGAAAATAAAATATTTTACTGATTCATGTTTATTAATTTAAAAATTTAATTTAATGTATTGAAAATTAGTTTGTGAAACACCTACGCCCATTTCAATCTGCATAGACCTGGGGAAATTTAATATCGAATAAAGAATAAATCGTCTTTGAAGCCAACAGTAATATAACATAAGATTTTACTTTGTCATCGGGAATAACAAATGAACAAATAAAACGTTTCACCTAAATGCTGTCGTGTGTATTAATTTAAACATTCAAAGACTATTTGAGGAAAATAAATTTACTATCCCATTTAACACCCCATTCGAATATAACTGAATAACTGCTGAGCAACAAGTAAAAAATTAATCGTTATTAAATAAATAAAATAAAATAATGCGATTAAATGATTAAAAAGTATAAAATTATATTCTGAATAACAAATTTAAAAAAAGTATTCTATACTGAATAAGTTTTTATAGGAATAACAATCTAGGATCTTATCTATACATCATATTACGTAATTTCAAGGATACTTGCAGACTCGTATATAAGTAATCTCATATATAAGCACTAAGTAATTAATTTGCTTTTAATTGGACACTATGCAATTCGTAATAATAAATTTTTACCAAACGAAAATTCAGAGCGCGGTTTTAGCATTTTTTCAGCAAAAAATTGAATTTTTAAAATGATAAGCAGAAATTAATAATATAGTTCACCCAAACAACAAATAACTAAAAATCATTCTCTTATTAATTTATGTATCTACATTTAATGCATGAATTAAATATTTAAAAAAAAAATATTTCTTATACAATAAATGGTATACCAAAAAGTATTAGTTGACATGCGCATGATGGTATATGGTAATTATAAGATAAAATTGCAAAATCCATAAAATAAACTTATAACAAAAATACATACAAAAGGATAAGCAAAGTAAAAAGTTCGTAAATAGTTATTTATCAATCAGAAAAAAATCTAGTCTAAAATATTATCACTAGATGATCATGGTAATGTCAGTAAATGCTGCGAATGAACCTGCACATACAGCACACGTTCCAGATACTACACGCAGTAGTACAGAGCATAGCCACGACATTTACGAAGGTTTATGATAAAAATTATTTCATAGATCATAAGATTTTAATCATCATCCACATTATTGCAAACACTGGCATGATGTTCCATATTTTTCCTTTACCATTCTGTTTTCATAGCTTCCGTACAGTCCAATAACATGAGAATAAGGTCCAAACAAAAACAAAAAATAGGACACATAGGAATCCACGTGGTATACCGATGGGAGGAACCGAGTTCCGGCGGAAGTACAACAGCTGCGTACCTTCCTCCCTCGCACCGGACAGATTGTCTTCCATGCCGGTTCACATAGGTAATAACGAGGGGGTAGGTTATATTGAATAATAAATGGAAACGAAATAACAAAGGTGGTTAGAACAAATATTGAAAACATAATTGGCAAATGAAAGAGGAAGATTTTAAAGATTCTGAGGTTGATCCGGCGAAACCACAGGGAACAGTCAATCAAAAATGAAATTTCAGGTGTTATCACTCAATTTAAAAGCATAAAGAAAAACATTTATCCGTTTTACATAAGATTTTCTTCAACTAAACGTTTTTACTCCCTTGTACGAAGTAAAGGAAGTATTGCAATCGCGAAAATTTTCGGTTTTCAGATTTCAACGGAAATATCCATTTTGACTATCCCTGAATCCATTTTCACTAGTTTCGTCGTGGCGTCTGTACGTACGTTCGTTCGTATTTCGCATAACTCAAAAACGGTTAGCCGTAGAAAGTTGAAATTTAGAATTGTTGTAAAATCTAGTTGTGAACCTCCCTTTATGGTCACTGCTTAATCACCGGAAGTGGCACTTTACTTGAAGGTCATAATTGATTTCCATCAAAAATTATATTAAAATACTTTGCAAAACTTGTCAAATTGGGTAAATAGAACTTTTATATTGATGTGAATGTATTTACTATATTTTGATTAAAATTGGTGAGCCGAAAACGGTACTTTGCTTGAAGGTCATAATAAGCTTACATCAAAAATTATATTTAAATTAAATACATAAATCATATGTTTCGGTAATAAAGATTACAAACGCAATGTGGTTTCCAATCCAATTAAACATTTTTATTACTTGTTTTAAGTGTTAAAATTTAGTGTAAAATACTGGTTTTCCTCCCTATTTGTATCACTAGATAGATGTCGCGACGCCGAGTGTTGTTTTTGAGATACTGCGATCTTCGAAAACTAGTAACCAAAATCAGGATCACTTTTTGAGCGACCGATTTATAGTTTAATAGGCGTACAAGGTCATGTGTTGTCCACATCAGATATTTTCTGCTATTCACCTACGACCTTTATTTCAGTATTATGTTTTATTTTATTACTCACTGTAGTAAAACAATTGGTAGTTTTTGACATTTTGAGTAACAAAACATAAAAATTGGGAGAAACAAGTAAATTATATATTTTTTAATATAATAAGCACACATAATAATAATAATTCAAATGTTTTTCTACTTCGAATTTGACGATGAGAGAAGATAATAAATATTTCGAAACTTTATAAAGTTAATTAATATAACAAAACGAATAAAACTGCCTATAATATAGGACAGATTTACCCGAGTTTTTATAATATGTAATGTTTTGGAACAAACTCTAAGCCGAGACCGGTGTAGTATGATGATGAAACAAATAAATTAAAATTGACACAAAGTCGGAGTCATATCATTTTATTTTCCAATTAGTTAATTTGTCATAAATTTATTTCTTAATTCAACTTCAAGATTAAGTGAAATTATTAATAATAACGATAAAAAATGTATAAATATCAAACGATAAAAGTAGCATTTTTTTTTTCCTTATCCTCCGTTCATTTAAAAATATCTTTTACATATATAAATTAACAATATGTATACAATGTTAGATCTCAAATCCTTACATTACATTCGCAATGGGGAAGTTAAAAGTAAAATGTTAAGTTATATTTAGGTTCTCGTACAGTCTTCGTACGTAGCATATTCGCATTCGTTAATTAAATTTGGTGGCGACCATATTTTTGTTTCGTATAAAGGACCAACAAGCTATTTTCAATTTAGTAATACATAAAAAATACCATGAAATATATAAAAACTAACTAAATATTCAACATTAAAATTCAGAACATTTTATGTTATATTTTGCAAAGATTTAAAATGAAAGAATATTAATAAATTTACAGTAATTGAAGAGAGCATTCAAGGAACAAGTGAACGTCGATTGTGGCATGGGAATGCTTAGCTTTCTATTGCACAAGGACATCGCACAACATATGCTAACACCTTGAAGATAGAAATAATAAATAAATTAGATGCAATTAAAATAAAAGTTCTTTGTTTTCTGGTTTATATATATATATATATATATATATATATATATATATATATATATATATATATATATATATATATATATATATATATATATATATTATATATATATATATATATATATATATATGTGTGTGTGTGTGTGTGTGTGTGTGTGTGTGTGTGTGTTTAAAAAATAAATAAATAAACAAAAGCTTCATAGAAAAATCACTGCAAGACAATTTTTCAAATGAAATTAAATGAAACTGAACGAATTCCCAAATTAGCTTAAAATACCCAATAATATCAGAATGATTATATTAATAATAAATTGATGGAATAAATATTAATATTTCGATCACTGCATACTTTCTTATTAAAATACGTATGAAATCCCTTTTGAAATTTTTATAAATAAAAAGCACATGGATATATATTGCCTGCTTGCTTTCTCGAAGACTTGTTACCCCAACAAAGTTCATTTAAAAAAACAAATCATTTAAATTTAAAAAAAAAGAAAGAAGACCAATGAATTCTGGTAAAGTGTTGGATAAATGCACATCTTCCAAAAACATTGTGCCAAACTTTGATTTATGCACACTTATATATTTTCCCCCTTATTTATGCGAAAATAATTCAAAACCGTACCAAAACATACATTTTCTTTCATTTTTTAAAAGATTTTACCAAGTTTAATCTTGTCACGAGAAAGGATTTGAGCTGATAGTTATTTCCGTTATAGATGAAAAGAAGTAACTATATTAAAAACACACAAAAAAAAGTTTTTATTTTAGAACGCATTTAATTTAAAATATAGACTATTAACGACAGAATGACATTTCTTTAAATAATCATATTTTTTATGAATGCGACCTTAACCTGTGAGAAGTAAATGATATTTAGACAAAAATATCTTTGACAAATTATTCAAATTTCTCTTTATGGCGCCGTTGAGATATTACAAAAGCCAGCAAAACTACTAAAAAATGTTAGTATATTTATAAAAATAAATATCGATAAATAAATTAATAATTATTTTTTATTAAACGTGCAGTGCGAGTTGAAAAAAAAATTAAATATATATATATAGATTGATTCCTTTTAAATATGCGATCAGGAACTTAATGAAAAAAAATCTTAAATGTTGAAAAACAGAAAACATTTTTTCTCTATTTTCAATTTTTTAATGTTTTCATATCTATATCATATCAAATTTAGATAAAAATGAAATTCAATATTGCAATGATGGTTATAAATTCAAAATATTTCAATATGTAGCACTTTTAAGCGGGAATGTTCCATTTAAATTTTTGTGATTCTAATAAAATTTTGGATAAAAGAAACTACAAAGTTCTTTACATCTGTCAGTTTCAAATTTAATAAATAATTGGATGAAGTATGAATAATAATAAGGTTAATAAGTTTTAACAGAAAAAATATGAATCTGTAACAAAGAGACGTGGCGAAGTAAATCGGCTGAATAAGACCTGTCATATACAGAGTACAAATGACAAACCTTCATTTGTTCCAGACAAAATTTCTCTGTCTGGTATAATTTGATTTTTGCGATTATTTTTTTTTGTTCATTTAATATGGTTATAATGCCTATTTAAAATTCAAATTTTCCAAAGGTAGAAAGATGTTTTTATTCATAAAATTTTGATCTGTTTTTTACATTCAGCTACATAAAGATCAAAAATACGAAAAATAAATAAAAATGTCTATATTTTACCTCTAAACACGGCCAAACTGGTGAACTATAAGTAGTGCGGAATAACGTGTTCAATCAATTTACATCAAAACGCATTAATCCTTCAAGGGAAATAGTTGATTCAAAGCACAAAAATGGCACTTGAGGGTTGAATTACAGTTTAGCAAATAAAGGAAGAAAAAGGAGATAACATTGGCTAAATAGAGTAAATAGTTCAAATTTGAGATATGGCGAGTCCACCCCCAAATTCAAAATTTTCAATTATATCTTCTTATCGGTATAAATAACAGGTTCATAAAAAAAAATGTATAGATCTGGTTCAATTTATTTTTATTTTTTCCCTTGAATTACTGACCAAGATTATGTTCCATTGAAGTTGACCTATTTGAGAAAAATTACAGAATTATGTCTTTATGTCTTGAAATACTTTTTTCTTATCCTGCTTCTTATCCTTCTATTTTGCATGAACGAATAAAAGAAAAATTAATAAAAAGAATACCATAAGATTCAAACACCTCTATTTTTTTGCAAGAATATTTTCATTAATTCATAAAAAATTAAATATTCTCGAAGAATAATTCAACTTCTTATCTACATCCACCTGTGATTATGCTATAATATTTAGAGAAAAGATCACCCTGCAGAAGTACAGTGAAGTGGTGCACAGACGTCAGTGAGATAATAAACTTCACTGACAATAAAATAAAGCGGTATCTTAAGAAGGAATCTTGAGAGGCCTTTAAGAACCAGAAGTGGCTGGAGTAATCTAAGTTATGGGTGTATCACGACTAAAGGACTGAAAATACTATTAATCAATGAGAGTATTTTCTAAATGTATACATGGTTACATTTATAAACAAATATGAAAATAAAATAATACAGAAATACCGATAAATGAACAGAAACAGAAGCACGCAATACAAAATGAATACCAAGAATAGCATCCTAAAAATGAGGGAGAAATTAAATTGCCCAAAACGTACAAATGGAATAATTAGCATAAAACAGCTATTAATCTTACGATTCATTTAAGTCTCTTTGTTCACCATCTAAGTTTCGGAAATCAAATGACATCTTCAAGGATAAAATTAAAATTTATAAGTTAAACAATGATTCTAAAATTAACCTAACAAACAACTAGTCAGCCAGTATGGTTATAATTTGAACCTAATTCCCCGATACTTCTAAATAATCCTACTTAAATAAAGGCATTTTTATATAAATATATATCAAAATATCATTAGTAGAAATAAAAATTGTATTAAGGATTTTGAAGGAACATGAACAGGAAGCATCTTTAGGTTAAGATAATTTATTAAATATAAATAATGAGAGGAAGAATAAAATTTATAAATATAGATTTCAACTAGGAATTTTAGGTTTTAAAACTAATTCTCTTAATGAGTTTAATAAATGTATGAAAACCACATTAACTTTTTTCTCCATTAAATATATTATATTTATCGGCTTTTGACGTGTATGCACAAATATTTTCATGTATTTAACACAACATAAAAATTATAATCCAAGCAAATATATCGCTCTGCAATTAAATTTACTATTACTACAACAGAATTCATAATTTTTAAAAATTAAAAAAAAAAAAAAAATTGCGGCTATATAAATCTAATGACTAAAGAAAAAAAACGTGAGCAGCAGAGCTTAGTCACTAAATTCGTATTTTCGCTAAAACACAAAATTGAAAATATCAAAAAGTTAGGGAACACAATTCGCATACAAATTTTCAACCCTCTAACTCAATTTGGAGAAACTGCAGAAGTGCGCAAAAAAAAACAGATGAATATACCGAAATTTTGATTGACATTGACCGCCCAGTATTGTTCTGCCCAGAAAACAACACTAAATACCGAATATCCGCGCATTTGATTCAAAGGAAGAGGGGCCGAAGTGCTCAAATGTAGTGTGAACAAAAAATATAAATGTATGCCAGACATCCCCGAAACACACATAATCGTGTTCTAGGGGTTATGAAACGGATATAAATTGTACCTCAACCTCTCTCTGGTATAATTCAATAGTCTATTATTTTCAGAAAAAAAGACATCGTAAGCCATAACGATATATGATAAAACGTAAAGATTTAGTTTAATGTAATCGCCATGTCGATCAGACATTATAAAAATGGGTTTCTGTTAATGTAATTAAACGAATAGTATAATGGAAGATATTAACAAATGGCATAACTCAGATGTCAATGCGGTTCTCTATTTATTTATTTGGAGGCAACTAGAAACTATAGATTAGATAATGAAGAATAATTGCATTTTGAAAGAGGTCTTTGAGATAATGCAATCGTATTGTTCTGACGCATCCCAATTACCTGTGCCAATTAACATCTCTAGTTCGCCAAACTGTTAACTTCAATAAACTGCTACAACTAATAATGTCAAACAGTTTTTATATTTGTTATACATTAGCTATTTATCAGTAATGGATCTAAATTTCATAATTATAAGGAGATGGGACATACCAAAGAATTAATTTTTATTAAAATGAAAAAATATGTAAGAAAAATTGATTTTTAAAATTGAAAGACGCTATGCCATTCGTAAATAACTGTTAAAACAACTAAAATAAACTGTTAACAAATGCATTAATCTAAATTAATAACTGATTTAAATAGCAAACAATAAATTTTAAAATCATCCAAGATAAATAAACGGAATTTAATAACGAAAGAAATCCAGTGTAGATAAACAATTAACTGAAAACCTTTCCACAGTCAAGTACTAAGTACTTGAAAATTATGAGAATTTTTTCGCAACCAATTGATATCTAGTATAGATAATATTAGATATGATATAAGGAAAACAAATTATTTTCAATGTTTTTTAAAGTGTTTTGAATTTAATTCTATTTTTTATAAGGTGTAATCAAACAAGGAGACTCTAAACGCAATATTTAAAAAAAAATGCTTCAGGGGATATTTAAGTAACTGGTAAAGTAAAATTACTCATTCTTGCCCTGTACTCTGGCAATTCTTAGCATTTTTATGAACGACAAAGACCTTGAAATCATCTGTTGAAGAGATAACAGAGATAAAAACACTCTAATAAACCATTAACCTTGAGTAAACAAAGTATTGAGTAAATAAAGCAAGCTCAAAGCTGAAATACAGAATAAGTTTTGGAAATTATTTAAAGTTGGAAAAGTTTGCAAAGTACTATTGATCGTTTATTTATCTACGAATTAAATAAGTTACACTTACATTAAATACACAATTAATCTTCGATAGAAAGTTTGATAATTAAAAAAAAAAAAAATCAACATTGTTTCATGAAATGTAATAGAAAGAGACCAGTAAAATTGAATGCAATTTTAATCTAAATTCAAATTTAGTTTTTTTAAACTGTTATCAGCATTTTTTAGAGTTTAAATGAAAATTACGAAAATTATTGACAACATAGTAATCAAGAAAAAGATAAAATAAAATTATCGGGTCTCTTGACAGGAAATAATACTCAATAAATTAAATATTAGAATTTGCGAAATTTCAATGTGATTTGAATTAATATCTTAGAATCACATGTAATAATCCTTGAATCCAATAATTAAACCTTGTCCTCAATTTTTTATTGAGTAGCTAATAATTCATTCTATTTTTATTTTAACTTCTAATATTCAGGATTAATAAAAATAAATTAAATATATTATTTAATGTATACGGTAGATTTGGTGGAGAACAACTAATTAAGTGAGGTATTAGAATTAACCAATAAAAAATAAAGATTTAAAATATCTTTTAATAAAATCATTTAAAAAGTTTGAAATCGCAGTTACCTGCTGTAATTGCGGAGCCCTGTTGTCAGTAACCATTGCTGTTATATAATGCGACGATTGTAATACAGATAAGACGTTATGTAATTCAGCTATACGCACACAATGTGCCATTAAAGGTTCGAAATAAGGTACCTGAACCGCGAAAGTATTCACCAGACAATTCACATACAGAACCGTCCGACCAACTGAATCCGACTGATCGGTGAAGAACCAACAGATTAGATAGTTTATCACACAGATTAGTCACAGTTACAAATAAACATAATAGTGGCCTGTCAATATGTCATTAACAGCACACTTATGTGTAATGGAACGTACAGTTCTGTTCAGTATAAAAAAAATATAAAACAAACATTCGATTTTTCTCAGCATTTTTTCATATTATTTTGTTGTTTCGCATGCTTTATTTGCTATTAAATGATAGGAAATGCACTTTTAGAAATGACAAAAAAATATTAACAATATTTAAATTTTAAAATATTAGATATTAAAGTTAAGTTTAACAATAATTAAATTCATATATTTACCCACCATTTACTATCATTTATTTCAAATTATATGAATCACACACTGAAAACATGTTATATAAATAACAATAAACAAATAGCAAAAATTATTGATTTTTTTTTAATATTTTCAATTCAAATTTTTATTAGAAAAATATACGTTCCAATTTAACATATGTGGTTGTTAAAAATAATGCTAACTTGGTTAAATTCATCCCATAGAAGATAAAATAAATAATAAACCTAAGAAGTAAAAGGAAGTATAAAAAATAAATAATTACAAATAAAAATATTTACTAAGTATTATACTCGTATATATAAAAAAAAAAAAAAAAAAATCAGAATCATAGGTAAAGACGATATAAATTAGAAAAAGAAATTGAAGAGATCGAATAGATAGTTTATAATTTAAATATTCTTGTTATTACAGTGATGCAAATAGTCGATGTATTTATAATAGGTGTAATAGTTCGCCTAAAAAAAATAAGATTATATTTTTTTTAGGAGGAATTATATCATAAGAATACTCCAAATGGCCATGGGAAAGCAGAGAGACGCATCATATCCTATGACAACCCCAACTCGAGTACCATCCGGACGATACCCTCTTCAGCGAAGTACAAAGGTCCGAGGGTGTCCTATCCCACAACAGACACGAAATCAATGGCATCACCATACGTCGAATCGGTTCAGCGAAAGTACTCGACCTCGCTGCCGTTATCATCCCATTGATTTCTTTCTCCATTGAAGTGGCTCTTAGTCCATAATAGGTACGTGCGTCCATTCTCTGCAGGGCAATGACATCCAGCGAAAGCTCTCTCATAACAGGAGAATGATCCTCTCCCACAAGACTTATCCTTCTTAATAACCTGCAGGGCGGGCGTCCTTCAGGATGGCCAATTTACCCCAAGCTAATCTCCTGAAAATTACGGAGCATCTGGTTCTCCCTCGTCTGGGTGTTAACAAAGTATTACCTAACAAACTCTATTACAAATGGATTAAAACCACCAATTTATAGCTGGGTATACTTTTATTTAAAAAATAAACAGACAATTACAATTTTGAGAGAAATCTAAAAACAGTATTTAAAACAAAAATATAAGTTATTTTATTTTTAAGGTATTTATGCAGGATTCCAAAATAATAACGATGGTGTGAAATTAACTGTTATTTTTCTCGCAAAGTGCAAAACAATCATGATTTGATTTTTATATTTGAAATAAATTCGATAATGGGGTTTTCGGAGGCGCAATTTATGAAAATACAGTCGAAATGAAGATCGCACATTCACGTATCGATTTATTGTAACTTTTCTCGGATATTCTTGATATTGAGGTCCATTATTGCGTTATCCGAGGCGCCTTTTACGAAAATACTAATAGATTAAAAACTTTAGAGATCAGTATCACAAATATAACCTTATAAAGACGTAGAGAAGTTCAGTTTAAATCAGATGGTAGAAACACAGGCTGCTAATTTTTAATATTCCATACAATTTTTAACTATGGCTTTCGATGTTTAAGGAATCTACGTTAGGGCAATAAAAGGTTTCTTGACGTATAGAATAGTATATAATAGGTACTTATATTTTCCTGTACAGAATTCCATAGAGGAAAAAACCCAAAGCCTACTAAATAAACTGCAATCTTGGTTAAATACTTTGAATTTTTATAATTCTTTTTATGTCAAAATTAACATTATACACCATGATGTTTCTATATTTTTTTATATTAATTTCTTTATGTCGATAATGGAATTGGGTACAAAATATATCAACAATTCCACCACAAAGTTACAATTCTACAAAGCACCTTCCTATTCACGAAAAATAGCGTTAATGACTATAATTGTTACCTTCATTTTTATTAGACAGAGAGAAGAAAAATCTGCATAATCAAAGGCATACCTGAAAAGAAATAGTCAATTAGAAAAAGATAAATTAAAGATTAAAGATTAAATAAAAGATTAATTACAATTATTAATTTTAATTACACTACAATGCCATTAATTAAATAACTTGACAGCGGGTAGGCCAAAACCTCAAGTTTCAATATGAAATTTGTAATCTGAGTCAAATTATGTTAAACATTTCTTTATCCTTAATAAAGCATACAATAAAGTATTATACTTCTCAAAAAAACTATCCTCAAGGTTTAAGTCTAGATCATCTTGACCGGCTCTACAAAAGACCTGCTATAAAAATTTAAGAATTTTAATATTTTATCTACATTTCGATCCGAATTGGTAAGATTAGGTTTAAACAAAAAAAAATTAGAAGCAGCATAAAAATTAAATTTAACTTGTGGACCTCACTTAAAAATTTAAAAATGAAAAAAAAAAAAACATATAAAAATAGATGAATCATGACCGGGAATACCGTTGAAAAGTTTTGCAAATTTTATTTATTTACTAATTTAAAATTCCCTGGATTTAGAATCAATGATTCTAAATAAAATGGTAGAAAATATAAATATTTACATCTCCGTAAGAATTAGATAAACCACGCCGAAAGCACACCGTTTAGAAGGAAATCTTAGATAAAATCCTACTTTTCGAACATAAACAGTATAAAACTATTTTGAATACATTTTATACATTAAGGAACATGTTTGTTATTTTATATGTAGCTATTATTAAGAAGAGCTCGTTTTTTTTTTACTCCTCCCTCCCAAATGTAAGAATAGCAAAATCCACAATAACGTGGTCGAGGCAAGATCATTCTTTTGCCAATAAGTAGAGCTGGAATCCTACGTTGGAGTTTTTAGAACTTTTAACATTATTTTATAAAGAGGGACCTTTTACTAATTCATCCAGAAAAAAATAATAAAAAACCTATATTTTAAACGAATTTGAATGACTTTCGCCAATGAGCTGAAAACTTTTCTATTCTCGTAATGTAAATAAATGTATTCAGGATTAATGAATTCTAAAAAGTAGTTTTTTTTAAAATTATTTGGTAATTTAATTTATATATATCTATTTTGTAAGAAGCTGCCCACATAATATTACTGTTAGATAGGGAGATGAGAGAATTATTTCAGCAAACTTGATGAAAAACTGTTTTTTATATATATATATATATTATCTATTAAATTTAAATATACTTATAAAAAATAAATTAACATTTTTGTATAATACATACTATATGCATTTTATATACATATTATAATCACATACAATAGCTTTTATCATGATTTTGGCTTATCTAATGACAAAAATGTAAATGTTAGTAGATACAAATTAAAAGAAAAAAATTAATTTAAAATATACAGGATAATAAAAATGATATGTAAATTAAATACAATATAATAAAGTTCAAATAATCCTATTTCTTTTGTAAAACTTAAGACAAGCATTTTATAGGACAGAATGTAATCTAACGAAAATGTATTCTTCATTTATTATTGTATAATATGATTTATACTTTTACTTATTCTTCAGAGTCATTACCTTCTGAAAGAATATTAATAACCATTTCTAATTTATTTATAAGTTAAGTTATCGAACTTTTAGAGTATTAGATTGGATTACAATAGTGATGAAAAAAAAAAAGTGTGCCATGTCGGTCTACAAACTGATGCCTCCACACCATTTCTATATGGTACATAAGAAAAAGGAATACCGACAACAAATGAGCATGGAATTGACATTTAATATTTATTATTATATTTAATAGATAATTACATAATATCCGATATATGTATATACCATATTTATAGACACACATGGATTTTTACGAAATTGAACTGCATCAGTTTCCCAAATCGGAAGAGCAATTTTTAAAATAAATGTATATGGAGGAAATAACGTTTGCGCATGCTTAAGTGAAAATATTGAATGAAATTGAAATGGGAACATCTAGGTACCAATTTACAGAATCCCTAAATTTCATCAAAATCGGATTAACGGCAAAAGGTGTTATGCCCGTTACATGGATTTGACAACAGGCAGATTGAGACGAGTCCAAAGTTGTTAATTACTGATGTCTAAAACGTAAAACGCGAATGAAAATTTTCGATCCTGTGACTTAATGTTTTTTAAATTTCTGCATGCTTCCTTATCTTTGGCAGTGAGAAAGCAAAAAGTTTATTTACGCTTAAGGAAAAAAAATATTTTTTAGGATTTTTTTTTGGAGATATTTAAAAGAAAAATTAAAATGTCTTATATCATTTAGGAAATATTAACAGTTAAAATATTTTACAGAGGTAAAAAAGACATAGTTGTGACCAAGTGCTTGGTAAAGTTCCTTTGGCGGCATCTACAATATAATGGATAGGGCAAGTAGGTGTGGCGTTAAATCCAATAGTTTAATGAGCTTTCTTCAAATCCTAAATTAATGTGCTTTTAAAACAATTTTTTTTCATAATACAACTAAACATATAAACTAGGAAGAAATAATTCCGATTCTATTACTGTAGGGCTTGTTATATCAGACTCCTTTACATAAAGCTAGCTGTCTTTGCTGTTCCACTTCGGAAAGATATTTACTAGACAGTTGCGTATGTACTGCACAGAATGAAGTCTAAAAAGCTTATCTGCTCCAAGACAGCCTACTACAATACACAGCATGGTGAAATAACCCCATTGTATTAATGCTAAAAAAAGGAACATAGTACGTTATCAGCTGTCCCACTTTCGCTCCGAGATAGCTGAGGCTAGCCACGGCAATTAAGAGGACAATATGTTCTTGCTGATAACCTGAGGCGGCAGGACACCGAGGAATATTGTAATTTCTGCTTATCTCGGGCTGGGGCACGTTGCTCCTGAGGGAGAAAGTGTTCGAGGGTTATGAATAAGCTGGAAAAGTGAAACTCAAAAGGTAGCCGCATTGACAATTACACGCTAATTAAAATTAACTCGTTCCATATTTAAAGAAATTTATATTCTTTGGAAGGTATAAAAAAAGAATAATATTTAAAGAGAACAATGTAGGGTCATTCCATATCAAATCAACCAATGGCCCCGAACCTGGTGACTGAGAATTCAATGATTTTTTGTGAATGTGTTATTAGTACTATCAGCTAGTAAAAATAACTGCGAAATTACAGTCATTTCACATTTTTAGTTCTTGAGTTTTATTTTTAAAAAATAATTAATTAAATTAATAAAATTCTAAATTAATTAAATATTTAAAAAATTAAAAATCACCTTTTTTTTTACTAGTTTTGAATCATTGAAAAGCTTATTGCTCCAAAACTATTTGCTCCATATACATGTTATAAGAATGTATGGGCCAAATTTCATGATGGCGTTTTAATTGATTCTATTATAAAAAAATAAAATTTTGTTTTTTTTATGTTGCTTATTTCAAACTGAAATGGAAATAGACTTTGTAAGTCATATTTTAAACAACAAATTTACTTCGCTAAATTTGATTGTACAAACTGCGTATTTAAGCTAGTTACTATTACCAATTGCCATTGCTAGTTACCACAACCGACATTATTTGTGAGCTATTAATTAGTGAATAAGCTATTATAAAACTTTTTTGTAGATGATCCCATTGAGATACCATGGGTAAATTTGGCATGTGCATTATTATATTAACATTAAACATACATATTACGACCATTTTTTCATCCTCTGGGCACATACGGCAGATAAAATTTTTCATCTTCTTAACATGATATTTTAGTGGACAGTGGCCCTGGGAGGAGACCCGTTTAGTAAGTTGTCCTATTGAAATTACCGTTAGCTGGCAAATTAAAGTACCAAATTTGATAGGAAGGTACTTAATAAGGTTATACTAATAAATGTTAGCCTAGAAGCCTCAGAAATTTACAAAAAAAAAAAATTCAATAAAAAACCTAAAATGTTGTCTCATTTTTCGTTCCTTGCTCAATATCTTGAAAATTACCAATCACGCGAAAAATATTCTCGGTTTAAGGAAAAAAAATATTGTTTTTTTGAAAAACCTTATCTCAGGAACGATTAGACATACATATGTCTACTACGACTCAAATCGTAGCTAGTTAAATGCAAGTAGTTTATAATGGCTATCTTCGTAGGAAGAGCGGTTTTAATAAAATGAATTCGCAAAATGGTGATTTCTCGTTTATGGGAGAAAAACAATGTTTATTGAAAAACATAATCTCGGGAACGATTAGACCTACAAATGTCTACTACCATTCAAATCGGAGCTAGTTAAATGCACAATAAAGTACTTTATAATGATTACCTTAGTAGAAAGAGCGGTTTTAATAATATTTGCCAAAATGAATTCGCAAAATGGTGATTTCTCGTTTATAGGAGAAAAACAATTTTTATTGAAAACTTAATCTCGGGAACGATTAGACATACAGATGTCTACTACCACACAAATCGTAGCTAGTTAAATGCACAATAAAGTACTTTATAATGATTATCTTCGTAGGAAGAGCGGTTTAAATAATATTTGCCAAAATGAATTCATAAAATGGTAATTTTTCGTTTTTTCGCAAGAAAAAAATAGTTTTTTTTTAAATATTATCTTGGGAACTAGTAAATGTAAACAAATCTATTAGGGCTCAAATTTTAGCAAACTTAATTTTTTTTAAAAAAAGGTCCCATAATGTTTTTGGCAATTTTCAAGATATTGAGCACGGAATGAAAGATGAGCGAACATTTCAAGATTTTTATTGATTACATTTTTTTTTGAAATGCCTGAGGGCTCCTAATCTAATATTTATCAGTTCACCCTAAGGTGCCTTCATACCAAATTTGGTGCTATTATCCGCTATGTAACGGTAACCATAAAATACAGCCCTAAGCAACATCACTAGTTATTGTTCTCAACTCATACTTTTTCAAGCTTAGGTAGAACTCACCTCTGACAAAATGATCAAAGTTTGGATTAAACAACTATTTTAAAATCAGATTAGATCGTAAGACGTGGGCATATATTAAGTGAGATTTTGAAAAGTTTTTCGGCCAATTACCAAACACTATCTCAAGCTTAAATAGTTGCACTAAAACAAATTATTTAATTGATACATAAACGAATACAATTGGCCATTCATAATCCGAATTTAATGCATGATTTTATAAGGTTAAGGTCGGAGAATTTCTATGTCTACGTCTTATCGTTTGTTCTAGTGTTTGCTCATGGTTATCTCACGGGACTAAACTACGAGAATCTAAAAGGATTCCTACGTTATTACTTTTAGGATTATTCTCCGGTATATGATATATTTCTTTCTCAGGACTAAACTGAGAAACAATGTAATGGCACATCCACATCCTCATCAGGCAAGGCATCGTGACTCAAAACTACGTTAGTTAAAATGTTGCTGTTACCTCTATTATCAGACGAAAAATAAATCAGAAAAAACAATCCTAGTTATTTAATTGTTGAATTCAAATGTAATAATTGACTGACAACCAGCGGACTGAGGTATTATTTAACAATATCAAAAGTTAGCACATGACAACAAAATCACCTAATGGCACCTCCTTCGGTTTTGATATTGGTGTATCTTGTTACTCACTAAGATTCTTCTTTTTCAAACTTCATGGATTTTGTTGGACCTGTTTTGAATGATTTTATTAATAATACGCATGCAGGATTGTCCTAAAAACCAATGTGGGGTAATACTTTACGGAGTATGAAGTATAAACATTGATGAATCGGAAATAAACCAGATAAGTTGGCTAAGCTAACGAGTTGTAAAGATGTTTGTTCCAACTTGTTGATAAAGTTGTGTCTATCAACTTATGTTGTACAACTTTATCGGTGTTTATCTACCAAAAGGCCTTTTTTTTTTGCCCTAAGCAGAACCTATTGAAGCTGTTCTTCAAAATACTTCGCGATTTACACTTCTGCTTAACATTTTTTTTATTTTTTAAACGCTTATCCGCAATCACTCAGCGAATCATAATAGTAGGGGCAAGTGCAGACCTCTACTGTGACAAGTGCGCGTGGTGTACACTTACCCTATCATATTTTGTCGAGGACTAGCAAATAAAAACAATTTTTTTTGTTTGCAATACATTTATTCAATTATAATCCACATCCCACTTTCAAATACCATTATACCTATAAAGTATAACCACTTTTATGTATACTCAATCAAGATTGTAAAATTTGAATCTCAAACAAACATTAATTTGTTTCGGACAATACATAAGTATAACAATCCTCTGAAAACTGAACTATTTTGCATTCTCCTTGAATAACGAATCTTACAGATACGTCGTACAAACTTACACCTTAAGGCAGGATTTAGTGTGTACCAGGAACTAATTGAATTAGAAATAGACGTTGAGAAACATGGGCTTGAATGTAATATTTAAATATAATTGTCTGAGGAACATTTTTAAAAACAGAGGAAAAATCTAGCTTCAAAAATAATCATTTTACAGTCATTTAAAGTTTTGTTTAGAGAATGTGTGTCCAAGGAGAACATTTGTGAATGTATCAATCTCATATGTTGATTCTAGATTCAAAGAAATTAATTTTAAAATAACAAGAATGAAAATTGTAAAAGTTCATATTCGCCATTTAAACGAAAACTTTTATTTCATTTAAAAATAATTAAATAAAATTACTAGTGTAGTAACAATCATTATTAAAAACTATTTTGAGAAAAACTACTAAAATATTTAGTTCACTGACTGCTACAAGATTATTACCGCATGTATCATAAATTTCGAGTTTTGGAGTATAAAAATAATGAATCATTTCTGCATTAGCTCATAAGATATTTATTGTTAGTTATTCTCGATTCTCGATGATAGGACATTTAAGGAAAACAAATGGACAGCAATACGCTTCAACCACCCGGTTTATACAGTGACTCGTCATTTAAACACTTAAAAAGGGTGAGTACATACGGAAAGCGTCTATCAAACTACAATCCTGCTTAAGTTCATCAATCGACAATGTTTGCCCTAAATTCATTGACAATAACTTTAATGAATATTTTAATAATAATTAAATTGGCATAATTTTATTAAGTAAGAATAAATATTGATTTTATTTTATTAAATTACTAAAAATTATACAGACAGTTTTAAAGTAATCTACGTTTATTTTAAAATTGAAATAAGCGTTAAGAGTAACTAAATATAATACAAAAGAGTACTTAAGCCATCTCCACTAAATAAAACACTATGAAAACTAATGAGTAATGAAATGCCCGTCATTTGAAAGCTTAATTTAAATAATTCCAACGAAGAGCGTCTTGTTTATCGCTGTGCAGCCGGGTTATTTAAATAATCAAAAGGATTAAAATTTAATTTCCTTCCACCCCTGGCACTCGGGACGCCATCTTCTTTCATACTGCAGAGCTACGACAATGGATGAGAGTTCTATTTAATACAAGGATCTCTAATATTCTCTTTATCTAAGAAAGATAATTAATATTTCAGAATTCACATAACCTCTTTCATTTTCATTCCATAAATTGAAATTTCTTCACCTAACAGTAACTAGGGTCAGGCAAGGTAATTGTGAAAACAGAGTAATTGTGAACAAGTGGTATCAGAGCACTCTGTAGTGCTAATAAAAGCTAAAGATTATAGAAACTCAAGATGAGATAATCTTGTAACGTTCTAAAGGCTTTCCCACCATTTGTTTTCCTCCAGTTTGTTATAAAATGTGATAATATTAAGGTTATAACAATCACTGTGAATAACATTTGTTTGCAGTCCTCAGTTTCTTCTCACCCCGTAAGTCCTAATAAAAGGTAAGTGTTTTATTATTATTTTTTAAATAATTTAATTAGTTTGTCGTCTCAAATGAACGGAAGAAACAACCATTTTTTTGGCTGTATAATTTTTTGCGGAACCACGATCGACTGTATACAATTGCCCCGTAATATGTAGTCATGAGGAAATTGTGAACAAAACATTTCTATTCATATTATGTCTGCTGAGAAATCAGATGGTGAGATGCTTGATTTGAGCCTGTTACGTACAGCCTATCATAAGAAACAATCAATTGTAGGACCTAGCAGTCAGTAGGACCTAGCAGTCAGTAGGGCGTAGCAGTCAGTAGGACCTAGCAGTCAGTGCTACTCATTTTGAAGAGATATTCTCGAGGAACTTGACAAAAAAATGTTTTTCTAAAGCTAACTTGAGTCCCACCAAAAGAAAGGGAACGCGTCTCAAATCTCACATCTACTGGGAAGTTTTTTTTATAAAGAATGCAGAATGCTTACTCAGAAATAATTGTGAACAAGCCGAGAATGCTAAATATTGAAAAGCTATGGATGGAGTCAGAAAGAGGACAAACAAGAGAATTGAATGGTCTGGAGTTTTATTTTTCTTAATCAAATTTACGGTACCATACATAAGATTTAAGTTAGAATTAAAGAAATCTGTTCACAATTACCACCCCTAAACATTCTAAATATTACGTATAAATTTGTTATTATATATAGCATAATATTGTATTATACTACAGCTTTACTTATATGTTCTGTGCTGCAGTATTAGTATCATAAACAAACTCCGATCTGCTAAAATGAATTATATACGTACTACAAAAACATAAGCTTATGTAACTGAAGTTAAGAAACACTTTCTAATTATCTTAAAAGGGACCAAACAAATAGTTGGCGTATGAGCTTCTTCTAACAAAACGTGTGATATAATAAGTTTTATTTTATTCATTATAATGAAAATATTGGATTCTTGTATCCTTATTATGTACTTTTATTTCTTCACTATTTTATTTTTTTATTATTTTTGCGAAATATAATAATGTTCTTTATTTCTTTCTACTATAAATTATCGTACAATCATTTTGAAGATATTATAGGAATTTATGTATCAATTCCTATAAAATGTTCAAAATGATTATTTGGTAAATAAATTATAATGATGGATATTTAAGTTCATTTGTAGCGACTAATACTTTAATTTATTCGAATTAGTTTTTTATATGCCCAACTAAAATCAAGTTTAATATTGAAACGATTTATTAACAACTTATCTTATGTGTAAACACATCTAATATGACGAAGGGAATAGAATGCTAAAATGAACTCTCTTTTCACATACGGTCATTGTGAAATCCTAATAAAAAAAAAAAAAAAAAAAAAAAAAAAGAAGATGAAATTATGAAATACGGCATCATTTATTCATATGGTAATGACCAAAGCTGTTTACAGGTAATGAATGAGCCAACTTTGAATATTTATTTTAAAAAAACATTTTGGCCATATAGCATAAATTGTAAGTTAAAAAATATTGTTTTAGGGTTAATTATTGATTCATTTTACATATTCCATATCAGAAATTCATGAGAAATTTTAGTATATTCATATTAGTAAATTCATTCATGAGTATATTCATTAGCAACCTTCAGACAAATTATTTGTTTTCCATTTTACAAATTTTAAAAATAAAGCCGCAACAATTTGTAATTAATTTAACTTTTATTATGCATACTGAATGCCTAATAACAAAAATATACAACCGTATAATAGAAGTCACCACAAACTAGAGAGAGGAGGTAATGAATATATAAGAATGAAATTAAAAGTAATATAACAGGAAAACATATAAATATTAACTTAATAAATCTCAATTTTATATTTAAAAATTCATTAAAAGGCTTCTTTAAAGTATCAAGATTTCAAAATATTCAGCACTGTCTTGCTCCCAAAATGTAGAGAGGTGCTGAACGTTATTTCATTTTTGATAGAGTTTAAAATGAAGAAAATAAATATAAAACTGACAGTTTAAGTATTTCACTTCAGATCAAGATTTTTTTATTCAAAAGTTCTTGGAAGGAACCCCTCACGTTCAGAAGTAACAGGATGTGAGTCACAGTGAAAGCATGATAACTGAATTCTCTGCTTGCCTTAACAGATTCTTAAGGTGCCATCCCACCTTTTTCCTCATTCGTCTACATACAATCATTCTACAAACTATTCTGTGTAACAGTACCGATATATTTTGTATTTTAAAACGAAATAGAAATTACATATTTCTGATCAGAAATTATCTTAAAAAATATTTCGACTTAATCAGAAAAAATCAATCCAAAATGTTTAGGCAAGAAACATAAATGATGGAGAATTTTTTTATTATTAGAATTAGTTGCCACTTCTATAAATTAGTTTTATTGAAAACTGGTTTCGAATGTTATACATTCATCCTCAGTTCTAAAAACACACAAAAAATTCAAAAATAAGCAATTCAAAATAAAGTTTGGTATTATTATGTAAACTAAACTAGATGTAATATAAATCAGTATTATGAATTATGAATTTAATTAAGATAAGATATCAAATACATGTTTTATTCCCCAAGGTTTAAATGGATTATATCAAACAAAAGAGTTTCTACTGGTTTATTCTCGCACTGAAAGAATGAAAGAAAGATGGGGTATTTATATTAGGTTGATGCAAAATTAATGCAGGTTTCCTCCATTGTTCTGAATCCATCTATATCCATCTTAATATCAATTCTGTAAACAAAGGTAATGCTAATATTCATTCCTTATATGCCATAATAAACCTTCTCTGATACCCCCTCTTTCATAATGAATTTAATTAGTAAAATCGTTTTTTTCAGTGTGTTTAAAGGTTTTAAATTGAAAATGTCGAAGTGGAATTTTCGTTAAATTATTTTTATGAATTTAAATTAGGGCGCAGCGCTGCGAAAACAGCTCGTAATGTTAATGAAGAGTGGAGTCAGGGGACTATTAACGAATGCACGGTGCAGGGTTGGTTCCAGAAGTTTCGCAGTGGAGATTTTGACATCGAAGACAAGGAAGGTCGTGGCCGCCATTCTTCAGTTGACGACGATAAGCTGAGGTCAATAGTGGACGAAGACCCAACCAAAACCACCCGAGAAATGGCGGTAGAACTCAGCGTGAAGTAATCCACCGTCGAATGCCACTTGGACGCAATTGGTAATGTAAAAAGTTGACCAAATGGGAACCACACCAATTAAACGACCACCAAAAAAATCGCCGCTTTGAAATATGTTTCATGCTTTTGACACGTCACAAAAATGATCCATTTCTCGATCGCATTGTGACGTGCGATGAAAAATGGATCTTGTACGACAACAGAAGGCGTTGTAGACAATGGCTGGGCAAAGATGAACAACCTGTACCCAAATAAAGTTAGGGTTACAGTTTGGTGGTATACTGGCGGTGTTATCCACTACAGCTTTCTCAATCGGGGCGAGACTATAACTGCCGACAAGTATTGTCAAGAAATTGATAATATGAATCGGATGTTGCAGCATCTTTGCCCAACATTGGTTAATCGGAAGGGGCCGATCCTTCTCCATGATAATGCCAGACCACACGTTGTACTATCAACGCTACGACGACTGCACGAGTTGGGCTACGAAGTTCTTCAACACCCACCTTATTCACCTGACCTCTCTTCAGACTTCCACTTTTTCAGACATCTGGACATTTTTTGAGGGAAAACATTTTCAAAACCAGGATGAAATTGAAAATTCTTTTCGTGAGTTCATTGTATTCAGGGATCCAGATTTGTTTTCTGCTGGGATAAGAAAGCTTGTTGAACGTTGGCAAAAGTGCATTGATTCTGACGGAAATTACTTCGATTAAATATATAGAGTTAAAGTGAAGATATGGCGTATTTTCAATGAATATTAAAAACCTGCATTAATTTCGCATCAACCCAATAGTTAGGCGGCTTAAGGGTCCGGGTTTTCCAGTAATTCCGGTGAGTAATTGTTTTTTCTGTTATAGATAGGAATAAATTTAAGATTGGACTATTGGAAATATTTATTTGGTCATTTAAGCAAAAATCTGGATTGGATTTGAAGGATTTTATTATTTCAAGTGCTTCATATATATATAATTAGAGGCTGTTTTTAACGTGAGTTAAAAAAAAAACTTAACTCCTGAGTCTTTGATGAATTTATGTTTTTTTTCATTTAAATGAATTGCAAAGTTGGAATTCTCTGTCTTATTATTATATGCACGTACAAGTTCCTTTAATCTCTGATTTAGAGATCTTCCAGTTTTTCCGCGTATTTGGCTGCACTATCATTACAATTTAGTTCGTATAATCCGCTTTTTCAGAAAGGGTCTATTTTGTCTTTAGGAGAAGAGAAATATAAGAATAGGGTTTTTTATATTTTAAATTCAGGGTTTAATCCTAGTTTTTTCAGTTCATTTCCGACTTTGGTGGATATAGGGCTCCCTGAAGACAGGCCCATCCCGAAACATTATGTTTTAATTCCATATTACGGCCCTATATCCACCTTAAACCTTTCTTTCAGTGTTAGTACAATGCGAGAAGGAACCAGTACAAACTTTTCTATTTGATATAATCCATTTAAACCTTGTCACCAAACATTGTACCCACAGGTATTTCATTTCTTGTCTTAATTAAATTCATAATTCATAAATGTTTTATAATACTGATTTATATTATATCTAATTTAATATGTATAATAATACCAAACTATACTTTGAATTGATTATTTTTGAATTTTTTGTGTGTTTTTAGAACTTAAGATGAATGTATAACATTCGAAACTAGTTTTCAATAAAACAAATTTATAGAAGTGGCAAATAATATATCAATCCCTAATTAGATTGATCCTTCTATAACATCATGCGGATGTCAATTGAGAATTTTTTTTACTTCATACCATTATTAATGTCATACAAACAGATTGTAACATTTTAATTTCACCATCAAAATCTTTCATCACGAACGATATCCACCAGATCTTTCATCAGATCTTCTATTGGGGGACCTCAACTCAACTCAGGTCAAAACATTCTTTCCTCAGAAGTTAATAATAATCATCAATTTATAAGCACATTTAATTATTTATAAGCTCGAAAGACCGAGAATACAAAAATAAAATTTAAAAAATAAATTAGTTATCCCAACAATAACGTAATCCACAATTAGATAATAGGATCAGCGTAATCAAACAAATATCCGAAATTACTGATGATACTAAAACTTCAAAACATATTATCACTAGTGGCAGTAGTGATGAAGCTATAAAAAAAGATGAACAATTATGCTTTGTTTGAGTTTTTGTCCAATCACAATTCTTTATTTATTTAATATTTAATTTATTGTTTTTTAATTTCTTTTTTTTTTCTTTCCACCCAGTCAGGTTTACACGGAACAATTTCAACCATATTAAATATCCTTTGAAATATTCCAATCAGTATATTAATAAATGCATTAATGTCAAATAATAGAAATCCCGGAAACATTTACTACATTAGCTATAACCAGTTGTTATTTTTTTAAGAATTCTAACTCAATTCCAAAATTGGAATATTTATTTACTGGCTAGGGGCTTAATTTTAAACCGTTGCTATATTTTCGTCTAGTTCATAATTTACCATGGTATACCAAAAAGCACATACTCGACTGACAGAGCTCATAAAGCATGGAATATGATATATTTGAAAGATCTGGCCCTCGTCCAACGTTGATTATTAGCTTCAAGCGTCTCACCAGACGATGGGGCTACGAGAGGTCATTACCCGAACCTTCAAGTGGCTGAGATAAAAGCTTTAAAGGAAATTTAAAAGTCATTTCTGAATAATTATTAATACAAATATTTTATTCTTTAATTATAAACAGAAACCAAAAAGTTGAGTAGGCTGAAATGTCTCGGATTTTGAAGTACACATGTTTCAATTGTGCATTGTATATGCACCTTAGCTTTCAAAACTCCCTCTAAAAAAATACATAAACCGACAAAAAAATCATCTTTTTAATGCATCTTACATTCGAAAAAAATTGTATTGTACTTATTTATATATTTTTTTCTTAAGAAACATATTCTAACATATAAATAATGTTTTTTAACAGAAAATTACTCTGTACAGTACTGTATAGTATGAAAAATATAAATAAGAAAAGGAAATTTAGAAAAAGGATAGAAATATTTTTCACGATGTAAAAGTTTTAAAAATCTTTAAATACCATGAAAAAACAACAAAAAAAACTTGGTTGTTGTAAATTGTATTACAGATGGCAGATTTATTTATTTTCGTAACTTATTTGTGTGTTTATGGAGATAGAATTTTTATTCAAACCTGGTCCTTGGACTTACCATGTTCTATTTCTGCCAGTCGATTGTTATGTATAATAGTACGCATAGATTCTAAAAGTTGGTCGTTTTTAGCAGCAAAGGCAGAATCTATAAACAAGGCACTAGCCGGCCAAAGAGCTTTAGAGAAAAAAATTGTTTAGATATATTAAAGTTGAGTTTTATTTATATTCATCTTTATCACGATTCTGAAGCGATAGAATCTTTAATACGAGACCAATTCAAGGCTTTTGTTGTTCTATTCCACAATGTTCTAACCAACCACATTACTCACATAAGGGCTTAGGTTGACACAGTTGATCATATTCCAGAATATGTTTTCTAAACAGTAACGTTACGCATCCTAATAAAAACGAGAGCTTAAAATAAATACTAAAATCAGAGCTTCTATTTAGAAATATGATTTTTGTAGCTTTTTTAAAAACCTAACTGAAGTTATTAAAATTTAATCCTTTTTTTTCTGTACTAACAGGTTTCAAAACAGGTATAGAAAGCAATGCTTATCGCACTTACGGTTCACTATAGAGGTTGGGAAGGAGGAAGTACCACAATGAGTCAAGGACTCCTCAACCACGAGTAGGAGTGATTGAAACAAACAATCCCGCAACCATATCATGAAACTGCGACTGCGTGAGTTATTTAGATTTGTTTAAAATTGTTTTGTTTTTAGTTTATCGAATTAAATACTCGTAAATATATTGATAGCAAAATTTAAAAGACATGAAAGTTAAGGAAGATGATCCTTAACAGACAGAGACAAGATCGCTGAAGAAGGAGAAGCCACCGTCACTCCATGAAACTCCGTGGTCATAGAACTTTCAACAATCCCAGAATTCATCAAGAGGAGGCATATCAAATTTCTGGGCTTATTAAAATCGCTTACTAATGTCCTATGCCTTGTATTAACACCAGCACCATCTCCAGTAAGGTGGGAGAAAACAATCCAATGAACAGTGAATCTAATATTAGATTTAGTTTTAATTGAGTGATAGTTATAATACAAAACATTGGCGAGCCCAATCACTTTTATTATTTAATAAACATAACTATTTATCTAAATTTCATAAAACCCTTAAAATGTAACACTGTAAAAGAAAATTATAAAAAAAGAAGATATAAATCTATACACAGTTCACAATAAGCAAAGGAAAAGAAAAGAAAAACAAAAAAAACCTGACACGAAACCAATACCACAAAACTTATAAATTGAAAATTTTGGGCTTAAGCACAACTATCATCAGAATATCTAAAACGAATGGTTATTGCACTAAATGTTATTTCTATGACTTACTCATATTTCATTTATTCCATTTTATTGCATAATAGCGAAAAACTATATAAAGTATTTAATATGGTATTTTATTTATTTACTATTTTATTTTAAAATATGGTCAACATATTTGCTTAAAGCGCTATGGTATATCAAAAAGACAATGGAATATCTTAACGGGAGGGGAAGATATAATAGTTGAATTGAATAAAAAATTACAGTAAATGAACTCGGCAGAGCAGTCGAAGCGATCAAATATTGTAATAAAATTTTACAGTCTTCTTTGGGTTCGAATCGCAGACTATAGAAAGAAAACTAGAATAAAATAAATTTTGATTCAAGCTATTAATGGACATTTCAGACATTTCCTTTAGTGCTTTAAAGCCTTTTGACATTTTGTAGTTTTCTTATGCAGCAAGACTGGATGAAAGGAGTATTGGGAGAATTTGTAGTTTAAAATGTTACATTATTTTGATTATTTCTTGAATAACATTTAGATACATACAGCATGCTTCTGTACTATGCCCCTCATGCCTTTACTGGTTGGAATCCCTTTTTGATTTCGCTACTAAACTTTTCAAAAGATTCAAAACCGGCTCAATCTATTTTCAAAAAATTTATAGAAGACACCCAAAATATATTATTGTATCCTATTTGACCGGAGTAATCGCATGAGTTAGAATGCTTTTGTTCAATTAGGTTTAGCTAGGTGATCTAGTGCTTTAGGAACTAGTGAAAAATAAAAACAGTTTGTGAAAACAGAGGATTGAGCCGGTTTTGAAACTGATTGTCTCATTTCATTTAATATTTAGTACATTTAAAATAATTTAGAATTAAACAAAACTACAATATATTACTTCAGTATACTACAATAAATTTTTTTTTCATCAAAAATTGCTTTGATGGCAATAACAACTACCTAAATTACAGTTACAGTGATTTCCTAAATCACCCCCAAAAATGGGCCTCGCCGAAAATCAAATCTATAAGTTTAAACCTTACGCAATAATCCCATTTAGGTTTTGGTCTACTCCTAGCACGTTTACCCGTGCGTTCAACGCTGATTAAAGATTTGTTTGTTACCCACTCTGACGAATCGACAAGGCCATTTCAGTCCGCGACCTATAAGTATTCAAAGAAATATTGAATTATTTCATGAAAATATAAAAATTAACGAATCGATTCACTAATCATATGGCTACAGCAATAAAACCCAAGGGCACTGAAGATGAGCGGATCTTTTCTGTCGAGGTGCACGGTGGCTACCTGGGCGAGAGTAGCAGCTGTTCGTAGCATCTGCCTCAAGTACACGTGCCCTCACCGTCTGTTCTCTGAGCCAGTGAAGCTGTTTTCGGGAAAACTGCCACAAATACCTTGTGACAAGGTGATTTTAAAAGGAAAATTCGGAAATTATGCATAAATATAAGTATATTAATGTATAGAATAAAAATCCCAATCTTCCCTACTTCTGGAACAGTAAAAACTTAAAATAATAAAATAGTAACTCATAAAACCACCAAAAATTATATAGTTCATCTAAACACTAATTCAAACGAAAGTCGCGAAGTTCATTTTGATTTACCCAACATATCGTTATAAAATAGATTGTTTTCGCATATTATCTCCAATCCAGATAGTTTTTTTCTCGTTTTCAGTATTCTAAGCTGATCACTATATAATATAAATTAGACTCCTAAAGTCTAAACGGTTCAGTGATATGGAGAACGATTGGTCATTACATAAGAGAAGACGACAAACTTATTATGTTTTTAAAATTCCTTGTTTAGAATCGAGGGATTCAAAAAGGCATAAATTAATCGAAATATTGAGAGAAAAAAACCACTACAAATTATTACACTATGGTTTATTATTTCCAAATGGAGAAAGCCACGGACAGTGGACGGCAGATGGATGGATTTTTTTTTAAATAGGTTTTTAGATCTTCATAAAAATTCTTCGTTTGAGGTTTTGCATAAATTTTTGGAGGGGAAGGGGTTAATTTTTTTTTTCTCAGTAGATTACACAGATTCATAACATAAAAAATTATAATCTAAAACCCAAAATGATTTGATAAACTAAAAGACAACATTTATCCATTAGTATTGCGATAAACCAGAGTATATAGCGAGTGTAAATAAAGCTGATTTATCAACTACTGAAATATCCAAAAAACTAATCGACTATAAAACAATAATATTTATGTTATGAGTTTAGATCATTGCAAGTGTCTCACATACAACAATTACAAGTTTTTACACGTAATCGCAAGAAAAGATTCGGACGATCTAAACAGGAAGTAACTAGCAAGGTGCTTGTAGCACGATATCTTGTGAGACCGATCCACTTCCACCGACCGAGTTGATCCACATCTGTTTGGAATTTGGTGCGACAAGGAGTTTCTGACAGATCTTATGGAATATGAAAGATTGATAGACAGAAGCAACTGGAGTCTTTATAAGGCTTCACAACTCAGAATTGCACTACAAGCACCCAGTAAATTGAAATAACAGCATCGCGATGATTGAAAAAGAGAGTAAAAGATGTTGGACTAAATAATGCACCAATCAATAAAAATGGAATCATTCAGGAATCGAAAGTTAAACGCTGAAGATCAAGACGAAGAAAAAAGGTTTGGGTCACTTATGATCTTAAATTTATGATTTTATGATGTTTTGTGAAGGGAGGTTAGCTACGGTAGCATTAAATTTCCTTTTTTTATTTTTATTTATTGATGTTTTGTGATGTCTCGCAAGTGACAAAACCTACTTAGTCTTATTTGTAAAGAAACAACTGATCAATTCACCCCTTGCTCGGCACACCTGCGCTGTCTTTGAGTTTTTTGTTCGAAAGACAATGGAGCAGATGCTTTAGATGGACCTGCTATTTCCTCAAGTATCTCTTATCTCGTTTTATTTTTAGAATACTTTAAAATAAGCTAAATTCATGTGAAGCCATTCTGCTTAGAATCAACTCCATGTATATATACTGGCTTAGGTGGGGAGAGAAATGCGGTATCTAACATCTGGTCTTCCATGCGAAATTGGATCTCGTAGAGCTTAGAACATGCAATGCTCTTTTTGTTTTATCCAGGCTTTTTATGCTTCGAAAGCATATCACGTCCTGGAGCAGTATGAAACACATGAAAAATCTCATAATAATTAAGTTTAGTAATTAGTAACATGTTGATAATTTGTAATGGTCTAACAATTACAAACAAATAACACACCATCCTAACTGAATAAAACTATTTCGTGAAGCTCGTTGTAATAAAACTATTTGTGCTTACTACCATGTTTTTGTTTTTAAATTCATTTGCCACATCTTGAGCCAATTTGCTCGGCTCCTCTTATCAGAGTCACAGTAAATTTCTCAATGTCCTTTTGTTTACTTTCAAGGGTTGGAAAATATAACGCTAGAGATTAAATATCTAGTAGAAAATATATATGTATACATATTATATAAACTGACATATGAATTCATCGCAATTATTTTTCTGCTTAACATCACCCAACTATTGTTCATGGTTATCAAATCAATAATAATACTAATGATTTGTACCGAACCACGGGGTTCGATGCCGATACAACTAACATTTGATCCCGACATAGCTACCTAGACTGAAGCCCTTCAATACCTAAATCCAGGATATTAAATCTTAAAATCCTCTTATCTATCTATCGGACTACCTTTTTGAGTGTAAATAAAAAAATTGGAAAGCACTTATCAATGCTTAAAATAACAGTTTAAGAATACATTTGACAATCGGAAATTGTTTCATTTTGAAGTTAATGCCCTCTAACATGTAATTTTCATGTACAGTAACACTGCATGAATGGTATCTTGGAAGAATTTATCGTATAAAATATTACTTTATTAGGTAATATGTTACTTGGTAAAGACATTATTGACAGTAGATACCATTCGAGGAGATGGTTGAAGGGGAGAGGAGGTTGCGTTCAAAGAAGAAAATACAGTATTAAGTAACGCTTATTTTTAATGTGTGGACGTTATGGCCTAAGTTTCAGGCCTTCGTAAGGTCGACTAGTCCAAAGTGATGTTTAAGGGCGAATCTAATACTCGTCTTAATTTATTAATAATAATAAATAAGCTATTTGATTGTTATTTAAATTAAATTTAGCGTTTAGAACCCTTGATTTAGAATATATTTCTACTAATAACAAATATTAGTATTACTAAGTTAGTATTTCTATTAGTTAATTAGTTAATTCTATTAGTTAATTATATTAGTTAATTTCTATTAGTTAATTAGTTAATTATTAGTATTTCTACTAATAACAAATGTTACTTACGTTATATATAACTTACTTTTAAACAATAGAAGTAAAAATAATTCGAATTTTTTAGCGGCCTTCTGAGTTACGTTTATAACAAAAACTTGTTTTCCAATTTACTCCTAAATATGATATACGAGTATACGTACGGATGGAATATATGTACCCGCTATTCTAAAACAGTGAAACACGATATAATACATAATTTGTGTTTTCTTTTTTAAGAATTTTTCTAGCCTCAGTGATTTTCTCTGAATCTTTTTTCATTCCATTTTATTTTAATGAAGCTTCTCCTATTTATAAAATATGCTTTTACAACGACTAAATAATGTATCTCGCCAGCCAGAGATAAAGACTATTAGACTTTAGAGAATTAGCAAAGCAAATATTCTTCGCTAGTGCCCTCAACTGGAGGACATACACGCTTACTTTGCTAATGCGCGGTCTCTCTGTGTTAGTCGTTAATTATTGGGCTCCCTCTTTTAATTCATAATGGGGACGGAGCAAAAGGTGAGGCTAATAGCAAGGCTGTTTTAGTATTGCATACAAATTAGTGAATTCTGCTTCTGTAAAGCTAAGTAGGAATAGCCTTTACAAAATCGATAAGGAACAAACATAATGATCAATGCGTTTCCCTTGAAAAATACAAAAAAAAAAATTATAAACTATTTAATTATCATGACATTTATTATTACATTAATAAAAATTAAATATAAATGTGAAGAATACAAATGAAAGACCATAACAAATATACCCAAATTAACTATTAAAATTTACGAAAGCAAAAAAAAAAGGCCAAAACGTCGATGGAAGAATTGTGTTAGGTTTGATTTAAATCTAGAGAAATACGAAAAACTAACCAGAGCTTATAAATAAATATTCTATTTCAAAGATTGAAGAAAGTTTGAATAGAAGAAAAATAATACAATAAACTTGTGTTATGTATCTTCTTAATAATTTTTGGAGTAATGCATTCTTTACACAAGTCGCTGTATGCGGGATCATAAACCGTTTTAATCCATCGATCGGTAGTGAAGGACACTTAAGAGATCATGCATATTTTCGTTAAATGCTCAGTTGGACAGGGTATTGGAGATTGTCCTGAAACAAATTATTGTTAAGTGCGTAGCTACATAACTAAATATCTTTTATTCTGCGGACATACCTGACATCTCCCATACAAGTACTAGATGGGAATATTTCGCCACAAGAGAGCTACATAGACATTTATTACAAGAAGTCAAGTGATAACCTCGATAAACCCACTATCACGCTTTACTCTTCACATGGACATAGTTTTACTGGACTGGGCCAGAAGGTTATCGTAAACGCTTATTTACTGTTTCCAAAATGTGTGTATACTTTTGCAATTGTTATCTCCAGCTAGTCTGCGAACAATATAAAACAATACAGTTGTTTTGGAAAACATTTTTAATTTATAAATTTAGCCTTCAAGCACATTATGTATATGGGGCATTCACCCAAGAAGCGACATTTTGATGCTCATAGCGTTCAAAATTCAATTGTACTTTTTTAAAGTAGGAATTTTTTATTATTATTTATCTGACTTTATCGTAAACTGTTTTTTTCATTTTTCTGATTAATCAATTCATTCAATAGAAAAAGTTTGTTTGAATATTCAATTCGTCATTCCGCCTCCGTGTTCAGACCCGACCTTCTCACCTTTCATATTCTGAAAGAGATTTTTCCAGGGGTAATTCGGGACGTTGCGCTCTCATTACACCAGAATATCTCTAGAGATTGGTATCAGGGGATTTCATAATTTTAAGTGAATTTCTCTCGAAAATCAAGAGACAATTAATTATTTTTGTCCAGTACTGTTTCTTGTTATCTTCCGCTATGTTTCTCGAATTTTGGCCGTTACAGATGTTTTTTCCCCCGCTAATGCTTTCCCGCCTTTTATTGCCTCCTGATTTCAACTGTTTAAAACACCGGCCAGTAGTTCGATCCAGGTTCTTACACGGCCTCAGCGTGGAATCATCTAGTCTCGATTGGGATTGTCCCACTATCCTTCGTCATTCATTCGTCGTAGGTTTCGTGGTAACTGTTGGAAACTATTTTATTTTTTAATTTTTTAGTGTGATATAATCCAAAGAATGTTTTCAATTTTTATATAATCTTTTAAGGATTGGTAATATGTAAAGTTAAGAAAACGTAAAAATTCTAATTTTTTCTACATTCCCCGTCTATTTTGTTCAATAGATGGACGGGAATGAGGCAATGAACGGTGGAGAGTACAACAATTATTCTGTTGGCACTTTTGAGTATCAACGCAGCTGTTCGGAAGCATCATCATGATTCAACTTGTCAGTATAAAGAAGAAAATACTTCTTTTTTTTTTGGTGAACTCATTAAAAAACATAATAATAAATCGAGTAAATGTTATCTCCAAAACCAATGCCCTGTTTTAATTTTCATTTTTGATGGTTAGCTGAGTATAGTTAACTTTTTTTTTAAATTTTGGAGTATTTTTAATTTGGTGGTAGAATAGCCCATATAAAGAAAATTATCTATTTTTGCATCATTGTGGATAGTGACCAAACATACTATCTTATTCTGATTTATTGATTTATTCTCGGAGACATACATATATGCAGCAATTTAATAAAACAAATACATAAAAAGTACCAAATACAAAAACCCTCGTTCAAAGGAACCAAATAAATTCTACAGTCGTCCACAATTGAAAACAAATAGACAAGGCAGGGAATAAAAAAAAATTTGATTTTACATTTAGTTGAGAAAGATATAGTCTAATATTTTCTTGTGCATAATTTCAATTGCCTACTAACTTTTTTTTATCGATGATTGATTCGTTTGAAAACGATGATGCCAATTCTGATCGGATTTAAATGTTGTGACGATTCAATCTAGATTGAGGGCATAGATTATCGAAGGCCATAGTATCGTTTTCCGCACGAAATCGGTCACCACCACAGGTTATTCGGCCATAGAAATCCAATTTTACTAGCCCAGTTTCCTTAGCTGGAGATGCCATGAGATATTTTCGGTCACAATAAAAACAGTAAAGCTGCCAATATACAGAATATATGTATATGTGTGTATGAATAAAAATTATTTCACAAACGAGGATTCCTACCAGTAAAAAATAATTTAAACAACAGTTAAACAAAACAAATCGTCGGCTTACCTTTCAAATCAAAATTTTCTTCTAATGAATGAGCTAGCGGTGACATAGACCTAAGTGGTTTAGCCAAGAGAACCCAAAAGTGAAGAAATAATATATTTAAATCAAAATCCTTAAAGTAGAAAATTCGGACCAGAGAGGTTTTGACAGTAAGCCGACGAATTTCCAGATACTTGTTATTTCGAAATAGAATATATTTTGTGACAAAGCATCCGAAAAAACAAAAATGTTTTTTCGAGCCAGTTTTTCAATACTATGGTAACATAATGTAAAATACCTTTTGATATCCATAACATGGTTTGCGGTTTGTCTTTTTTCAGGAGCATAAGGCAGAATATGATTTAGCGAGTTTATAGAAATTTAAATAGATTGAGAATTGTTAAACGATTATATTTTTCACTTTATTTTCACTAGGATCACACGTCTAGTGGTCGATATTCGACCAGAAAACAATATTATTTCAGTTTTGAGATTAATTTTTACAAAAATTTATCAAAATTGGCGAAGCATACAATGTGCACACCCCTAGTCAGTGGGCTCTGAAATGCATGGATCCGTTGAAAACTGTACATAGAAAATTTGATCAGATTGCAATACTTTCTTAAAGGGAGGAAATTGATGGCTTAAAAGTTCAATACGCTATGCCTTTGCTAGTAATGGTCCGTTTTATATGATATTTTTGTTTTGTAGAAAATTTAATTACCTTTCAAATGATCATATAAATAAATATAATCAACGAAAAAATTTTTTAAAAGATTTTTAAGTAACTTACGAGTTCGAGTTACCCGCGAATATAATATTCTTTAATGTCCTAACTTTTTTCCTGCCTTTTCTCGGAGATTTACTATAGTATAAATAGCTAGAGGGATTTGAGCAGAAGACTTTAGACAAGTTTCATCTAGCCCTTTTGGTGTCCAATCCATAGAAAACATGTTTCAATATAGCTCCGATTTAGATGATTTCTTTTCGCAACATCAACACAACAGTACATATTCAATGATAATTAGGGATTGATAAATTATTTGCCACTTCTATAAATTGGTTTTATTGAAAACTAGTTTCGAATGTTATACATTCATCTTCAGTTCTAAGAACACAAAAATTCAAAAATAAGGAATTCAAAATATAGTTTGGTATTATTATACATATTAAATTAAATGCAATATAAATCAGTATTATAAAACATTTATGGATTATGAATTTAATTAAGACAAGAAATGAAATACCTGTCGTTACTCACCAAGGTTTAAATGGATTATATCAAACAGAAAAGTTTGTACTGGTTTCTTCTCGCATTGAACTACTTACTTTAAATTACTTAATTTAACTTATTTTTTATTGAGCTTTCTACTGCACTTTTATAAAATATTTATGAAATGGTTCAATTATTTACGACAATAGTCTGTATTGTTCGAAAAGAACAAAGCTGATGGCGTGTAGAATGCCATGGTTTAAAGTTGGGGTTAGTCAACATGTGATGCATTAGCTGTGGCCTGCCTTTAATAAGATAGTGGCGGTATTATACTCAGATTACCTGGTCTCTCAGCCTGATCAGCTGATTTCATTTCAGATAACCTGTCTCCGGAACAGGTTGTGGCCTGCCTGCCTGAGCATTGATGAAAGGTACTTTCTTCACCTCCCCACTTTCTTTTTAAACAAAACTGGCTATAGTGAAAGAAGTTTCATAAAGGACACTGGATATGGGGAGATAACAGTCTCAGGTTCTAGGGATATGTAAAGGTCAGAAGAAAATCTTTATAATTCGACTTTTAAATACGCGTAAACTAAGTGCCAATGTTTTAAAATGAAATGTGGAACAGGCGAAAAAAAATATATTAAACAGAAATGGATTTTTTTAATTAATTATAAAATGGGACTAGATACATAGAATTAAACATCAACATAAAATCTCTATTAGCCCAAATCTCAAGAAAATCGGTCCTGTAGTGTTGGAGAAAAGCCGCGGACGGGGAATGGAGAACAGACCGATTTTTTTAAATTCCACGTATCTTGAAACGTAAAATCTCAAATTTTGTGTAGAGTGGTTTAACTTTCTTTTTTATCTTGGCCGATTACAAAGGTTCATTATTGTAAATAATAAACCAAAACACAAAACTTAAATTATGGTTCGATATTACAGGATTATCTACATAAGAAAAAGAATAAAAAGACATTGTCTTCCTTTGCAATATTTATTTACTAAATAATAATTTATTGCTATATAAAATACATTTTTTATTAAAGAGCAAAATATAATTTCCAGTTGCAATCTACTTCTTTATTCCTTTAACGTTTCGGGAAAATATTTTCTCATCATCAGAACTTTCTCCACTCTACTGTTTATTCCATTAACATTGTCCAGAAACATGTTAGTCAGTAGTTTTTAGACTCTCAGCAATATGTGAAAAAATAAATATAGAAATTTTAATTATGAACAATGGGAAAGGAATAAACAGTAGAGTGGAGAAAGTTCTGATGATGAGGAAATATTTTCCCGAAACGTTAAAGGAATAAAGAAATAGATTACAAATGGAAGTTATATTTTGCTCTTTAATAAAATAATTACAGGAACTTCCTAAGAAATTATAAGAAAGAAGATAAAATAAATATTGCACAGAAAAACAACGCCTTTTTTTCTGATTCTTAAAACTTAAATTTCCTACTTTCCTATGTGGAATATAAACTTTTTTTGTAGCTCTTGAGATGCTAAATGTCGATTCAGGTGTCGACCTGAAGTGTCCTGGTTTATATCTATATACCTTTTATACATAAATAATATATTATAATTATTTAAGAACTATTTTTTTTTTACTAATAAAAAGTAACTACTAATACTTGCTATATACTAAAATTTGCGCAATTTAATTCTTTTAATTTACTAATTTACATATTTAATCTAATTGTAGTACTTTGAGACTTATCTGCTATAAACCTAAAAATATACGGTGGCCATTTCGAAAAATCGGCCACATAAAGTCTACGCACCTCCTGGGAGTGGTAAGACTTTTCATCATCGTTTTTTCAGACATTTTTACATAAGAATCCTTTAGTAAACATATCAGTTAATGGTTGGAATTTAACAAGACAATTACGCACTTACCCTACATTACCTTATTACCAGTTTTTCTCAGTGCAAGTTATTTATGAAATACGTCACAAGTTTTGTCATTCGAAACATAAGACCAACAGCTGAATTTCGTCTCCATGGAACCATGAAAGAACATAATTCTTTTCATTTCTCTATCCAGTCACAGAAATGTCTTTATAGATACGAGTAGTTTTTAGAGAGAACAATTTTGCCTTCATGTGTAAGGTAAAAAACCTGACTAAACAAATATGTTCTACTTTTACTTCCTTTACAATTTAAGTTCAAGGAAGTGCGCAAATCACTAATTTTTTTATATTTATAATTTTTTTTTTGTCGTCATTATTTCCAATACACCAGCTTCTGATTATTCTTAATTTCTAAAACCATTGTCAACCCAGCTGTGATAACATTTTATACATTACATGAAGAAGATGTTTCGTGAAAAAAAAAAGTTCAAAGGTGAAGATAAAGACAAAACAACTTATCGTCTAACTCTAAATAGGTTTAGTTTAAAATTGTTAAAAAATACCATTTTATTATATGAACTATTTCATTTTTGGTCCATTCCATGCCTAGGTATTTTAAACAAATTTCATTTTTTTTTCTTTATATATTTATTTCTAATTTTTTTTTTAAAATTATAATTCTTAATTTTACTTTGCTTTTTGGCTAAATCGTGTCATAACTTTGATAAAAAATTCATAAGTTTTCTGAGAATTCAGCTCAACTATATTTATGTCACATACACAGCGAGGGAAAGCTTCTAAATAGATGTATACATGTTAACATTTATTCCTGTAACATTTTAAAAATCACATAAAGGATATTTTTCCACAATTTTCTAGAATCGTCGACGAAATCATCTAAAAACTCATTATTTCATCATAAAATATTTATAACATACATAATGTGCTACCCCAGGAAAAGCAACGCAGTAGGGAGTGACAGAAAATAGCCTAGAAAAAAAGAAATGTGGGTCAGTCGATAATCTTCCGCTCCACAATTCAAATCATTTATAACCCTCATCAACTTTTTATGAAAAGAATTCTATTTTTTTGTTGTTTTATTATTTAACAAAATATTTTTACAATAATTCGAAGCTGTGAACTGCAGAAACTATTTTTACATTGGTTTCCTTGCATCTATAATGAAAACAAAAATCGATTTTTCACCTTCGACCCCTGTCAAAGTCCGAAACTAAATTCAGCAGTAAAAGAGTTTCCTTCAAACATGAATTAGAAACCAGGAGGCAATGTAAGACCTACATAAACTTAAATCTGAGAAAAGTTTAATTTAAATGATTTTTGATTCTTATTTTAGAATCGATCACTCAATCATCAACTTCTGAAAACTACCACAATTTGAGGTTTAAAAAAATTAAATTAGATGCTATCCAGAAACCAATATTTAAAATATTCTTCTAAGCAAAAGTCACTATTTATTTCTGAAAATGCCACATGTTCTTCTACTTAGCTCTTCAATTGACCTTTGCTGTTCTAAAGAAAAACTGCAGAAAGCAAGCGTGGATAGAATGGTAAAATATTTCGAATAACCTCATTGAGTTACATACTAAATGCAAGTTGAACAATATAACTCAAATTAAATTGCCATCAGCAATTAATAACTGCATATATATTAAAAACATTTTTATTTTTAAAATATCATAATCTGCCACAAGAGCGACTGATTTACATAAATACCATATAAGCAAGATAAATAAATATCTTCTCCCCACCCAAAAAAAAACAATTAATTTTTTAATTCAGTATCAAACAAGAGTTCTACAAATAGAAAATGTTATAAATTGGACTTGATTTTTTGAACATTTTATTTATTTTTTAAAATTAAATTTTATAATTTCTAAACTAAATAATTATAATTGTTAAGTTATTTGTTTTAAAGCACCTATTTTATTTATATATATATATATATATATATATATATATATATATATATATATATATATATATATATTTATATATACCTATTTATTAGATATAATCATAATCGAAACAGAAACAATATTATTTCCCTTAGGAATATAGTACTGTTCTGGCCTATAAACCAAAAATGTCCTTACTACAAATTATTTTTTTAAATAAATTTTTGCAGTGCGTCCGAAATTTTCTAAATAATAAACTTTTTTTTATGACATTAGAAAGCCCTAAAACCAAAGATTTGGATCCAACTATTGGATTTAGAGTTTTCTAATGTCTTAAAAATACAAAAATGTATTTGGAAAAATAATTTGTAGTTAGGACCTTTTAACTTATCCTCGTGCCCCCGAGAGTTCAACCCAGCTAAACTTAGACTTTCGGTCGATAGATAAGAAGTGACCGGCACTGACGTCATCGGTGTCGTCATCGTCTCAGTGACGTCATCCGCGGATATTAATGGTCTGAGGCCTGTCACTGTCTAATAAATTACTTCCTTAGTGAAATTATTACCTCTGAAGGTCCGGAGTTAACGACAAAATTAATAATTCCTAGTTTACAAAGTATTTAAAATCATTTGTAATTTGCAGGATATAAATAAAATACTAACAGTGTAAAGTGTTTAGAAAATTTAAAACTCATTTTATAGTGCAGTTTAATACCACTTTCAATATTTACCGGAGTAAAAGGCAGAAGTGAAAACCAGCAACCATTCTTACCTAAAAAAAAAAATAATTAAAATTAAAATTTATAATTGATATTGGAAAATAGCGCAAATAAGTTAGTTTTGTATATATGAACATAGAATATAATTTATTACTATTCAGGTACCATTTTATGTAGTGCCTCATTATAGGCATACAAATGATGGGAAACATTTATTTTGTAGATCCACAATAATTTTGGACATAAGAATTAATCTATTATTATTATACTATAACATATACTATAACATCATATAGTTGAAAATTAAGTTAAATTATTTATAATAGATAATTAAACTTTATTCTTACCTTTATTAATGGTCTAAAGTTTTTTTATTTTATCAAATATGTAATTCAATTAGTGTGGTTTCGTCAGATGAAAATATGGGCATATTCAAAATAGTGAGAGTATGGTTGACCGTGGAAAATGCAGGAGAATCTTGGTTGGGGGTGCGGTAAATTGACCGCATCCCCAACCAAGATTCTCCTACACATTCAAAATAATTTTTAAAAACATTAATTTAGTTTAATCATCATTAAACCAGAGATTTAACTTTAATATGCTCCAATAGACCTACAAATAGAAATTAATAAAATCTAACAATCGGAGTATTGGTAGAAAGCTAGTCAATAAATTACATTACAGGCACTTCACTACAGGCACTCAGGAAAATATAATTTAAAAATACCGTTAAGTTTAAAAGCTACTAAAATTCTCGTTATACAAATTTAGAAATTATATATTGATCTTGTATTTGTCATTTGAATTTTAAATATTTTTTTAAAAAATATTTTATCTGATTTATCAAAGTAAATTAATTCCAAATCAAATATGTAATTCATTATCTTCTAATCATTTAAATGGATTTTTTATTTAATTAGTCTCTGAACTGTTCCAATCTTTATTACCGTATTGTCAAATTAAAATTAATTAAACGATTTGAAATAAAATGTGTAGCAATGCAGGCCGTTCAAATATGTTTACTGAGAATTCTAATCAATAATATGAAAAATAAAGACCCTAATTTATTTTTAATTTTTTAAAATTTAAAATTAAATTATTTTTTTAAAAGCTTCATGGGATGTGAGATGAGTGATTCTTCTAGATTTATTAACAATTAGAATGAACGTTATTAAATTATAACATATTTGATACATTACATTTAGTATATTTTTTTTCATAATTTCATTATTGCTATTAAAAAAACTATAAATAAACCATTTATTATCTCATCAATTCGGTTGGGTTTTATGATAGTTAGTTTTAGATTGCGTAGGTATATCTATTCAGACGGCCTTGCTTCTCTCCAGTAATATTGACGGGTAAATTAATTGTAGGACAATTTAAATCTGTTATTACAGCAATAGAATTTAGTTCTAATAATAAACATGACATATTATATTATTATTTTTGTAGCAAATAAATCAACTAATCGTTAATTTAAGTAAATGAAACAAAAATTAAATAGATGCCTTAATTCAATTTCAAATTACAAAATTGGTGCGTAAACGATTTTTTTTTACGGTTGTATTTTATTTTAATTAATTTTTTTTAGGGTAATGTAACTATTTATCCTTATTAATTTATAAAAATGCTACTAATTGCTTTAGTATTTGGCTATTAAATACGAACCACATAGATAGATAGATGAAGAACTTTATTCTTTATTATTTTAAGTCCTTTAAGAATAACATGATTGAACAAATAAAACAGAAAAATATCTGGCCATAAGACTACAAAATACAGATGAGTTAATGTTTACAGTATTTTCAGTAAAATAAATAAGCAAATAAAATAAATTCTTTTCTCGAAAAATATAATTAATTTGAATAAAAAAAAGAGGAGAAAAAAGAAAAGAAAAAGAGAGAAAATGAATAATACAAAAATAATGAGTTGATTAGCAAAGTTGAAGTTTGTAAATTAAAAAACTATTATTCACTTCTGATCCAGATGCTAATCCTAAACTGAAATTTAGCAATTAGAGAGCATCATTTTTGAGAGAAAGAAGGTGTTGGAAAAGGAGGGATTTGAATGAGGACAGAGAAGAAGCATGGCAGATATCAGAAGGAAAGGAATTCCAAAGGGTAGAGGAGCAGGCGAGAAAGGAACGTTCGAATGTTTTGATAGTACTGGTACTCGTACTGGCAAGGGCGGGGGGACAAAGTCCGGCAAGTGGGCCTGATGGTCCTTTTTGCCAACCCCGGAGGATTACCAATAGAAATAGCTATTTAATCCTCCATATCGAACCTTCTGGTTTTCCTAATGAAATTCAGAAGGGATGTTTGATAGTATAGAATAGATATACCTAGAATAGTTATGGGTAATCAATTTCCTTGCGTTAACTTTAAACTTTCATTTCTTTGCTCTAGACAGAAAAAATAAATTTAAAAAATACTAAATATTATAAACTATTCAGCAAGAAAACAAAATTATGCACATTGAAAATTTTATTAATGTATTTTTCTGATTTGTATAAACAATATAAAATACTTTAATATATGAAAAGTTTTGGGTTATTTGATAATGTGATAAAATTGAGTTAAGTGAATTTATTTAAACAAATAAAAATATCCAAATTAAAAAAAAAAAAAAAAAAAAAAAAAAAAAAAATAATACAATTTTAAAAGCAGATATTATTTCCTTTGGCTTAAAGCGAAGTCTCAAATCTTCTAATAAACTTTAGTAACGCCATTTTCCATGGTTTCCCCCTTTATCTTAACTTAACGGAGTATGCCAGGCAGACTTCCACTCAAATATGCGCTAAGTTCATACCAGAGAACTTTTCAGTTATATTTCAGTCGAGGTTCATTATTTAACTTAGTCGAACCGCAACTGGATATTAAATAATCAATCATTAACAGCACGTTAGATGATTTATTATTTCTCGTACAAAGTGTGAACTGGTATATTATATTTAATATTACAAATAAATTTAATTAAATATAACACAAATATGAGTACAAAAGATGAATGTCCTACAATAAAGCCGCCCATCAATAGTATAAGGGCTCAGTAAGCCGCAAGAGATGTGGGGCTGCAGTGCCCTACAAACAAAAAGCCAAGAGAATATTGAGCACACTTGTTTATTTGTTGTTTTTCATATAATAATAATAATAAATATAATAAAAAATATAAATTTTAAAAATATCATGTTTAAATAATTTAGGAAAAACTAGTTTAGAAAATGCTGATGATTAAAAAATTAAACGCTACATTATTTGATATCAAATCTTGTTATGTGATTTACTCAAAGAAAAAAACTGAAATATATTTACTTTTACATGCTAATTCACATAAACAGTAACAAATTGTTTACACTTTCCAATTCAAATAATATTGAAAATTAAATTCAATATCTCACCACTATTTTGCTTAATATTGGGAAAAACTTTTCTCACTTACTTGTCTCATTTACATGTTCGAGCTAAGTTCGAAAAATAATAATTAAAAAGTTAATTATATTTTTATTTAAAATTGAGCATGAAATTTTGTGATTTTTTAAACTAAAATTTTTTTTAATTGTAATGTTTAAGAAACTTATGATAAATAGGCACGCACACGCACACAAAAATTATTATTCAGGCAAGAAATAGTATTAAAGATTAAAAAGGAGGCTCTTGAATAATTCGAAACGAAGGTAAACGGAACTAAAAATAGCGGTTAAAAAAAAAAAAATCTTATTCAGAGGGTAGAAAGAAAATGAGAAAAAAACCGTGGATCTGGAGAAGAAAGTTAATGAAAAGATAAGACACAGGTAAATATTTAATAATAGTAATTACAACAAGGCTAGGCAAACCCGGCGGTTCGATAAAGACAACAATAACAATTGTAAGCTTCACCCTTCACTAAAACCCCTTCAAAATCCAAATCTACAAGATCAGACAAAAGATAATCCTCCCATCTACGCTTTTCTCTTTTAGCCGCTGGTTCAACGCCTATTAGCTGTCTAGGGATTCGGCCTTTATCCAATTTAACTTAATACGCCCATTTAAATCGCTGTCATAGACTTTGCAACTACATCGCATTCACCGAACGCACTACGCAATTTGATTAAAGCCATAGATATTCCTAATGATCTAAATATAATCGCAGAATATTTATTTTTTTAAATAAATTTTATAAAATTAAGTTAGTCAAGCTTAGAAATGAAGCAACTTAAACATAGCAGCTTGCAACTAAAACATCCTTCTATGCTTTTGGCATGTTCAACATAGCAAAGAATCGAACACAAAGGATAATCCAAGTCAATTTTCTATTGAAAAAACCTCTAAGTAAGGTTTTTTTAAGAAAATATTTAATTTTTGATTAGCGGATTTTATAATAACTTCTTAAATATATTTTGAACGCAAAATTTAAGGGTTATATAGTTAATAGGAAAATTTGAGTGAGGGATGAAGTATATACGACAAAGATTAGATAAAGAAGTCTACGATGACAAATGGCTTTTTATATCGAAGGGCCTGTCACCTCGAGCCCTTTGTCGTTTAATCACTACGATGCAGCGCCGAAAATAAATCCAAGCCAATCGGTGGCATTCCATTTCTTACTCGCTAGAAGGGCTGAAGTACAAAACGAACTTAAACCCGTATCTGACTTCTAAACCACTACCAACGACTCAACGAGATTATGGGAACTTTCGGTAGGTAATAAGTTTATTAAACAAAAAAAGTTTAACAAAGACAATTTTTGGAGGCGCCTGTAAGCCGGTGCAAATTTTTATTCAGTTCGACTTAACTTCGGTCGTATTACATCTTTAGTTACTGCAGAAGTAAGGCTAAAAAAAAATTCTTAGCACTGGCAGGCGCTTAAGGTATACCATCCCGCACAATAAACTATTCGTGCTCTAAAATGCAAAAATTGTCTAATATGCATAAATGAGATTTTCACATTCGTCACTTTAAAACGCTAATTGAGGCACGCATTGTGGTAAAGTTTTGAATTTCGAACCTTCAAACGGCACAAGGTGTCAGCTCTTGACGATTATTAATTTAAGACTTTGCCACAATACGTTTTAAACTAGCGCGTTTCAAAGTGACGAATATGAAAATCCCATTTATGCATATTCGATAGTTGGACATGGTAGGGATGATATGATGACATAATCATGACACAGGGATACACCGTATTTAAAAAAAAAAATCATATCAAGTGAGATTAAGTTACACATAACATACTCAAGAAAAATAGAGCTAAAATAATTATATTTTATCTTGACAAGTAGCTCTGTGGAAGTCTCATGACTACCTAAACAATAGAACGTATTTACGTATAAAAAAGATATTTTTTGTATATTTCAATGCATAAATTTACCATAAAACTACACCTGCCTAGAGGATGTGATGGCAGAGCAAGCTGGGGCGAAGCTTGCAGAGTACACGGCTCGGAACGTGGATTCGATTCCAACCTGGGTCCGTTAATATTTATTTTGCTGCGGTCTTGAGAAATAAATCTTGACACTCCCACTCTGGTTAGCTCGCGACGGCGACCCAAAGTAGGCTGTCAGGGATACGAAAAAAAAGACCACAAACCCCACTTGCCGGACTAGTTCTCCCACCAATACAACAAAATATTTCTTATACAACTGTAATGAGTGTTATTTGAGAGAACAAAAATGAGATATGGTAATAAGAACTTCTTTCGTTGATCATCTAAACGCAAAATTAAAAGTTATTCATAAAAGATTCTTTTACAAATAGAAATTTTGATGAATCTAGTTGTTTACAACAATACAAGAATTAATTATCTGCAATAATAGAATTTCAAGTATAATTAATTATACCAACTGTCAAGCGGTGCGGGTCAAATGTGTAACAGATTTATTTTTTTTCTAAAGAACTGGAGAATCATATTTCTCCAATCAATCAATTTTCAAGAGAAAAATAAAATAAATAAATATTTTACTATTATAGGCTTAATTATTCGGATAAAAAATGGGAAAAAATATGAAATTTCACGGCACCTGATGGGATGACAAACAAATAAAATGTATTTTATTAATATATTCGTAATTACTAGTTTTATGCACGCAATTTATGAGATTTGATAAAGGAAATATAAATTAATAATTAAGAGCTAAATTTCGATTTAGATAAACTTATAAACACAACGAAAACGAAATTGTCAGTTTCATTTTTTAAGTGATCCATAAACTTATTTAAAATACAAGAATGAGGAGGACGCAGTGGCCGAGAGTGTTAAGGTGTCAGCTTGGAAACCTCGAGACTGCTACGGCGCAAGTTCGAATCCGGCCTGGGCGGATTGAAATTTATTCAGTGCTGTCCCACGTAACGAATCTCGACCATTGCACTCTGGTTATACTAGGTTGGTAACCTGTAGGATAACCCGTTAGTAGGATAGGAAAGATCGTTAAACACCAATAAAAAACAATTAAAAAAGAGAAAAATTATATAATCTCATATAATCAACTATCGATTCATTTTTATTTGTTAATAAATATCATATGAGGAGTCCACGGAAGAAAGGGAGAGAGCCACCAGTTATGCATCACTGCAATCAAGTTTTAAAGTTTGGAGCTCCAACTTTCTTCAGTCTATTCTTCAAATGATTCTAACAAACTAACCATCCATATTTCCGAATGTTTCTTTTTTACCATCTTATCATTCTGAACGATATAAACATATTCATGCATTAAAAAAAGTGACTCTCCCTTTCTTTCGTGGACACTTCATATGAGATAAATCAAACAATATTTAATTACGAAAATATTAATTTAATGTTTATAAAGAGCAGATGAATGCTCGATCTCGATAGGAAGTGGACAATTTGCTTATTTGTCCTATTTCGATTCTGTAGTACAAAAATTGTCCCAATTAAACGGGGTTTCAATCAAGAGGAAAGCAGTTGTAGGAGAAATGGGAGGAGTCGGTTGGCATAGTTCAAATTTCAAATACTGATTTATTTAACCAGTAAGTTTCTATCTTAATTAAAAAATAAAAGTAAAATAAATACTTTCTTAAAATTCACAGTAATCTATAGAAAACAGAATAATTCAAATCAAGAATTCCATTAAACCATTCGATATTGATCAGGTCACTTGATTCTCTCGTATCTGTTCCTGGTAGGTGATTTCTATCAGTGACTATGTAAACGTTCCAATGAATTAGGCGGTTGTCATTTTAAGCCGATAGAAGCACATTATTATAATATTAATATTATATTAATTATATTATAATATAATATTATATATATATATAATATATATATATATATATATATATATATATATATATATATATATATATATATATATATATAATATTATATATATAATATTATATTATATTATATTAATATTATAATTATTCTTGTTGAATAGGATGAGGCAAATGATTTTCTGATTTAATTTCATACCGTGTTGAGTTACAGATTTTTTTTTCTTAATTCCAATTTTAAAAGGTTTCTAAAATAATGTTCAAGATCAGTCACCTTTTACTGTATCGTAGATAAATTTAAAGATTTTTCAGATTAATAATTTTATTTTAATCAAACCAATTATTCATATCTATTTATTTAAATATGTGACTTCAAGAATCACTTTGGAGCAAGCTTTCATCGAGCAGATGTTATTATTTTTATTAGTAGTAAAAACAATACATCACCAAGCGTTATGCATTGTGGATGGCGCTGCCATCCAATTATTCACTTCAGCTCTTCTCGGACAGTTCACCACGCAATCTGAGCACCTTAATTGGCTATGCCCACAGCTTAGCGACCATAAATGGGTTCTGTAAAAAGGTATCTAGGGATTGCAGGTACATAATATATAAATATAGGTACATAATGGCAACGTGACCAATATTTCGGAAGATACAAAAATTTATTTTTATTTTATCGTTCCCTAATTCTGAAAAAAAAATCGCAAATTGAATAATCAGTTCCTTCAATAAAAGCACACAGAGTACGAATACGATTATAATATTTATTTATACTAATATATTAAAATTGAGTTCCAAAAATGTGAAAAAGACGCCATTCTGGATTAATTCTATGAAAACGTAAGGTACTTTATTAATAGATTCTTACATCAAATTCAGAAGATAAAAAAAATCGATCCAAGTTCTCTCAACTAGACTTTAATTAATATTTTTTAAACAATGTATTTGCATTTTGACAAAAAAAAAGAAGAAGAAATTCTATCAAACATTTTTCGATGTTTCAAAATTTCTATAAAAAAACTTCTAATACATTTATTTCCTTTGCGAAATTGTTTTGCTTTAGATATTTCTGTTTCGTGTCAATTTAGTAATTGTTAATATGTCTTAGAAGGTCCATGCTACAACGAATGTAAGCCATAATAAATGCAAGAGTAAATATCTAGATTCATATTCCATATCTATTTATGGCTATGTATTCTATAGTCTTATGGCCAGATAATGTTACTGTTTTATTGGTTCCTTCATGTTATTCTTAAGGGACCTAGTTCCAGAATAATGTTCTTTTATTTATCTATCTACCTATCTATTTAAATGTTTGTATACTTTACTACGTTGAATCTAGCCGTAATAATGAATAGGACTGTGAGTTCAGATAATGAAGTAATGTATATACACACACACACACATATATATATATATATATATACATGAAAATGAGAAATAGCTGATTTACCATAATAACCCGGTAAGGAAACAAACAATAATTAACAAAAATTGTATGATTTATTTGCAAAATTAAACAAAAAAAATGCACAAATCGATTCAGATAAATTTTCGAAAAATACACTAGCTATAGTTATATACAGGATTGTATTATATATGTATATATATATATATATATATATATATATATATATATATATATACTTTCATATCAGTCTATATTTCGTTCCATGATATTTTTCTCCAAACTTTTTCTTCTTTTTTTTATAACTAAAAACTAATCGCTACTAGCTTTTAATTTTTTCGAAAATGGATCAGTTTTATCAAAACAATAGTTCTTTAAAATTAGAGACGACAACAGATGATTTTTTTCAATCATTGTTTTAGGACTCAAGGGATCTCGTTAAGTTAAGGAAGAAAATAAGTATCCCTTCGAAAAACACATTTTTGGATGCAATAATTGAAATTGGATCAGCGGATAGAAAAAGAGACATAACATATGTTATGTAACAAAGGAAATTATAGCTAAAGGCATTTATAGCTAAAATATCCTTTTAAAACACAATATGTCACCCGAACAGCGTTACTGTTTACAGAAATGAAACCCATTTCGTGAGAGGGGACTCGTTCAGCACGCTTGCCAGCTGTCATGGCGGTACGTGGAGACCATACGCTACGGCGTAATTACCCCGCGGTTGATAGATGAACATCCCACGGTCGCCGTCGTTAAGAAGATGTAGAGCCACCTCCAGCCACGATTAGTGCCCTCAGGAGCACTCACTCACTCCTTGGAGGCTAAACAAAGAGTCCGCGCCTCGGATGGCTGTCCTTTGTTGGTCTCTATTGTTGGACCTGAACCGCAAAACCATTTCTTCTCGGTTGTCCTTTAAGTCCTATCTGGCCCATTCATACAAAGAAGCTACTTCTACCCGTTAGAGCAGGATAAGGCTCATGTGTTGGTAAAGGTTATTAGAACCGCATGTGGAGCAAGGAAAATGTTTTAAGATATGATGTGTCGATTAATCAACATAAATCAGAATAAGAAAAAAATCGAACAGTACAGATGTCTTCTGTAAATATATCAATAATAGCTACATAGATACCTATTAAATTCAAACCCTAGTACCTTTAACGCATATACATATGGGGTTGATTTGACTTATAACAAAAGTTAATTAAGTACCACTCGAATATTAAAGTTGTCCATTGAATCGTGTATAAATTCTGAATTCAACAATAAGAGTTGCTGAAAACGGTTCAGGATTTCACGAAATATTTTAAGAACTAGATGGAAAATGAAATAATTATCAGTAAAATAGGAGTTTGGAATGTTTTTCTAGTAAAAGTTGTAATCAGAACCAATGTTTCATTTGTTAAAGTAAAATATAAAAACTTACTAAAAGTAAAGCAATCACAATCATGTTAAATAAGTACATTAAGTAATTAAAGAAGGAATCGTTTAACAAATCGATCCTTAGAAATGACAAGATTCTATCTAGCAACAAGCAGAGCTTATTCGTGCTGCAATATGTGGAGAAATAGACGAGTTACCGGAACGCAAGATCAGATACCAATTTCTTGTAGTTTTCAGAGGTTCTTTGCAGCAGCAGCTTTGCAAAGAATGAGGTTGGAGAAAGGTTGGTCACCTATGTTGCCATTGTATTACAATATTATTGTAAATGTTCTTTACAGTTGACTGTGACAGGAATTGACTCATACCATATCAAAAATCACTACTGTAGGTGGAGAGATAAGTGGATAGTAAGTTAATAGAAACTTAATAATAATAGAAACTTTGACATCAATTTACAAGAAACGAATGATGTGTTAGTGAACCATGGCATACCAAATGGTCGAAATACTTTCTTTTTTTTTACAGATAAGTTAAATCAATAATTTATGAATTCAAATGTAATTTTTATAATATCTAAATAGCGTACAAATACAACGACGCAAAATCAAAACTACAATCTTGGGAAAGTAAGTTACTTTTAGATATTTAGACGCCATCGAAAAATCACAATTAAATTACTTTAAAAGGCTATTCAGCTTTAGAAATATTTCATTCTGGCTCAGAAGATTAGAATTTGGCTTGGAGCATTCCACTATCAAAGTATTAAAGCGTGTCCTAAATCACAAACAAAAAATACTTAAAATGCCTGACAATAGAATTAACAAAATTTGCTATGAGATTCTCAAAAATAAACACCAAATTCGACCATCAACAAAATATAACTGGTTCACCCAAATATATAATATTTTAGATAAAGTCAATAGCTCACAAACACTATTTGAAAATAATCCGTTTATTTTCCAAAGCAATATTACTAAAATCCTAGAATCATATAAGAAATTACTGTTTAATAATCATCTGGAATCCTTAAGAGTAAGTCAATATAGTCCTTTCTACAATAGTATTTACCAACAAACTCCACCTTGCCAGACTTGACAATATTTCGTTTAACACGACAAAAATAATATCTCAAGTACGCCAATCTGGAAAATATAATATTTTTAATTGGATTAATATTTAATCAAAAGTGAGAAATTTAATCACACAAACCATACCAATAAGATCAATCTGATCGAAATTTGTTCGATTTGTAACATGAATACATATGAAACTTTTCATATCATTTAATTGTAGTATGCTCTATTTATTCCTTACTAAGAAAGCATTACATACCTCACGTTAACAACATCATTGAAATTCAATTTTATTGTATTTTATAGTAGATTATCAGCGGTGATACTTGTACCTTCTCTTTTCTAAATGAGTACGACATTGATTACAATTGTTGACGGTAGTATTGCTCTGGAAGATATTTACCGGACAAAACTGGGCTGAGCAGCCTGTCTGTTCGTATTTATGCAGTATAAAGGGTCAACTGGTTTTTCTGGACAATGCTGAATATACGCCGAATCGAAATGCCTGGATGATCGGTGGAACGCCACGATTTATATCCTTCAGGCATTTCACAAGAACTGGAACTTTAAAGATTCTTCAAGTAGTCTTGAATTGATCTGTTGAATTCCTTTCTGAAATTTGAAAGGCATTGCATAAAATCGGATCTAGCTTCCTTTCCACCATGTATTCTAATTGCATAAGTGCATCTACTGCTTTGTTCGAGGAACTGCCGTCAGATTAATTGGAATTCCCAGTCGGATAGATCGAATTCCAAGCGGTTTCAGCTTCAAATTACCAACCGTTTCTGGCGAAGTCTCATCTTTTAGGATGATTAGGGATTCAGCTATAAAAATAAAAACGTAATAAATACGAATATAAATAAAATGAAAATAAATTATCATTTATAAATATTTACATCGGTTCCGGACATAAGGAAATTATGAATCTTGGAGGAATAGCATTACGAGACCAGTATTTGAATGCAGAAAGAGGTAGAATAGATTTCCATGAGGTTGAATGAAGGCACATCTAATGAAGGATTTGCCAAACTATGCTTCATAGGAAGGAATTCAGCGTGAATTTCGGGGCTCAATCACATACTTGAGTTAAAACTAGATAAAACGATTGGGTGATTTGAGGTATGCAAGAAAGTGAATGCGTCGATAGTAAGGATGAACCCAAGTTAATCGGCTTAATACTGTGCTACATGGATTGAAATCCCGAAAATAAATCAAAGAAAAAAATTTAATAATTAATTTCATAATCAGCCATTTCATTCCTAATATAAACATATATTGTAGTGCCCTATACTAAAAATAGATCATTAGAGCCATCTGGTAACATATATGTTTCCTTATATATGGAAACATATATTTTCTTTGCCATTACAATGGGAACTCACCAACACCTGCAAAAATGCATATTGCTTTCGGCAAAAGAAGAGGCTTGCACGTTATCGTGCATTTTGCAATTTATAATATTTGGAGAGGAAGTAAGAAAAAAAATGCGTGAAAGCGTTATTTTGTTAATAAAACGGAAGGGTAAAGGAAAAATAAAAAGTGTAAAATGAAACTTTATAGCCGTTGTATAAAAATGTATTTTCGTTTTTACACTATTCTTTGAAAAGGTAAGAATATATATACATATATAGTTTTCTGGCCTATTAAGCTTGCTCCTCAAAATATATACTATCATTTTTCAACCTTTCATTACCATTTTGAATTAAGAATTCCCTGATTGAAGAAGCACTAAGCGATATTGATGTTCGATGCTCACACCAACTTCTTAAATATGTCTAGCGCGCGTTAGAAATAATCAAACTTATCTCGAATTACGAATGCAATTTGAATTTAAAATTTGTTCATTTAGCGTAATTCGTGATTTGTTAGAATAGAAAGAATCTTTCAACAAAAGGGGAAGAATAAAAAACGGCCAATTCATAATGAACTAGTTAAAGTTCCTAAAATATATCCTAAAAATTTGAATTCAATTGGAAAATGAATGTTTAGAATATTTTAAAGTAGGCAGGTTAATAATCAAAATATTTTTGTAGGTAATTTGAATGCAGGCATTCAGTTATTGTAAGGTATGAAGGAATATTTGACCAATGGAGGAGTTTAGTGGAGGAATTCTAACGGGCTCCACTCAAATGACTTGCAGAGTCAAATCATTTGTTAGTATTCCAGTCAACAGACTTAAATAATACAGATAATTCTCTTAATTAAGGAGGTTGTTTAAGATCTCTCCAGGAAATAAATCATCTGAGGGATCACTAATCCAGGAAGCCCTATTAGAAAAAAAATTGGTAAGAGAACTAAAGAGAATGATTTTTTTTTTAAATAATAAAATATTATAAATAAGGTATAATTCAAAGCTATTTATGTTCACAACGAAGCTGTAATTGACATTATTTCGTTCAATTGAACAATTTCACTAAAAATAGCCATCCTACTTAACTACTTTTGTATCGCTCTGTCTGCGATCGACAGTGGAATACGAAAATATGTGCTTACGTCAAAAGGCAAATTGATAGAATTCCATTGCGTGCAGTAATGTCTTTCATAACAAGTCTGTGAATTCGTTACATCCTTTCATAATATAGAAAATTGGTCCTTACATATAACATCGTGAGAGGCTGATAAGAGTCTCACGGGTGTATTTATGGAATGATTAAGCTCAGACCTAGAAATGATTTTGTTTTTTTCTTTAAAAAGAATAGGAACTTCTGGCATACCTTATAATTGATGCATTCCTTTCCGATAGTATTTGGAAAACCGCGGACCAAGTCGGAAAATATAACGTGAGAACCTCTAGCTGGACACGAGGGGAAGAATTCTAAAAGAAGGGGAGGGCCGAACAAAGGGGGATACAGTCAGGGTTGATGCCACTTGCCGTGGGACAGACTGGCAAGAAATAATGGCAACACTGGAGTACATTTTTAAAATTTTTTTTTTTAAATATTACATCATATATGACTATTTTTGCCCGACAGTGACGAATCCTGGGGATTCCCACGCGGTCATTACGAAATAGGAAACTGTATGTTTAAATATAAAATTTGGAGATTTTGTTTGAAATAAATCGATTATAGAAATGCATAATAGGTTACAGTTCAATAAATTATTTTACTTTATTTTAATATTACAATGCCATATATTTTACTATAGAATATTTTATGCACATAATGCAGACAGTAGATATAGGTTTATGCACATAAATCCAGGAAATAATGCTTGGGGTGAAATAAAAATATTTACTAATAATAAAGTATTGTTCCAAAGATTCGCAAAGATATTGTTATAAAGATTTTTTTATATTTGGAGTAAACATTGACTGCCGAAGAAGTATGTAAATAAATGTGAGGATGTTGAAATGAGCGATTAAAAAACAAACAGTTTTTCACCAAAACCTTCACAAATTTGTTAATATATCAAAGAGTATGTTTTTATTGTTAGAGCTTAAAATAGGCAAAGTTTAAAAAAAAAAAAGTTAAATTTTCGATGCAATTTAAATTTCATAGAAATATCTCCCTTTAACAAAAATGACTATTTAGGATAAAACGCATTTTAGCCATAATGACAATCATTTTATTAAGGGTATAACTCATTAATAAAAGTCATGTTTTTAAGCACAGAAATAAGCTTCAAGGCTTAAGTAGCGTTGGCGACAGTTAAATAGCACTATCGATAGTCATTAGACTATTGAAAAGCCTCGATGAAAATGAAGACATCACACATTTTCCCAAAAGTCTAATCTTTAAGTCTCGAAAAAGTAAATAAAAATTTTAATTAAAGAATTGAAAACCTATAAATGGCAAACCATTTAATCCAAAGCTTATTAAAGTTTCTAAAACAAAATACTGTACTCGAATCCAACTGATTCCTCATTCGGAAAATGGGACTTGTCAATCGACCAAGAACAGAATTCTAAGAAAATGTTTTCCTGAAAAGTTCCGCAAATCTCCTTCCATTTTCTAATTGCCATTTCTTTTACAACTTTTTATTATTCTCAGCCTCATCTTGCCTTCCTAATCGATTATATGTACGATTATGCGTTTTTTAGTGCTGATTCACAATTTATTAATAATACATTATCAAATATGAATAGATCAGATGTCTAGTAGTTTTTTTGTTTTGTTTTTTAAGAAAAGTAAAATAACCATCAGTGATTTGTGTCGAAAGGACAAAAGATCCTCTGATTTACGGAATTATTTGATGTCCAAAATTATTTAATCGTTTATGTGTTTATCGAGAGAATCTAAGCCTCCTCCTCATTGACTCTAAATCAAATCGTTAATGACTTATAGAATGGATAGCTGCCAGTCGATATTCTCAAAACTATCGATAGTCAGACCTTTCGAACTTTGTCAACCCTAGGTCTAAGGTACAACAATTTGAAAAAAATGAAAATCGGAATATTCGGGACAACTCCAATATTGGCATTCACGCATTTATTCAGTTATCACACAGATAACTGAATCATTTTTAGTTGTGCAATCAGTGTGTTCGTTCAGGTTCAGTGCTTTGCACAGTGGGTGTTTGAACTATATACAAATATTATATACTATTGAAATTATTGTTCGACCCTTTTTAATAAACTAATAATGGTTCTGATAGTAACTCGGCAATGGTGCCTTATTAAGTTTGTCCTGAAAGACTTTCATACAGAAGTGATGAAGAAATCGATATTTAAAAAAAAAATGCCGAGCACTAATGGTTAAACTTATACCTGGTTTAAAAGAACATTTAATCAAATATTATAGGTAAGATTTACTTTTAAGTTAAATATAAGGCGAAAATAAAAGAAAAGAAAAGCTAGTTTATAAGGATATTAAACCACATTTTGACATTTCAAACAGGCCTCCAATGAATCTCAAATTACAATTCTGACAGATACAGACCACATGGACCATTTTAGATAAACTTTATCACTACGCTCGGCCCTGCTTGCAAAGGCACAAATGAATAACCCGTTAAAATGATATAAAACCTTCTATAATACTCTTCGTTTCACGAAGAAAATAATATAGAGTCATATGAATTTTATTCCACATCGGAAATCAAGCTCTAAAACTACCGAAACGGCAGTTTATTGTCAATACTACTCTCATTCGGACTTATTGCCCAGAGTTTATACATATACATATACATTAAAAAAATATATATATTTGATTCAAAAGGAGACGTTAACGGAAATGCCTTAATGCAGCGGGAGAAAAACAAATTTATACATACATCAGAAACCCCCTAAACTCTCCAAATCGTGTTCACTTGCAAACTTTTCAAGATCTAAGAAAAATCTTTTTTAGGTCCCGGCCAGCTTCGGATAAGATCCTACATTTTCACCTAAAATATAACTGTTATGATGATTTCTAAGATTGAATTCAAAACAAGCTTTAAATCAGATTCTTAAATTTTGGACTATAAATTTAATTTTGATTTGTAACCTGATAAATCTTGAAATGTAAACTTGCAAAATAAATGGGTTGATCAACATCTTTATCTCTTTTCTTTGTAGCCTCGAGAATTTATTATTAAACCAAAACAGCAACGGCAGTTTCATTTGTCTTGTTGGAGAGGGATATCAGTTATTCAAACTTTTCTAACCAGTTTCGAACAATCTTTCAGAACATCTCGCCTATTAAGGAGTTTTAGAACTTAAATTTCAATTTATAACTATACAAAAACTATGTATTATCGAAATAATTTCTAATGATTTTCCTAATGGTATCCTTGACACTCTTAAGACTTCGCTGAGAGAAAGATTAGATAAAATAATTCGCAAAGTAGGAACAAAAGATATTACACAATAGGACGAAAACAAAGGACAAGAGATAAATTAATGAAGGAGAGAAGTGCCGGCTAAATATACTTGCAAATGAAAAATAAATGTTTTGGGATATTGCACAAGATGAAAAGTACTCTGTATAAAGAATAATTAATAAAATTACCGGCGATGAAAACTACTTTATACTATGTAGAGAATAGATGAGCATGGATGCAATACAAGAAAAGATGGTTGGATGTACTATAAAAAGTCCAAAATTGATTATATTCCATATTATTCTTATTTTTTTCATTTGCTGCAACGTTTCGAGACAAATATCCCAAACATAAGACTAAAATCATTCTTACTAATCTAGGATTACTAAAGTTTTTTTTATATTTATATATACATAATTTACTTAATTATTTGCTTAAACTCAGATAGATTCACATTTCACATATTATCTAGTAGCCAACTAATATAAGTCTTCACAAAATATTAAAAATTCAGTGCAAGCCAGGTAAATGTTTAATAATAGTTATTATTAAAAATTATAAGTATGTTTAAAAATAAATAGTGATAAATTATAAATAGATTTATCAATGTTATCCGCTCTAAATAGTTATAATCATAGATCATAATGTAAGTCTGGTAATGAGAAACTTGTCCCTTGAATCATCAAAGTGAAAAGAAAAACAATATAAGCAAAGAACGAAGAGAAAAATACTGTTTTATAAATAAAAAAAATTAAATATATTGTCATAAATCATAAATAAATTTATTAGTGTTGTTCGTTCTAAATTATAGATAACAATTTTAGTTTCACGATAAGGAACATCTGTCTTGAACCATCACAGTAAAAAGAAAAAGAAAAGAAATGAAGAACAAGTAGAAAAATACTGTCTTATGACTAAATAAATAAAAGAATTTGTGATAGATTATAAATAGATTTCTTAAAGCTATTTGTTCTAAATAATACATAGATAATATAACGTTGTGATGACGAAAAATGTTTGCACACATACGTCACAGTAAACAAAATAAAATAAAGAAAGAATTGAAAGGAAATTTATAACCTAATAATGAGATTTTTTTTTTCCTGAAGAAAATAAAATCTTTTAAATAAGTTTTCTTTGAACACGAACCGAAATTTTTGGATAAAACCCTCAAGAATTTTTTTACCCCATATTTGACCCATAAGTTTGCCTAAAATTAAAGTTGGAAGAAAGAATTTTTTAATTAGAAAAAAAATAAATATATGGTAGTAGAAAGTTATACTTATCTAGAACAATGTTATAATTTTTTTTTAATAAAATGATACTGTAAATAATTTGAGACTGTTTTGAAAACAAAAAACTGAAGAACTTTCTCCAGATAGATTCAAAATTAACTAATTCAGACGGTTTGCTTAATAAATGAATACTAACAAATATTCAACCAATACAAATTACCGAACTCAAGAACTGAGTACTTCGTTGGACTAAAAGCTAGTTCGAGTTTTATCAGCATCTCCACTTAAGAAGTGCCTTCATTTCGAAACGGAAATGTTCTGGGTCTCACAAATGGCTTCGTGCTCTTGCGTGAAAGCAAAAACGTTTCACTCTTTCTACTATGCACTAATGTAAAACACAATTACCACTGAATATTTCTCAGTGTCGTCATATTTTTCCCTAAATAAAGAAAAGTAAATTACATTTAAAGTTACTAGAGAAAAACGATATATTACGTTTAAGTGAGATGTATCATCACAATAGTGCAGATATTTTACACGGCAAAACCTCAACTTAACGTTATTTCATTTAATTATGAATATATATATATATATATATATATATATATATATATATATATATATATATATATATATATTTTTAATATTGTTTCTAAATTACCATTGTCTTTATATTTTTAATTGATGAAAATTATTTTAATGGTTATATTAATTTATAATTATTTATTTGGAGACAAAAACTAGATCTGCTATTGTTAATATGTACATATAAAGAATTCAATCAAACCTAATATAATACTTAAAAAAGAAAATATACACATTACAAAAGTATTATTTACACATTTTTAGTTTTTTTTTTTTGGTGTTTTTTCAGTAGTCATAGGTTAACGCTCGAATAAATGACTAAATCATTTAAAAGTTAATTTTAACTAATAAATATAAGTGAATTTTTAATTATTTTAAATCGGTGAAAAAATATACATGAACTTCAAACAAACCATGTGTGTTCGACGAATGTTATCACAGAAGTGATTATTGATAAAAGCCATTTCCTTAACCTACATCCATTTTTAAAAAGTTCAAGATATACCGATCAGCCTCTTCTTATTTTTAAGAAACAAATAGTAAGTTCGTCAATATTTTCCAATTTATATAATATATCTATTTGAGTTTGTTATAATTTTTGTATTACAGAATTCAACACACGCACATTTCCTTCTTTTTTTTTAAGCTATTAAAATACTATTTTTTATCTAATCATTTATTATTATTTTAACAAATCTCCCAAACTAAACAATCATCATTATCAAGATGGATTCCATTATTTATTATCTTCTTTTATCTTTATTATTTAATTTTAGTAGTTATTAATTTCATATTTAAAAATATTACGACCAGACATTCTGTTAGTAATGTGACTTTACGAATTGAGCATCTATGCACGTAATTGGTTTGATTTCAAATAAACTTCGAAGTGATATGTCAGGCTACTACGAAAGGGAAAAATATAAAAATAAATAATTCAAAAAATTATAATCAAATTAAAGTGTCGTCATAAAAACGAAATTCTTTCTCCTAATAAGCCAATTACAGTGTTACTGAATATGAAAACTGAAATATATCTGAATTTAAATTCAGAAACTTCAAAAGCGATACGAGTACTTCAAAAGTATCGCCCCAAGGCGGAAGAATTTTCCATTTGCAAAAGTATTCTCATTGAGCCAGAGCTTTAAACAATTATAATTGATTTTATTAAAGGGCAAAATATAACTTCCAGGTGTAATCTACTTCTTTATTCAATTAACGTTTCGGGGAAATATTTCCTCATCATCAGAATTTTTTTTACTAAAATTAACAATTATTACATCTATCAGCACATTTTATAATTTACACATTTCCCAACTTAGCATAAACATAAGCCATATTAATTATTTGATATTATCTGTAATTTAACAATACCTCTTCTGTTTATTTCTCTCCCATGTTTACGTTTATGTCAATCTTAGTTGGAAATTGGTTAATTATGAAATGTGTTGATAGATGTAATAATTGTTAATTTTAGTAAAGAAAATTCTGTTGAGGAAATATTTCCCCCAAACGTTAATAGAATAAAGAAGTAGATTACACCTGGAAGTTATATTTTGCCATTTTAACATATAATATTTATCAACAAAATAATTTTAGGAACTTCCTAAGAAATTATAAGAACGAAGACAAATTATAATTGATTTAAAATTGAATTAGTTTTAAAATTATGTCGCATCTAATTGCGATTGGCTGATGCCTAAAAAGCGCATTTCACACTCGATGGACAAAGGGGCCATTACACCCAAAAGCTCAGTAATTTCCGAATACACTTATATCAGAGGAAGCTTTCGCGTTTCCTGTCCATGGTCATAAGCTAGGAAACAATTCCGACGAGGAAATAATTCGCCGGGCGGACGCTGGACCGCTAGATCCTGTGCTTTGTGCCCCGAGTTGGTTACCACAAAGCCTTGGTCTGCGGTACTTTACAATGATATGTTAGGATAGATAAGGTTATACGAGAAAAATAACTTTATTATTAATCATCATTACTATAACATCACTACTATATAGTATTACGGTATATATGACTTTTCCGACTCTCTGGAGCGACGGATTTTGATGGATGAAGTGTCAAAAGAAAGAAAATTTCAAAAGAAAGATGTGATGAATTCCAATTTTGTTTCTTAAATTCTTACAAGAGCTTAAATAAAGGTGATGAAAAAACTGGACCGAATTGGAACGTATTAATCCAGCGTTTTAAAGCTCAAAAACCTACCTTTTTCGAGATAACGGGCCCTAATTTTCGGTTTTCAGTTTTCAACGGAAATATCCATTTTGACCAGTTTCGTCGTGGCGTCTGTACGTACGTTCGTACGTATCTCGCATAACTCAAAAACGGTTAGCCGTAGAAAGTTAAAATTTTGTAACTAGGATTACTGTATAATCTAGTTGTAAACCTTCCTTTTTGGTCATTGTATGATTACCGGAAGTGGTACTTCACTTAAAGGTCATTACGGATTTTCATCAAAAAATATATTAAAATGTTACGAAAAACATCTCAAATTTGGTAAATTAGACTTTTATATCGATATGAATGCATTTACTAGATGTTCGTTAAAATTGGTGAGCCGAAAAGGGTACTTTATTGAAGATCATAATAAACTTACTTCAAAAATTATATTAAAATTAATTCAGAAATCATATGTTTAGGTAATAAAGATTACAATCGCAATTTGGTTTCCAATCCAATTTTTATTAATGTATGTTTTATTGTTAAAATTGTTTCAATTTTTTTAAGTGTTAAAATGTAAGTGTTAAAATTGAGTGTAAAATACTGGTTTTCCTCCCCATTTGTGAGATGAACAAGTCTGCAGCAGGAAAATAAGATATAAGTTGAGTGGGTTTTGCCGCTTAAAATGTCGAAACTGTCGATTTCCAATGCTTTATCTAGAGATATTGACAGTTTTAGTGTTGTCACGGAACACGAAGAAATCTCTTGGAAACAACCTACTGAAAGAAAACGACATATAATAATGGAATGAGACCTCCAGAAACAAGAGTGTGTATATGTCAATAGATGGATGTCGCGATGCCGAGTGTCGTTTTTGAGATACTGCAATCTTCGGAAACTAGTAACCAAATTGAGGATCACTTTTTGAGCCACCGATTTATAGTTTAATAGGCGTACAAGGAAGTCATGTGTTATCCACATCAGATATTTTTGGAAATAAAATGTTGTTTTTAGGTTTCTATGAATGATAGAGGAGATTATATATTCTTTCCCATGTCAAACCCTTAAAGTACTGTTAAATACGAATACTACACATAGAAAATAATAGGTATAACTGAGTATTATTGCTTAACTGTTAAATGGAGGGTTTATTTTCGAGTGGGGCGACCCAATTACTTATTAAGTAAACTGTTATTTAAACATAGTCATTATAAACTATATAACTTCAAAAAATATGTGTTTTAAATAAACTTTCTTGGCCATATTATATTGTTAAAATGAAACAAAGATAGAATAAACATGTTTCTCTAATATCGATTACACCTCGAATGTATTAGGAATTAGAAGAAAAATAAATATCTAATGCGAGAAGGGTGGTAATAAAGGGTGGCTTCACAAACTATCCTAAGATTGTAAAGAAACAAGCAATTCACAAATAGCAGACTTCGAGTAGTTCAAACCCCAATTATCAAAACCAACTCCCACAAAAACAAGTTAGCTGAAAAAAAGATGCAATCAATGAATGCAATAAAAAAAAAAACGAAAAAAAAACGTCAAATGAATTTATTTCAATGAGATAGAATTCATATTAATTACTTATTTGTAGTAATGTATAATTCAATATATAATAAGTTTTAGAATGTTGCTGATGTATTAATAAGCATTAAACAGACGTTAATGTAAGCGTCAGAACGCCAGTCCCTCACCAGGAGCCAGACAAAAATGCTAAAAAGATTCGAGCGACGAATTCTCAGAAGAATACACCACGGACCGATATGCAATTGGTCATATGGATACAGTCTGATTCATTAAAGTCATCCGGACATGCCATCAGGATAAGGGCAGAAGAGATTCCTCGAAAGTTATTAGAAGAAAAGCTATACACAACAAGAAGAACACGAAGTCCAAGTCTAAGATGACTATAGTCAGGTGGCTGAGGAAGACAGAAAAATCCTCGGATTGAAAAAGTGGTGAGCAGTCGCAAAAAAATAAATAAATAACAGTCGGTTAAGGATACGGAAGACCCTAACTCACCCTGAGTTGTAGCGTCGGTTAAGTATATACATATATACATTAACGTTGTATAATTATACTTGTCCAATGGGAGCATTGCGTAATAAACAAAGTATTTTTCTCACTAGCTAAGAATAATTACAATCATTAATACCAACTATAATTAAAACGAAAAGCCAACATATTAGTGAAAAAATCATATTATTCCCACAGTGAGGAACTTTATTTAAATGGAACAAAAACAGGTGGCTAGGACGAAGTACGACCCTAGGCGGGATGCTGAGGGGAAGATTTGGGAATGGGAACTGGATCCCACCCTTGGGTTTGCGTCATGGGAATCGTCACACCAGGTAGGGTCAGCCTGGGAAACACCTGGTATACGACGATTTACAAAGATCATAGGAAACGAGAGAGAATCGCAGGATTAAATATAAAACGGGGAGTTCTCAGTTTTTAAAAATTAAAAAATTAATTTAAAAATAAGTTTGAAAACGGACGGATCTCAATATACAGATATAATAGGAACAGTTTTGGACACAGACTAAATACCAAAGAAGTATAACAAGATAGATGTTTGCACTCCAACCAGACTAAACAAATACAGATTTAACCCAAAATGCAGTGGAATATTTATTTTTTTATTTGCTATCAATGATTTTGTGGTCAAACTTTATTAGTAGTCTTGCTTCACCATTACTATAATATTTTCGGCAAACTCTTATATCATATTCATTAAGATAATATTTCTTAATATTCATTTTCTTGTTGAATAACATGGCCCCATGAATTTTAAAGGAAAAAATATTTTCATTTTAACATTTCATAAATTAAAATTTGGAAAATTAGACCTTTTGCCAGTAGAATAACTTCATACATCTAATGTATTTTAACAATATCACCTACTAACCATTTCCTAGAAGGTGGCAGACTAGTATCTAGTTTTATGTTAGGTTGTAGTAGATAAAAAAATAGTTTAAACAGATGGTGAGCCCTTGTACGATGAAGATAAGACATGTGATAAAGGTTAAAAGTAAAAACAAATATGAGTAATAATATTATCCTCAGAATGTATCATAGCAGATACAGAAAAATGTTAAAGAACTGGCTTACCTCAAAAAATGTATGTGGGGGTTTGCAAAAGAAATTAACGCATTATTTTGCTATTATTTCAATTTTTTTTTTTTTTTTTTTTTTATGCATAGCTAGAAAATAATTTAAAAACTGCAGTATTTCCCCTTGAATAAATACGTAATCTTTTCTCCTACTTTGAATCGTATTTACTTTTAATTCAATTCCTATTTTATGAAAAAAAAAAATTATGTATATAAATTATAACGGGAAAAAACTTTCTAGTGCCTGTATAAAAAGTTTAATAGTAATTGAATGTTTAGAAAAATCAATGGTCATATTCATTAAACGAATCAAAGCTTTGAATAGTAACAGTGATGGTACGGTGGCCGCGTGTGCTGCACCTCAGCATTCTCGAATTAAAAATCCTTGGCGGGACCACGCAATAAATCTCAAACTTCACGCTCAGACTAGAATAGGTTGGTAACTTGTTAGATAAACCGTTCTGCCTGCCCAAGCTGGAGTACAAAAAGAAATTAACCTCATAAATGAATAGTATACATATTTATAATGTGTGTCGACGTTTCGGCTTGAGTTGTAGGCCTTCATCAGAGCTAATAAAAACAAGATTTATATCTTATATCAAAACAATCATGAATATATATTACTATGAAAATAATTATTGCGTTTAAAAATTTGTAAATATGAATTATGAAATTATTATTTTTAAATTCATAAATACTAATTTCATTTGATGGTTATTTCAATAAAAGGAAATTGAAAAATAAGCAATAAAATTAGACCTCCAGTTTCTTTCAGGAATTAATGGGTACATACGCAAATATAAATTTTTACAGTTTAATTATTTTTACTTAAAATCCCAAACATTTTAAAAGTGTGTTAAATTTTTTTTACCCAAATGTTATTTAACAATTCAACCACATTAACGACAGGAAAAAAGATAATGATAGAAACGAAACCCTAACGACCAAATAATATATATATATACATAATCTGTTTCATAAAAAAAAAAAGTTTTTAAACAAACTTTAATAATACAAACATTAATACATTCTGTCTTCTGCAAATACTCTACAATATGAGTAGTACTTCTGTAATTTTATAATATTTCAATTCCTCCCCTACAATGAAGTAAATCAAACCATCTACGATCTAATTTCCCAGCCTATTGTTTTAAGCCCCTTTTGTGGAAACTCATTAGAGATATCATCAAGCCATTATAATTAACTTGTGCCTTTTACCGTGAATATTACCTTTCTGCCTTGAATCATACACATAGACAATCAGTAAGTTTTGGCGCCCTAATTAGGTTAATTGAATTTTAATTTGTGTTTAGATATGTTTTGCAGAGTATTATAGTCCAGAAAACCTTAAAAGAGTTACCTTAATATTAGCAACAATGTCAACATATAATATTCATAAATCAATGCACAGTCCGAAAGCGAGCTTTATGGGGGATGAGCAGCTGGGATTTCCAGGGTCAACCTTTAATGTAATACCATGGCAAAGAACTAACAGATAGAACTTGGTACCGAGCAATCAGGGTTGCAGAGATATCGATTGCAGGAGAGGTTCCAAACGCTATCAGCTTGAATGGCAACTACGTCCTCCATGTTACTGAATCAATTTCAAGGCCACTGGAGAATGACCACATTCCAAGCAGAGGGAAATGAACCTTGGAAAAATGCTGAAGCGGAGGTGAGCAGTGCAGCCAACCTTTATCGGGTGGCAGATTGCCGAGGCAACACTGGCAGTCAAGGACGTCCACTCGTTCCTCCTTGGAGTGCTCCCCGCTTGGCCAAGAGTAAATATTACATTACTTCTCCTTTCAGTCCTTTCGACTTAACCGCTGTGATTGTGCATTAAGATTTAGATATTTTGAACTAAGGGGTTGATAAAGATTTGTAAGTGTTTGGTATTGGAAGAAATCAACAATTTATACTTCAGATGGTTTTTCGAAAATGTTTTTAAGTTTCAATACAATATCTAAAACAAACGAGTAGGCTTTATTGGTCATTGAGAGGAAAAATGTTTGTACGATCTTAGTAGGTTGGTCCAATGGATGATGATCAGCCAAAGAAAGTAGTAATGACAGAAACTTGTGAAGATACAAAACATAAGGATGCAGAGGCATCCTTTATTAGATGGTGCACAAATTATAGTAGCAGAGCGTCCTTCCATAGTCTCTGTCGGACGAGGAGTCCGGGGATACACTTTACTTCCCTGAAAATTTCTATATAGAATATGCTATCTAAAACTTTTTGTGTTAAAATTAAACCAAAAATTGAACACTATTTTTGTTATCGTTGAATCTTTAAACTTAGTATATATCTGCTGTTTTATAGGGAGAAAAAATCTGAGACATACGCAGGTGACTGTTCACCTGTGGCACCCTCAGTGCGCACGCTTATGGACGCATGGCAAGACCAAGAGATTGGTTGGGATGACTGAGTAGTATCAGACTGTTGAGGAGGATGACTTGATTGGAGGAGGCCAAGACCCCTCACCGAGTTGTGGTATTACAATAATAATAATAATGTTGTTCAACGTAAAAAACATCTGAGACACTCTGTGAAGATCAGATATTTAAAAAAAAAATACAAGCATAAAAACATTCTGAAGTCGTTTTAAAAAGTTCAGCACCCCTTATAAAACTTGAAAAATGCTTACTACAAATTTAGATGGTTGAATGCTGAGATTCTTATACCGAACGAATCCGGTTCAAACCTCTAGATCAGCAAATTTCTCCTGATAGAAAACTAGTGGTCTTTTAAGATGGGAACCGTGGTGTGACTGGCACTTCTGGAATTATTCAGCCATGAAATATAGAGATCTGGACATAAGTCAGCTAACTGCACTATGTTCCAAAGCATATTGAAAGTCGAAAACCAGGCAAATCAACTTTATCAGTGCCTGCTCCCTCGGTCATTTCATTAGGGGATAGCAGGTGATTGCTATTTACACTTTTTAATTGAATATCTTCAATAAGCATTTAACAATTATAAAACTATTATTCATACAACATGCAGAAATGTTGTGTATTATAGACATATATACAAATTTGATATAGACATAAACAACGACATTTAATAAAATAAATATATAATACCAGAATTTGAAAAAAGCATAATTAAATAATAATAAAAGGCTTAGCGAACCCGGAGGTTCGATGCCGATACCACTAATCGCTGTCTACAAATCTCGGTCCACCGACTACCTTCCAAACTCAAATTCCTTAGATCACTCTTAATACTATCCTCCCACCTACGTTTCGGTCTACCCCTCGGACGTTTACCAGTCAGCTCAGCGTTTATTAACTTTTTAGGAATTCGTTCGTTACTGAGCCCAACAACTTTGCAAGCCCATTTCAACCGTCGCGATGATATCACTTCGATTATATTAACAGGGTGCATGCTCCGCAATTCCGCGTTGTGTAATCTCCTAAACTCTCCAGTTGACTCATCCTTTTTCGGACCAAATATTTTACGCAGTACCTTATTCTCGAACTTAGAACCTTAAGGCGTTGTTCGTCCTTCAAGGTTAGCGGCCACGTTTCACACCCATACAGAACTGTAGGCAAGATAATAGTTTTGTATATTCTAAGTTTTAAGTTTCTGGACAAAACGCGCGACCTAAGTAATGTTGACACCGAAAAATAACAAGCATTTCCCGCCTTTAACCGCGCCTTTATTTCCTCTTGAATTTCGTTTTTTCTAGTAATCACAGACCCCAAATACTTAAATTTCTCAACGTGTTCAAACCTATTTTCTCCTATATCTATATCCTCAAAATCTCCTCTGTTTCTATTGCTAACCATATATTTCGTCTTATCCGTATTTATTTTGAGGCCAACCTCTTTCCCAGCTGTCATCAACGTTGCTGTATTCAGTTTTATAGTTTCCGCGTCCTCACTTAATAATACCAAATCATCCGCAAACCCCAGCACGGATATTCTACCACCCAGATCTAAACCCCTTTCGGTAAGCATTACCTTTCTAATGACATACTCTAATGCTAAATTAAATAGGACAGGTGAAAGGGAATCGCCTTGTTTTAACCCCGAGCGAACTTCAAATTTCTCCGAAAAATAATTACCTATTCTAACTTTATTGAATGTTTCGGTCATGCACATCCCTACTAGATTTACTAACTTCTTCGGTATTCCCTGCTCAATCAAAATGTTATACAGTCTCCGGCGATCAATGGAATCATAAGCCTTTTTGAAATCCACAAAAAAGCTGATGAACTACACCGTTGAATTCTAATTTTTTTTTCTAATATTTGCCGTAAGGAAAATATTTGATCGATAGTTGATCGGTTCCGTCTAAAACCACATTGGTAGTCTCCGATAATTTCCTCGGCATATTCCGTGATTCGACTAGTTAGGATCAACGAGAATATTTTATAACATATCGGGAGGAGTGATATTCCGCGATAGTTATTACACTCCGTCCTCGGACCTTTTTTGTGAATAGGAATAAGTATAGATTCTTTCCATTCTTCGGGCTTTTTTTCATTTTCCCAGATCTTTTTAACCAAAAAATGTATTTTAGAAACTCCAGCTTCACCGCACGCTTTTATTATTTCACTGGAAATGTTGTCGATTCCCGCTGCTTTATGAGATTTTAATTTTCCGATGGCTATTTCGACTTCCTCCTTACTCGGTTTTTCAATTAACGGTTCAGCACTCTGATATTCAGAAGGAGGAGATTGATTATTATTTCCCGAATTCAAAATACTTTCAAAGTGTTTTTTAATTTATTCACAATGTCCCCCGGATCGGCCAAGATATTGTTATTTTCATCTCTAATTCCATTCATTTTCTGGTTCAAACTGTTTACGCGATCTGCTTATACCCTTGTACATAATTAGGTAAAAAAAATAAATTAGAAAAATATCGGAGAAATTTGGTGTTACTAAAAGCAATATTTTAAGGTTTAAACTGACCTAGGGAGCATGGAGAATTAGCCATATACTTATTTAAATGACCGTCTACAATTTCGACTCCTAACTTATTTTAATTAGTAAAAAAAATAAAATCAAAAAAATAAAATTAATGTTAATTGTTATAATTACTGTTTTATTGTAAAACTGAACATGAAGCTTGGATGTGCGGTGAATAGTAATATCGTTCACCGTAGTGCATAGCAGCATAATTAAATTATGCTAAATTAAATCAAACATGTGGGATCAATCATTTCAATAGCATTTCTTTATGAAAATCATAATAAATACTCTTTAATTAACATTAACAAATATAATTGAAAGTTTATTAACATGTAATTTTGTTGATACATGCAATTTTACATTAAATATAATATTTTAAAAACCCGTTTTTTAATTTATTGTTAGTATTATTTTATATTTTACGAATTAGACACACGAATGTTAAATAGATGTTATACATATTAAAAATATTCTTAATTATTTCTTAAAATAAAAAAAAATAATTAATCTAAACTCGATACCTTGTCAAAATAATTAATGAGCACATTTTCAAATTTGGGATGTTTACCTGTAAAAAAAAAAAAAAAAATTGAGTACCTTATGGATGAAACATTTTTTCAATAATAATAAGAAATAAAGCATAGAGGAGGAACCAACCGTATAATGGTCTACATCATGCCTCAGATATCATTTTCTACCTCAACTCTTTCGATGGTTGTGCTTATTTTAAGACAGGTGGGAATGAAATATAAAAAGTAAAAAAAAAAAAGTTTTAGGCTCGTAGCTTATAAATATGATCTATGTTAGGATTTTATTAAAATAAAATAAATTTCTAAATAATGAGATATTTAGCACATTTAAGAAGACATACAAAGTAGAAAATAAAATTATAAGGACAAGAAAAAAAAAGTTAAAACAAATAACTGTATTAATAAAAACTAACATCCTCTTCTAAAAAAAAGATTCATTTATTTTTAAATATAAGTCACCCAATTCTTTACCAGTGTTTGCTGAAGAGGGTGTGCAAGCCTGCCTGCAGGTAGTCACATTAAAAAAATATATATAATGCATACACAGAAAAGATTCTTGAACTTAAAAATATATGTTCATAATAACGGAGTTGAAATTTTTAAATCAGGATAAGTCAACTAAAATTAAAGAATACATGTTAATAATAGTAAATTGTAATTTTTATGTAAAGCCACCTTCATTCTTATTTAATTAATATTAATTAAACAAGAATGAAGGTGCCTTTAAATTTAACTTAACTCTCGTAGTTAACCAAGCTATTATTACTGTTAAGTTTAAAAACATTCCATACAATTTTGTAATGAAACCACAATTTTATTCATCTTGGGTATAACATAATATATTATTTATATTGTGGGTTTAATATAATATACAGTAGATAAGACTACATTCTTTTATAAAGTGTTAATAATACGCAATATTTATTAGCACAAACGAAAAAGTCCAAGAACGAAATATTTCTCTTTTGGTACAGCAAATGAAAGCATGAAAATTTCCAGCTTTCATTAAAATGTTAATTCCTTAATTTTCTCTCAAGACTACAATTGCACTATCAGGAAATGTTTAACTCTGAAATAAAGAAAATTTGAACGGCAACAGACTTTACAGACAGAAAGGCAACAGACAATAGTTAACTAGACTCATTAGTCTCACTGAAGAAGGAAGGAAAATAAATATAAAAAGAAACAAATACAAAATTAATTGGTAAAGAACAGAATAGAATTTGTAAATATATGAATAATTCAGATATGCTGATATCGTAAAGGATGTCGATATTTTCATTGCGTACAATTTGTGTCCTAAATGGGCGATGCTGTGTTGGTGAGCGCCAGCTGGTACGAGTATCTTATCTCTGATGACACTCCTGACCTCCACATGCGTTCTCAGCCACAAACCATCTTTGCCTTTAAGTCTTTCATCCAAATCGTCTCAAGTAAGTAAACATTGTATTAGTCGCGGAATAGGTAAGCCATGAAGGCTTTATTAGGTTAAAGCAAAGACTTAACCCTTAATTAGCAACCGGACGTCAGTAATGTATGAAGTAAAGTGTTGATAAATTTAACAGTTGTATAAGTGCCCGTTAAAGCATATGACGAATACATAATTAATCGGATCATAAAATATATTTTCTAAAATAATGCAATGATTCAGATCTACATTTGGATCACATATCTTTCCGGATGCCTTGGGAGAACAGATACGAGCTGATATCCATGCCTGAAACTGTCTTCTTATCTCTTCCAGTTATCCTCCTTTATCCAGGTAGATTCTAGCGAGATTCGTGGACGTAAACCACGGAAAATATATCATCTTCCTTATTACATTGGCCGAAAACTGTAGTAAAGTTGCTTAAACGAATAGATTACACTGACTGAGAATGAACTAAAGAATGGTTATTCATATTGTGCATGGTAGTTTACAATGTAATGAACCAAAAACATGATGATCTGGGAAACAATTGTTGGGTACTTTTCATACTATAAGTAAAATATATTCATACGAAAAAAAAAATATACATATACATATTTTTTTTAAATTTCTTAGAATGTTTAAATATATGGATGAACAAAACTCACTTTAGCCCTTAAATTTATGTTATAAAATACACATTATGTATTAAATATATCAAACAAAATTAAAACAACAAAAAATTACAAAGACTGCATGAATGAGTTGAAGTTTGTTTTCAAGAAAAGAAGATGTCGAAATTTTATTTTTAATATTAATTTCGAAAATCAAAGTAAATTAAACACTTATGCAACAAAGTTTGAACGATTTGAATTATTAATTTACAAAAGAAACTTTATTAAAGAAAAATGATCCCTCGTAAACAAAAGTCACATTTTTCCTGTTTCCTCTGACTTCAATTTTAATAAAGTATTTCGAAAAAATTATTTTCAGATCATAGAGTAAAGAAAGATTCAGGGATGGCCAAAATGGATATTTCTGTTGAAATCTGAAAACCGAAAATTTTCGCGATTACAATACTTCCTTTACTTATCATGGTGTAACACTTTTCAAATTAGTATCTTCAATGCATCGCAAATTTTGAACAGATCCTAATTTAATACTTAGCAAAGTTCAATCTACAATTTAAAAATATCTGATGTGGACACCGTGTGACTTCCTTGTACGCCTAAACTATAAATCGGTGGCTCAAAAAGAGATCCAGAATCCAGGAGTTTGGTATCTCAAACGACACTCGGCGTCTTATAAACCTAATTTGAGAAGTTTTGTATTATATTTTAATATAATTTTTTATAAAAGTCTATTATGACCTTCATGTAAAGTAACCCTACCGGTTTGCTAATTTTAAGAAAAATCTATTACATTAATATGTAATTCTTATATACCATATTTGAGAAGTTTTGCATTACATCTTAATATAACTTTGGATGAAAATTTATTATGACCTTTAAGTAAAGCAATATTTGTCGTGATTATGTAGTAACAAAAAAGGGAGGTGCACAAAAAAGAGAAAACAAATTAAAAAAAAAAGAAGAAAGAAAAGGGAGAAACGAGATACCCTATATTGAGCTCCCATAAAAATTCTAATTTTGGAAAAGGAAATATTGACTTCACGGTTTTTAGTCTCCTCGTCGAAGGAAATATAATAGACCCAAATATTTACACACTTAGTTATTTTTCTTAAAAAATTGTTATGTTCGTCTGATAGCAAATAACAAAAAAAATGATAATTGATTGGCAAATAAATGAAGGTAGAAGTATTATAAGAGAAATAAATATACTTAACGAAAGAAAAAGTAAGAACGTTCATTTTTCACATAGCTATGTTTTCATTTTATTTTTATTTTTTTATTACAAGAGACTAGTAAAAGAAAAGGTTTTATTCAATCATTTAAATGTAAACATTAATTTAAATAGTAAAAAAGGGTCTTCGAACATAAATATAATATATGAAGGAATGAAATGGTCCGGGAGGTGGTCAAAATTATTAATTCATTCACTGTAAATATCATTGTTTTATCTTTATTTTTTATCTTGTTTATTCGACCATGAAGAAGACCTGCAAAGTTTGTCGAAACGTCGGTTCCTAATAAATTATTTTTACTATTAGTATTCCACTTTTTTTACTGCCTCCCGGACCATCTCATTCCTTCATAAAGTTCTACTATTGATTATTCAATAAATATAATATAGTTTTTTAAATCGATTTTTTCTTAATATTCGACTAATATACCCTTAGAAATATTGAAGGATGATAGATATTTCTGTGTTTTTTTTATACTAAAAATAAAGCACATGTGTTTGTATAATAATCATCACAACACTCGTGCGATGTGTCAAATAATATTAATTTTGTTCTTTCATATTATTCTTATTATTTTAACGAAGATATTTTTTTTTTAAACACCATACATATTATAAATGTTTTAAGCCTCATTATAGACCAATACTGCTTAAAACTCATAAACAACAGAAACAAATGCTTGCATACCTTAAACGCAAGATCATATCTGGACTATTGCTATAAACATACATACATTCATAAAACGATTTCACAAAAACACTAATTTAACATATGCATACAGATATATGATAATAACATGAAAATTTTAAAAAAGCTGAAAATGAGCTAGGTAAGAAATGTTCTCGAACAGAATATAACGAAATCTCAAATTTAGCGAATGTACAGTACCTGAAAAGTTAAGAAAATTCTCGATTTTTAAATTATTTCGAAGAAAAATTGAATAATTCAAATGAGATGTAAAGCGATTGCTTTGATATACTCGTACTTAAAGCAAAAAATTTAATCTTGCACATACTATGTTTTAATTTTTTATAAAAAAAAAAAAAAAAAAAAAAAAATTGACCATGGGAAAGTTCTCTGAAAAAGAAACAGCCCATAGGTTAATAAAGGAATACAGGAGAATCAATGAATTATAAAGATGCTGATAAAAAAAAAATGGAGTAGCGAAGCGGTATAGGGGCTCCACATGAGGGAGTATTATGGACCAGTACAGACACCAACTGCGCTAATCTGACACTAATTACTGAAGTTGGATTATATAGTAGTGCATTCTGACCGTTAATTGCTGAATCGGATTTACCAATTCAATGCTCCGGGTCATATCGTATTTACTTAAAGGCTATTCAACATTATAATTTAAACAATTTTAATTTAATCAACTGAAATGCGATGGTCTCGTTAACAGCTCGAACAACCTCTGGAAAACTCAAATTTCAAATGTATAGTTGTTATAAACCAGACGGTTTGAGCACATTAATGAACACACTTGCTCAGTATTAGTCTCATTAAATAATAACCCAAGGATTGAATAGTATGGTTACATTATACTGAAATATTTGTTAATTGACATCCGCATGATGTTATAGAAGGATCAATCTAATTAGGGATTGATAAATTATTTGCCACTTCTATAAATTTGTTTTATTGAAAACTAGTTTCGAATGTTATACATTCATCTTCAGTTCTAAAAACACAAAAATTCAAAAATAAGGAATTCAAAATATAGTTTGGTATTATTATACATATTAAATTAAATTCAATATAAATTAGCAGTATAAAACATTTATGAATTATGAATTTAATTATGACAAGAAATTAAATACATGTTGATACTCACCAAGGTTTTAGTAGATTATATCAAACAGAAAAGTTTGTATTGGTTTGTTTTCGCACTGAACTAGCAATGAAACAAAGAAAGGTGGGGTGTTTACAGGTAAACGGTTTAGGGGTCGGGTGAGTAATTCCGGTGAGTAATTGTTTTTTTCTGTTATACATGGGAATAAATTTAAGACTGGACTATTGGAGATATTTATTTGTTCATTTAAGCAAACATTTTTGCTTAGTGATTCGTTCGTTATCCACCTCGACAACTTTACACACCCATTTCATTCGCCGCAATGCAATCACCTTAATTATATAATATAATATCAACTATATTTACCGCGTGAAGTCCATTATCTCGCGAGTGGCTTTGTTTATTTACTCATCCATTATATATACTTTAATATTATATTTATAAATATTATTATAATATTATTATATATAATAATAATATATATAATATTAATATTATATTTATAAATATATTATATGCAATACTTTTTTCAAAAAATTCAGTAGCAATAGTATAAACAATATAATTTGAATTCATTACATAAAACTGTTTATCATGGCCAAGGCAGAGATGAGTTCAGAAAATTGAAGCAATTTCGTTTCCTGAAGCGAATACCTGGTGAGACTTAATTCCATTAACAATGGCAAAGACGAGGTGTTTACTCACTGTGTGAGAAGAAAGTAAATTACACCAGGCTATCTTTAAGCTCTTCTTCGTCCTTTAGACTGACATTCTAAGATGCTTTTTTGTTGTTGTTTTTTTATCGGATAAAAGAAAAGTTTCTTCAAACAGGAACGTGTTATATCATTCTTCTATGGAAAATAACCTCCGCTATGAAAGTGGGCTGAGTCTGAATAGCCTCATAAACTATTCTCATGTGAATAACTCTATCGTAGAATCTCAATAAAAGGTAATTTGAAATGAAACACAGGAGAATATGGCATGGAAAGAAAGAAATACAACGGATTTCTCTATATATCTCGTAACCACCCCACCAATGAGGATTTTCATGTTTATTTCTTATACATTTTACAAAATTTTGTAAAAGAATAAGGAGATCTCACAGAGATCTGGTTTCACCAACAGCATACGGACAAACCCGATGAAAACTACTAACAGAAAAGAGTCCTGTAGGACTAACTTGTTCAATTTATGTCAACATTTTCCTCTTTTTTTTACTCCTTGTGAAGTTTCCAATAAAATAACATAAAAAGAAAGCCTATGATTATCACCAATTAACCGTCGGAGAATTGCGATGTCTTTCACATGACACAAAGCAACATACCGAACTAAACAATGCCCAATGCAATGAAAATTCCCATACATTATCATATTACCGAAACCTCACAATAACTCAGTTACTTCACACAAACCTTTTTATTTGCTCCTAGCTTCCTTTAATTTTTTTTCTTCAAAATATATTATTCAAAAGAAATATTGACACAACGACTTAAAAGTAGGAACAGAATATCACATTATTTTGGATTCTGCAAACTATATTCGACTTAACACCAATTACTCACTAACTACTTTAAAGGGACTTTCCTTTAAGTCTCTTCTATTTCCCAATGCATTCGATATTTATTTCTAACATATGTTTTCGTTATGTTTTAAAAGATTATAATATAAAACCTTATACTTGAAATAAATTCCGTTTGACTTCAATGTAACTACACTGACCATAAAAGCCATTCTGACTAGTACTGATTCCACTTTGCCTGTACTCTACATCACTTATGAAACAATATAAATAGTTCAAATTTTGAAAATTAATAACTGACCATAATCAATTAAAATAAAACAAGCAATTACTGAATTAGTTCACTACTGTTCATATTCACATTCCAAACGAAATTGGCCCACTTCCATACACAGAAGACCGGTTCCGTAGACCAATTCATTAAAAAAATTAGGACTGATATTATATAGGAAGAAAGCATGGGGCCTCTAAATTAAAAAGATGCGGCTGTTTAAATAAGAGTATCAATCCTCTGTTATATGAAGCCGCACACAAACATATACAAGATTTGCGCACTTACTTAGATGAGGAAGTATGTGCAGAGCATGGACACGTCAAGAACTCTGTCACTTCAATAGAAATCTCATGCGTCGCTCAGACTTGTCTTGGGTTGTGTAAGTCACGGTCAGTAACTGCATGGGAGTTATATCACCGGCGAAACATTTCTCGTTCCTTCCCTTGATTTGAGCAGTATGGACCTTAGGTATACTTTCTGTGCAGCTTATAATCCTTCTTCCTTCCAATACGAAGAACATAGCTGACCCTAATCTTTGGCCTCAGGAGCTCTGACGATGAGGGGAATGCGGACAAGAAGACGCCCATCTGGGTCAGTGTGCTCTCCTCCTTGGAAGGTCAGAGATCAAAGACTACGTTCACTCAACTAAGCTCCACAGCAACAAGCAACATTCAAAGCCGGTAGCACCGACGGCACCCGGCCTCTTCTTCTTTACTTATAAGGGCTCCTATCAAGTATTAATGGTGAAGTCTCTTCTCAAGGTTCAGCAATGCATCCTTTTAAAAGAGTTAAAACGTACACTATGGTTCTGAATGACAGCACTCTTTCAGAAAACCAAAAAGGAGAATGGAATATTTCTTCAATTATTCTACTAATTTTAAGTAATAAAAAACGTTGACCAGTGTGACGTACGTACGTGCTTTCCACAATTACCAGCAAGCTTTAATTTTTTTTTTCAAATAGCATTTAACTTTTTGCGTCGAGATATATAGTTCCAAGAAGACTACACATAAAAATCATGTTTATTAAACAGTAAACTACAATAAATAGTAAATAAAATAGTATCAGATTTAACTTCCCTCGTACCACTGAAAGAACAACTTTTTTAATTATGTATAAATTATTACCTAATCAGTGGCTAATATTCTCCACGAAATTCTAATCGATCAAACAAACTAGATGAAAATGGCTTGGATACAATGAGATTTATGCATCTTATAATTGTAGAACTGTTATTGCCATATTCCAGGTCGCTAAACATACGACATATTGAAAATTACTGAGTAATTAAAAGAGATTTATTTGAGTCGAGTGGTAATCGAGAATCCTTTGGAGATTAAAAACGTATTAAAATCGCATATCATTCCCGAGCGTATTAATAAAACGTGAGAACTGGTGAATCAGGAGGATTAATAAATACGCGGATTAATCTTAATTGCTAATAAACGCATAATTTAATCGTTGGTAATGGAAGACAATGACATGAGCCGTTTTGAAATGCCATACATTTATTTTTTATCATGCATTGAATTAATTCATAAATGCCGTTACTGGATAAGTGCTCGTACTTCAGAAAATAAGCGTACAATGTTAACAAGGCTAAAAGAAAAAATGAGATTTTCATAACCGATTCTTTAATTCCTATGGATATGATAAATTAAAAAAAAAAAATTAATCATTTTAATTAATATTTAAATATTAAATGTGGTATCCAATATTAAATATTAAATATTGGAACCGTAGGCATGATTTCAAACCAAACTATATTAAATTGCCAATTCCATAAAATTACGCTCGCAGAAGTACTACGAAATAATCTGCATTCAGTTTAAAGAAATGTTTAGTAATTTTAATGGCTTAAAACTATTTTAAAATTGCATTAGGAATGGAATTAGAAACAAACAAAAGCTATTCTAAAGATTGGTATTCAATGCTTAAATTATTTTTCTGCGGGCAATACGACGATACTTATACTTTAAAGATAAGAATTACAACTACTCATTGCATTGTCATATTTATTTTTCATTTACTTTTCTCATTGAAAGATAGGTAACATGATGTCTTAGTTATAATGAAATTCATTCAGGCTTTTCACTGGTTTCACTTATTCAATATTTTTATCAATGAAGAGGATAAAGTAACTATTAATGATGATCAAAAGTTATTTATTTATTTTGAAAGAAGCTTATGTGGTCTTACGGAAATATAAAAATTAGAATTCTAAAATATAACATGAGTAACTATTGTTATATTAATACTATGAATGTAATGTAAAAACGTAAAAATGCAGGTCACGCCCAACCGCCAGGTTTTCCACCTAATTAAGGGTACTCACTTTATACAGGCACTTTATCAGCCCGAAGAGTGCCTCTCGACCAGAATCTTCCACTAACATCCGTTATTTAATTAATGCTAAGTTTAAAGCACCTCTCTTGGAAGCGGGGGTTGCACAGTGATAAGGCACTGTACTCCTATTCCTCCGGTCTCGGGTTAGAGACAAGCTGTGGCCGACAATTATTTATTCTGTTATCAGTCGTGGATCGACCTTGCGGGTCGAGAGACACTCCTCGGGCTCACCCAGAATCTATTGTGGAGAACTCTTAATAAGGTGGAAAACCTGGAGTTTGGGAGTGATTAAACAGCACCGTCCTTATCAAGCACTGAATACAAGTTAATCTTGTCTATTTAATCTAATCTATTTAAATAACGTTTAATAGGGTATTATTTTAAAGGTTATTTTGAATTTTAGGGGGTCGAAAACCTTAAAAAATACGAGTTATTGTCATTGTATTTAATTATGTTTGTAGAGCTATTGTTTGCTGCACATGCTGCAGCTGAAATGCTTCAAAAAAGGAATAGTAAATATCGAACCAACTTACTAAAAATTGAATGAAACAATAATTACATTTTTTTTTATTTAAAACATAAAAATAATAAGGTGCATGTAAATATCTTATTTAATTAAATACAATAATAGATATCAAACATTTTATTGTGTTCATTTAATCTACTTACATATACTCAAATCTAGCAATACCGAAAATTTCCGAGTCAGCTAGTTTGTAATAAACAATTAGAATAGATTCATTAAAAATAATGTTAAAAGTAATAAAACCTACAATATTCTTAGAGTATACATAGCAGTAACATATCATATAACAATTAAAAATTATCATTTCTGTTATCCTGATATGTAATCCGATTTTTATTTTATTTTTCCCCCTCTTTCCTTTGAAAGAATAAAAATTCTAAAAGAAATTCCTGTCTTGAACTAAGACTACCCTCAAATGAGTCATAAGTCGCATAAGACATTTAAATGAGTCATAAGTCGCATCCGACTCGCCCCAAAACCAAGACCCTCAGGGGTCTAGACCAAAATAAAAATAAGTCGGGTAGGTCAACAATCCTGAGGTGCAGACGGGATGAGTCACTGATTGGATAGGATTCGCCCTACCGCATACCTGAAAGCAGGGTTTCTTTTGAGGAGAAAGGTTCACGTCTATAATTTTCCAGAACATTTAAATTTAGTTTAACAAAGCTTAACGTTTCAACTCATTACTAGTATAAAACTATACTGGTGGCACATCAAAATATTACAAAGTCCCAATACTAATGATTTAATTACTGGATGTTTTTCATGTTTTCTAATGTTTGCATAATATAATATTTTCGTTAATACGATTCTAGACTAAAAAACAATAAATAACATTATCCTTGGTTATAATTAAAGCTTACATTTCATATGTGCATAGATAACTAAAGCAAGGAAAAGTTAATAAGGTAGTATAAAAAAAAAACTAAAAGATAATAAAAATAAATTTGGTTGTTTAGATTGTTTAAAAAGAAATTAAATGCATTTATTTATTGAAATTAATAAATTACCTTGTATATGGGATATACATATAAATATCAGGCATTTAACATATTGAGAATCTAACCACCCATATGTTATAATGTCATGGGACCCAGGGGGCCTCAAAGGATTACCGGTGTTAGTAATGTAGGACATACTTCCTGATAAAGGATTGGAGTTATTTTATTTTTTTCTGAAAAAAGTATCAATTTTTTGTCAGAACATTTTAAAAATAGAACAATAAGGTCATTAAATAAAAAAATAATAAAGAGATAACGATTTTAGATTGAGAACTGGATATGGGAAGAACTCGATGAGATTTTGTTAGTGCGGAATAGCTAGAGCGTTTGTCTCTGAAGAGATTCAGGTCTTTTCAGAGAAGTATTAGGATTCCTTGAGTTTGCCATGGCAGTTCTTGTATAATATAAACAGAATTTTATTTTTTTTATTTACTAATTTTTTTTTTGGGCCCATGTCTTAACTTCTTTTCCTCAATCCTCCCTCAGATCAAATCCTTTCTCAAGGTCAGATTCAAAAATGAGAAGCCTTGTGGTTCATGTTTGTCTCGTATATATCCACACACGAGAGGTGCGGTAGGTTTAAAGCTCGCCCATATAGGAGTGGCAACAGCGCACACAGCTGGTCGGTCTAGTCAGGTAGCTAACGGTCACTTCAGTAGCTACTGTAATCCTATCCTATCTTCCTTATCTATCCCATCGTATTCCCTATACATTTTGCCACACCAATAATAATTAGCATTTTCGACTATTTTAATGTTAGATCAAACCATGAAATAAAACTTAGCAACTACTGTTCCTATATTTGGTTACTACAAAGCAGGGTATAGATAACAAAATAATTTGTGAAGACAAGTATTTAATAGTGTTGGCGATTAGATTTGAGCAGAAAAAGGAATTCCAAACATAGAAACCAAATTAAGATACTTACATTCAAGCCACTAATAGCGCAATACTGTCTTCGTGCTCTGTTTTCGGTATTAACTGATATTGTTATAGTTTATTGAGTATGAAAGGGCGAAAAAAAAATTTCTCTTAGGCAATGGCCAGGGGGACACCTCTCCCCTCCAAAATATATATATAGCTATATATAATACTCCTGCTATGCTATATATAATACTATTTATATATATATATATATATATATATATATATATATATATAAATACTCCTGAAAAAATATTCTGCGAACGCCTCTGTTCTTAGGGCAGGAGAGAGCAATTTCTGTTTATAGGTTCTTACGTCAAAGAGACGCATCTGAAAATTTGTGGAATTGAGAATATTGGTTTTGAATTATGATTGCAGTTGCAAGTAAGCTAATTTCTTACTTAAAATTGGTGGAATTTTGTATCTTTAATTAATGACGCCACGTATTCAGATAAGTATTTTTGGCATTGTGGAATAGCAAACTACACGTTAAAATGAAACAAAACTCCAAAATAGAAAATTTGCATATACCCCACATTAGCATTGCCCCAAGTTCAATCTAACGGAGTGTTATGATAACATAGAATGTGAAATTGTTATGATAACACAGCATTTTGAACGCAGAAATTTTAACATAGAATATTAAACAATCTTTTTTTCGCAATAAATTATGATTTTTCAATAGACGTTCCCAATCACCATACAATTAGGTTTCCTTCTTGGCCAAAATGTACGAATCAGATGGAACGGAAAGACAGCCCTTGCCTTTAATATGTGATTACGTGGGACAGGTTTCGTCTTAAAATCTGATATTTTTTAATTCGACAGGGTCAGCAGTGTTCCAGACGATCAGATCTTTTGCAAAGAAAATTCAAACAAAACCGCATCAGTTTTTGAGTTTAATGTTTCAATTCAAGGTATAAACTATAAATACACAATCATTATTAAGGGAATAGTCATAACTTTCAATTGAAACAAAACGGCATTTATTGTAAAATAGATAATATTATGTTTTAAATAAATTAAAAAAAAACAAAACATGTCTTTGTTGAAGATAAAGACTAATGGACCGAGGCCAAATACCTGAGCGGCATCGAGGTCACAAGGTCACGGAGAGTCTTGATGAAAAATAAACAGATTGTGAAAACAGTTATTCAAGAGATAAAATCTCTTCTGTCAAAACAAGTATAAAATAAATAAAAATGTCAGAGAATAATTCTCAACAACTCAGTAAATTGCAAACATTTTCTTAAACAATGTGTGGAGAAACGAATCAAATTTAAGACTTACTTTGACGATCCAGTTAAATACTCCTACAAATATTCAGTCAATTTCTTCAACTACCAAGAATAGTAATCAAGTATAATCCTATTATACTGAAACAGTATTCTTCAGTTTGTGGCAGTAATAACTTCAATTAAGACCGTCATATTTTTTCTCATCCTATAGTCGATGGTGTAGGAACGGCTAGGGTAATAGATATCCCGAAGGTTGAGTCATCTCGGTGATAACTCTTTCTTGAGGGTGACATGTCACTGGATTTCATCTAAGAATTTAGGAGAACCGTATATCTCCATAAATTTTAACAGCGGAATTGCTTTCGCCACCAATCCTCCCTCTCTTCCCACAAATCCTCAATAGTCTAAAAATGGTAACAACTTTATTAAAAACCTAAGTGTCTAGGGTTTAGTACTCGGTAATGAAGTACAGTTTGTTGACCAACGGATTATGCAAGGAGGTAATGTGGCCACAACACACTTAACCGCCAGATATTCTAGTGGTAAACCATTTCAACAAGGTTGAGAAGCAGAAATAACATTGAATTAACAAGTGTAAAACAAACAATATACAAATAAACAATATTTGAAAATTTTAGCAATAACCAGTGGGTATGTATTGACATATCCATAACTGTCGCTTAAAGTGCGACAAGTAGTACAAATACAAATAAGTATTTCATCAAAGAGGAACTGTACTCCAAACTAGAAATTTAAGGTATTTTCTTCAATTAGGCGCATCTAGTCAGGCTTCTTAACACGTTGACTGTGACATCAGTCTCCGGGGACCGAAGCGTATGTATTTTATATTACGAGATTTTTTTAAAGATTTTTACTCCTGTCTAATTCTTCGGTGACCGATAACGCATGATAACATGGTGTTAAACTATGATCAACTATATAAGCAATAGTCATGTTCTGTTTTAAGTTTGTAGTTCTGTCAGTGGGGTATGTAGTGAAGTCCGAATGACATCTTGCATGGATAGAAATATGTATGCAATGTTTTGTTAATGACTTACCAAAGAGTATGTGGAAGATATACAGTAAATGTCTGATTTTCGAACTCTCTCTATTAAAAAGAAAGGGAAAAAATTATTCTGTTTCTCGTTTAGGCTTAGTCGTTTTCGGTATCTTGAATGCGCGTGCTCAGAAATGAACTCAAAATCAGTATGACGTCAGTTGAATAGATTCATTGCTTGTGCAAATCGGAGGACAGGTGTCGTGCCTGAACTTGAATGTTTCTTTGTATAGTTTGAAACAGTCCTGTAATTGTTATAACTAATGTTGAAGTCTGAATGCATTGTGAGAAAGGCTGCTTCGTACGCATATGTAGTTGTTATAAAATTGGGTAAAAATGTATGTAATATATTAATCGGTTAATATTAACAATTAATTGTGTCTCTAAAGCATGTTAATTCTAATGTAATTTTAGATTTATGAAATGGGAAGAAATGTAATCGTGCTATTAAAAACCTAAAGCAGACATAATACTCCATTTCATTTTTTTCAGAATATTCTACAATTACTATAACTAAAATGCAGGATCCTCCCTGCCCGTCCTCACCCCAAAAAATCTATTTTTAGGAGTAAAAAATATCCAAGTCCTTATTGGCTAATCAGTTTCCTTTCACGCCCAAGGCGTGAACAAAAGACAGTAGGACAAAGAATTCTCCTTTATTGTTTCTTTCCTTATCCTTTCCTTGGGCCATAAAAGACTTGTATCCTGGAAGTAAGAGGGAAAACGCCAATATATATTTTTCATTTGCAAAAAAAAAAAAAAAAAAAAAAAAAAAAAAAAATGAAAAAGTTTAATGACGTCGAACTAGTTTCGAAATTAAATTAGATGCCCGGCTTCTGAGATAAAACATTTTTCTTTTATAAAAACTAGTTTGAACAAGGAGGAAAAATTATCTTTCAGAAAAAATTGTGTATTAAATGTTAAAGTCACGTAACAATAGACGTTCAGAAACGTAAGAGATGCACTTTCCAACTTCCGTTCTTTAATTATTCCAATTGTCCGCTTACTACAGAGCAACAGTTGAATCCATGACGTTGCCCTCTCACTCATCGCACAAGCACATACTACGCCATACTGCACGGTAGTGTTTCCGCCACATGTTGTAACAGGCATTTCACGGAGGAGTTAACCCGGCATAGCTCACACTGCTCGCCAGACCAGCAACTCATCTAATTACAGCTAGTGTAAGGTGGATTAGCTAACTTATCCAAGGGTCTTATTAGCGCACTTGTAAGCCATATATTCAGACCGGAACGAAGCAAAATTCATTTCATTATGAGATACACGTCACGAATGTGTATGTAAATATTATGATTATTTAGTAATCTAATTGAGAAGTATTAATAATTGAATCAAATAATTGTTAAATATCAATTTAAAAGACCCTCCACCATTTAAATTTTGGAACCGTGTACTTTACATGACCATAAAATAACCACTAACGATATAAATATAATATTAAACAAAGATTTGATCGAAATCGTTTGAGAAGTTTTGAAGAAAAGAGGGGTTGCTAGCAATCGGGAACAAAAATGATAGAACATTTCAGGAGTTTTCAAAAAATTGATTTTTTTGATAAATTAATATTCTACACCTGATAATTTATTTTAAATCTTGGATTTTCTTCAGCCATATAGGTGTTACTAAGCAACATTTGCAATAAATATTAGTCTTATCTCCATGAGTTGCCCCCATGACAACTTTTAAAAAATAATTTTCCAAAATTTTTATATATAGAGTTTTGATATAAAACTCTTTTTTTTTTTTAAATCAGCTTTTTTAAAAGTATTATCGTTCAAGTTAATTTTTTTTTACAACTATATAATATATTTAAATTATGACTATATTATAAATATGAAATTCATGAAACGCCAGGTATTGATTTTAATAATTGAAAGTGATAATATCCGCGTTTCATGAATATGAATTTAAATTATTATATTTAAATGGTTAAGGTTTAGTTGTTACATTTTCTAATAAGTAAGTGAATATTACAAACGTAAAATAGAGTAAAATAGAATACATTTTTTTATGAATATCATAAAAGTAATTTGTTCCTTGCTGATGCTACTTTATGATGAATTTTAAACTTTAAAAATGATTGAATCATTATATAACTATTAAATCTTTTAAAATGTTATAAATAAGGTATCTTATATACATTTTTATAATAATTAGATTCTAACATTACAATTTTTCATATCTTATCGCGTACTACTAGAATGTCATTCACTAAACAATTTTGGAACAGAATGAAAATGGTAGAAAATAGTAAAAAAAATTAATGTACGTCACATTATGACTCCTATTCAACAATACGGCAATCGTTATTGATTGATTAAAGAGTTCATATTAGCAGATTAAAAACATTGACATTCCAGAAAAACTTTTGGTTTACAACACCCTTCTGAAGTAAACGTTAACACCTTTATGGGTGGGCATATACCTGAGTATTTTATTGACCAGGGGAAAACATTTACCAGGTATAAGTCAATAGTGAACACTATTTCCCAGGAAAAACCGTAGACCCATTAATAAATTATGTCCCTTCACAGTATTATTAAAAATTGTAATTAATTTAACATTATAAGAGTATATAACGAAACAAAATTTTTGAAAAACGGTTCTAAGATTATTTCTATATACATAATAAATTCTAAAAGGTTTTTAATTTTTTCGCAATATATTTTTTTAAAAATACATTAAGAGTATTCACAAGATATTGCCAGGAAGATCTCGGACCACATTTTCCTTTGTTTTCATTTTTTGTTTCTTCGTTAAGACTTAGGAATCCTACGTCGGAATTTTATAAAAGACGAACATGAAAAAATATATATAATACATTATAATTAAAATGTTCTTAAGTATTTTAACTAATAAAAAGTAAATCATCTTCAAGGACATTTGAAGACAGCCTGGAATTAATTGTAAATTCTGAGTGAAAATAAATAAGAGTTAATTTTTAATTTATAACTTCGTATTTATTCAACGAAATCTTATTATAAATAAGTACGTGTTGTTAGAATTATAAAACGAACAACAGATAATATGAAAGCCTAATGCCAAGCTATTGATATGCGAGGAATGCTTAATAAAAGAAAAAGAATGTGATGTGACTAGAGAATGGATTTTTGACCTCCACCATCGGCCTTCAGGAAGATATTGTCCTGTGGGAGCAATGGATTAACTTTTATAACGCCACACAACACATATTATATATACACATCTTGTGTGTGTACATGAGCGTATATATATATATACATAGTTTGTCAAATTTGACAGTTACTCAGTTCAAAATTAGATGAAACCTAAAAATATGTTTTATGTACCAAATGATGAGCTACGAATGCTTTTATTTCTTAGACATGCTTCATATTTCTTAGATTTTTTCAAAATAAAATCAGTTATAAGACATCAGAGGACGATTGAGAAAAAGACAAAGGGTTTCAAGGTATGAAAATCTGATTTAACAACGCCCTAGCCAAATAAACATTTTCTCAAGACTAACGAGACCTAATGGAGATGTTTACGAATTTTTGGTATGGACACTTTCTTCCTAACTGGCACGAAATAATTCAGCTTTAATTAGACGACCCATTCATAATGATCAATTAATCTTATCTTAACATCTTACAGTCCTATAGTCAGCATTGTTTATACATGATTTAATTTTGATCAATTGACCATGATGTATTCAATTTGAAACATATAATACGAATTTATAAAAATAGATGATGATTGAAAAATCTGGTGCAGTGCGCTCGTCACATAATTTTCTCTTACCATCCTATAATAATTATCTTTTTAGAGTTCACATGAGCAGTACTTCAAATAAACTCAGCAGCATTCACTTCTTCACATATTTTCCCAATTAATTACAATAAAACAGTTTTTAAACAATTTTAGTAAAACAATTCTATACACTACCTATACCTATATTTTAAGTTTGTCAAGTTGAAAATATATTTTAAAAGTTTCGGTTTAGTTTCCATGGAAACATTTTGTCTCCATTAAATAATATAAAAATAGAAATAATCAACTTTTGTATTCTTACGTTACATTATTACAGAGCGTATTGTTGAAAACAGATAGGCGGATTGGTGGGAGGAGGTTTGGTCACATCCGTCTCCTTTCGGATGCGCTCGGTTATCCATCTAGCGTCTTGTTGTCCTCATAAGATATGCTGTTTATATGCAGATTCCGGACCGATTTCGATAATTCATTTTTGTATTTTAGAGAATTTAATTATCTTTCATATGATTTCATACATGACTTACTTTTTGAATTATGCGCAAATAAAATTTTCTTTTCGCTATAACTTTTTCTCCTGCATTTTCTCATTGATATACTGCATATATCAAAAGTTAAAGGGCTTTAAGGAGAAGACATTAGGCAAGTTTCATCAAAATCGTTAGAGCTGTTTACCAGAAAATTGTAAAATCCATGATATAATTGCCACTTCCGATTAGTCCGATGCGCTGTATATTTGCTAATACTGGTCCGATTTTGATGATTCTTATTTTTGTTTTTTAGATAATTTAATTATCTTTCATAAAATTCTATACATAATTTACTATAAAATGCATACTTTTTAAGTTATGCGCAAATAAAATATTCTTTTCACCATAACTGTTTTCCCTGCATTTCCTCGGTGATGTACTAGATCTACATTTAAAGCCCTTTATGAAGAATAATTTAGGCAAGTTTCATCAAAATCGCTGGGGCCGTTTTCGAAAAAAATGGTAAAAAAGTGTAAAATCAAAGTGTATAAAGAGCCACTTCCGGTTAGTCGAGTTTGACGAAAAAGTTGCTGTAACATCACATACCTTAAATATATAACTTCAGTATCGTACAATTTTTCGTTTTTGAGCTTGGCTGTTTACTTATACACAGACTATTTTGTGAGAATTGGTTATTGGGACTTAGGGCACCTTAAAACGTGTATTTCTATTGAAAATTAGAATATTTTCACGATCGCAATACTTCTTTTTTCTGCATATTTCATATATAGGTGAGGGAAAGTAAAAATGATACATATATATCCAAATAAATATTGTAGTGCTATTTCAAAACAATAAAAACCTTTAAAACACATAAGCTTTAAAAAATAAAAATAAAAGAAAGAAATGAACCATTATTCTTAAAATTAATAAGGAATTGTTTATACTGAGATGACGATGGCGTATTCGGATCAAAGAGAAAAAAATCATGTTTTCATTAGAACTAAGTTATCTACTACTACTTTAGCAGACTTCTGACTATAAATTCCTCTTACATTAACACACTCTAGTAATTGAGGTGAAAGAAAAACATATTTTTTCAACACAATAAACAGTTTCGGAGAGTTGGCGAGAGTTGCGCTCGACTGCGCGAAGAGTTGACGCTCGATTGCACGCCTCTCTGCCCTTATGATGGCCTAAAACTTAGGCCGAAACGTTGGAACAAAATAAATAAGTCTTACTGTGTTAATCTTTGACCGCACCCCCTACTCTCTCCGACAAACTTCTTTCTACCTTAAATGAACAGTTTCAATTATCCCTGAATCCAAAAAAGCAAAATATGTATTACACGATAATTAACAATATATTTAAATAATCGATGTACATTGACATACTTCCAACCTTCCATTTCTTGTCCAAATAATATTAAATGAGAACAAATAAATCCTAATATTATAGATACGGAATTACAGAATGCGTAACTAAATCACTAAATATTGCTTTCTTATATCTTATCATAACAATTCACAATGGCTTTGATACATCTTCAGGTAAATATCTGTAAGTATCTAAAGGAAGCTTTATTTCACCATAAATCTAATCTAACAAACCCTTTATAACTAAACCTTGAACTCAATTTCAGATAATACTGTGATGTCCCTAATTCTAAAATGACGTGACTGGGCCAGTCTGGATGAAGTATAAGTAGGGGTTTAACGACCTCAAGTTATCGATTATCAACTGTGATATGGTTGCGATAGAACTGAGTTAACCCTACAAGGGGTATCCATATCAAATTTTAGTTATTAACGACAAAAAAATCGATGGTCAATATATCTACATTTTTAAATCATTAAGTGACTTCTACAAAAGTTCGATTCATTTCATTTGTATTATTACATTAACACACCGCGTGAATACTTCTAATTGAGTGATATTCTAAAGAGTTACGTAAAAGGTTATACAAAATTAAACTACAAATAATTTGGTTATTATGAAATTAAAATATTTTCATCTAACTCATTACAGCAGTGCTGTACAAAACGCATTACAAACATGAAATTTTTGTAAAACAAAGTTAAAGTTGTCAGAAATAAAATAGGTTTTCTGTGCAAATATATATATATATATATATATATATATATATATATATATATATATATATATATATATATATATATATATATATTTGCACAGAAAACCTATTTTATTTCTGACAACTTTAACTTTGTTTTACAAAAATTTCATGTTTGTAATGCGTTTTGTACAGCACTGCTGTAATGTTATATACTAATATATACACACACACACACACATATAAGCATTAATGGTACCCATATATAAAATCAATGTAAAGTTATTTGACGAGTGTGACTCTGAGAAATTAATTCAGAAGAGGTCAAGAAAAATTCAGTACGATTCGGGCAAAATAATAATAAAAATAAATGTAAAGAAAATATTTTTTCAAATATATAGACCAGAAATCAAACTAAAATTAATAATATTATAGATTATTACGAGAAAAATTATTTATCGATAACAAAAGTTCATGTTTAACTTGTCTATGAACTAAAAGGTACAAAACTCTAAATTCCAGATGTTAAAGAAAACAAGAAGTGCTAAGAAATAGATTACGACATTTATTTTAGGACTGAGGGGACCCAAAGCGGCCTAAGTGTGACCTCAAAAACGTTTTTCGATAAGTTACTACAATTCCCCTGAATTGGGTAGTTAATTAAATTAAATGCTTCAATTAACTATAGTGACAATTATTTAATAATATTATTTAAGTACTACTTTCAGTAATCGTTTAAATAAGACTCAAAATATTAATCAGTTAAATAAGATTCGTAGGATTGATAAGCCCGTCAGCTGTGGCGACAAGGTCAGGAGTTCTCATTTCTCAGATTAGCATATACCCGCTGAATCTTCTAACAATAGATTTCTCTGGATGTATATTTATATTTTATATATTAGTAATATAGATTGATTCGGTTATTAGCAGTATTAGGGCTTGAGAAATACCGCTAATTATATAAAATTTTGAGCTGCGAAATGGAAGAATTGCCGAAAACAGGCTACTCAAAACTGATTTACTCTGATTCATAGAAACTGATCAAATGTTATGTTTCTTAATGATACTTTTATATTTTCTCAAAAAGAAAGTATCATCGAAGTATTTTCTAAATTCCAAACGGTGGGAGAGATTCGAAGAATTATGCAGGGAATAATCGATAGATTATGGTAATGGGACATCCCTCGCATCTTAACCTGGCCAGCCCAGGATTAAAGTCGACCCCAAAACCGGTTTCTTAAATAATTAGCGAATTTATATGTTGAGACCGGCCATTTCCTTCTATTGGGACAAATTCCAACAAATAATATTCCCATAACAGTTTCCTATCGTTTCTTATCATTAACTTTACAAGTCCTACCGGAAAAGGCGAATGCATCGGTTATAATCATTAGTACGATTCCTTATAAGCTGTACTTGAATTATATTTATTCAAGCCACTTGGAAATTTTTTAATTAATCAAATATATTCATAATAGAACAGTTAAGGTAAGGACTTTCTGATAAACCGGTATTTTATAAACTATTTTGTTCAAACACTACATGAGGGTTACTTTATCCAGTGGTCTGCAAATCAAATAAAAAAAAAAAAATAAGTAGTTAGAAGTGTAATATCATTTATTTTCTAATTATTTCGAATTCAAATCAAATATTTTTTTTAAAAATATGAAAAAATTATTAAATTTCATGAAAATATCCCTTACATACATACTTCGTCACTTTATTCACGATTTATCCCAACGTTTCGGGCTTATCCTTGTCCACAGTTCAAACTTATGATTTAGGATGACAAATAAGATTTTTCTTATATGAATATGAACAACAGAACAATCATCATACATTGACAAACAGGGATGAAAAAGTGAAAGGTCATTTGAAAATGGCAAGGATAAACCCGAAACGTTGGATAAAATGTGAATTAAGTGATGAAGTATATAAGGGATATTTTCCTGAAATTTAATAATTTTACAAGTCGTATATACCCTTTTGAAAACTTGACAATGAGGTTTTGAATTGTTTCGGAAGAATTAAAAATAAAATATTCGATAATGTATTTCCCAAAAACCTTAATTATTTATTAGTAATCGATCATGGTTTTTGTTAAATTGAACGAAATAGCGTATGTTGGTAAAATATAGTCTTAAAATTCCAAATCAAAAAAATATTATTTATTTGTTTATAAGTTATATGGAAGGGTTCTGACTGTATGTAACTTATGTAAATTACAGTTGTATCAAAAATTAAAAAAATCACAATCGCTTAGAAATCAAACTTTACTTCTATGCTTCTACTCTTTTTTTTCATAAATATTTTTCTATACATTTTCTATATTTTTTTTTATATTTTTTAAATTCAAGCTATTTCTTAATGCTGGAACGTCGCTTATATTACAGTAACATTTCTTGAAGTATGTAGAGGACTTATCTGATACTTTTTAACATTCTAAAATATTAAAACTATTTCGATTTTTAGGGTTTCCTAGAGACACGTAAAATATTGTATTTTTTTCAGTGAATTATTATTTTTCTAATAAAATTAAGAACGACGTACATGGTATTTAAAAATATCTGATATGGGCAACACATGACTTCCTTGTACGCCTATTAAATTATAAATCCGAGGCTCAAAAAGTGATACTGAATATGGTTACTAATTTCCGAAGATTTACACTCGGCGTCCCGACATCCATCTATTGACACACACACAAAAACACACATTCTTGTTACTGGAGGTCTCAATCCGTTATTATATGTCATTTTCCTTCAGTAGGTAACTAGTTTCCAAGATATTTCTCCATGTTCCGTGACATCAATAAAACTGTCAATGTCACTGGATAAAGCATTGGAAATCGACAGTTTCGACATTTAAGCGGAAAAACTCACTGATGATTTCTCTTTTAATTAAAATATAATTTTTGATGTAAGCTTATTATGACCTTCAAGTAAAGTACCTTTTCGCCTCACGAATTTTAACCAAAATCTACTAAATACATTTATATAGATATAAAAGTCAATTTACCAAATTTGAGATGTTTTGCATTATATTTTAATGTAATTTTTGATGAAAGTCTAATATGACCTTCAAGTAAAGTACCGCTTCCGGTTTTCCAATTTAGACCAAAATCTAGTATGTTATTTAAATCAATATATAAGTTATAAATACCAAATTTAAGAAGTTTTGCAATGTTATTTAAATCAATAAATAATTTATAAATACTAAATTTGAGAAGTTTTGCAAAGTATTTTAAAATAATTTTTGATGGAAATCAATTATGACCTTCAAGTAAAGTACCACTTCCGATGATTAAGCAGTGACCAAAAAGGGAGGTTCACAACTAGATTTTACCATTTAACAATCCTTAGTATAAAATTCAACTTTCTACGGCTAACCGTTTTTGAGTTATGCGAGATACGAACGTGCATATGTCCAGACGCCACAACGAAACTAGTCAAAATGGATTCAGGGATGGTATACCTACTAGATTTTGGTCTAAATTGGAAAACCGGAAGCGTTCCTTTACTTGAAGGTCATATTAGACTTTCATCAAAAATTATATTAAAATATAATGTAAACATCTCAAATTTGGTAAATAGGATTTTTATATCGATATGAATGTATTTACTATATTTTTGGTTAAAATATAGTTGCGAAATACGAACGAACGTACGTACGTACAGACGCCACGACGAAACTAGTCAAAATGGATTCGGGGATGTTCAAAATGGATATTTCCGTTGAAATCTGAAAACCGAAAATTTTCGCGATTACAATACTTCCTTTACTTCGTACAAGGAAGTAAAATGTAATGAATTTGATCAATAAATAAGATTAATATTTCAAAAGTTTTTTGATATGGTGGAGTTATGTTAACTCAAATGTTTTTTTGTTTTTTTAATACGTATACTTTGAAAAATTCCACCTCAGTTTAATAAAGATTCAACTTTTAGGAACTGATTGTTATTAATATATTTAATGAAACTTATATACATTTTAATAAAAAGTATGATATTTAGAAAGAATTTTAATAGATTTTTTTATTAACATTCTGCATCTACGAATTATTTTAATTTATTTATCTATTTTAATTATTATAAAAAGAAAAACATTTATTTTAACTGATCATGGCAATATTATTTTGGTCACCGTATCATTCCTGTAATTTATTATAATTTCTTTGTCAAATAAAAATTAATTTATTTTTAATAAGTATATTCTAATAGCATAAAATAAAACTAAATAAAAAAAAAAAAATTAAATGATGAGCTTTATTTTGTTATCGGTAGATTTTTATTGATCTTGAAAATGTAACAATTCAATAACAAATACAAATAAATAAAGGATTTTCACTTAATCCACTACGACTTCTATTTTTAGAAATATCAATTTAAGTAAAGAATGAGAGATGGATTTTATTAAAAAGAAATTCTTGGGAAACATCCACACATACATTTTTTTTTACTTGTTCTGTCTTAAAGTATTTTTGGGTTTCAGAAATATTTTCTTTAAAGTAGTATTTTAAACATTCCTGAAATCCCATATATATTAATGGACTTTTCCAAGTCAACCCTCCACATACAAGGTAGGGCAGACAGGTAAAAGGCCAGGTAAGATGGCCGTTCACTTGGAGGGGAATGCTAGGTTGGTGGGGGGTTGCAACATAACGTATTTTCTTTCTGTTCGGTTCCCACAGGCCTAAGCCCGATTGTTCTAACCGACGAACAATTCACGAGTCAGTGAGCCCACATCGCCGCTCGGTTCATTATGACGGTATCAGGTAGATGCCCGATTACAGAAGTCGAAGAGGGCTCAATAGAGAAAGAACTCTCAAAGAAGTACGTTGCGTAACACGGTCAAGAATGAAATTGATAATAAGAAAAGACTTAATAGTAGAGTCAAAATATAATCAAATGGCTACACTAATAAACTAAAAAAAATGTTATAAGTAAAATAAAATAAAAAACTAATGGCACGTTAAGAAGTCCGTAGATAGAATTAAGGAACTAACTATTTAAGATTTATATATAATATCGATAAGTTAATATTTTCCTATTTCCATTTCCGTTGAATTTCCAGACATCTTTCTTTACCAACGTTCAACTTCCTTGATACAGTAAATTGGAAACTATTTCAAAACGTTTATATTTAAAAAGGACGGAAAATGCCTAAAGTGCTAGAGATATGAAAGTTTTAATAAAATATTTGATCTATCAAAAAATTAATGTTCATAATCCAAGTCAAATCCAAAAATGGTCCACATCCGTGGGTTACATTTATCTGAAAAATAAACATTCTGGTATCCGATGTCTCCAAATTTGCAATTTCTTACCTTAGTTCCTCTGCAGGAAGCATGTCTCTTGAACGGAGTAGGTGTCGTCCTGTCAAGTGGTTCGTGGGTGGAAGTCGTCGTACCCATGTCTGCTTGATGTCCTGGAGAACCGTTAACACAACCCTACCACACCATGGACGGAGGCACGAAAGAAGTAGAGATGAAGAAGAAGAATAAAAGAAGACACCGAAGAAGAGGGAAACCACAAGAGTAGGGCAACTACCGACGGAGCAGTGGCACACCCGAACGTCAGGGGCAGACTGGAGCACGCCGACAGAGCACTAGAGGTGGGGGTACCTACCCTGTCCGGCTTAATCCCACTCACCGCACAAATCACTCTTCCGTAATCATCTTCTTTTATACACACAAAGAAAATAATGATAATAACAATATCCAGGGAGTAGAAAGGGGTTAGCGAGATATGGAACAACACTTCTAAAATCTATTTTCGAAACTAGGAAATCGTTTAATTAGTGGTGAGCCTAGCTTCAAGGGTTGGGGCTATTCATTATTTCCATCGTATTCGAGGGATCGATTCAGAAAGAATATTTTAATTTTATCGATATCTGGAACCGCTTATTAATTCTGTGCAAAATAAAAAAAAAATTGAGAAACTTTATAAGTATATAGCAATGAGTTCTTCAATACTTCTGTCCTTCAAATTCTTTCACGTTATTTACTGCAACAGCATATCATCGTGTACTATGGTGTGTATGGTAGACGTCCATGGTATAAGTTCAATTTAAGTAATATCAGTCCAATGGATCAAATTCATCAACTACTTACAACACTCGCAGGTGCGGTTTTAAGGAAAGTTGCCACTGCACTAGTGATGAGTTGGCAATTCGATGGTGAACCACCAATCCCACTTTTTCTGAACATTTAGGGTGGAAAATTTTAATTAATACGCCTATTTATTTATAATTTTGATTACTATCTAATCTGATATAACATTTATTTAAATAACTATATGAAGCAGTTTATATTTAAACAAAAAACAAAATGATATGTCAAATGTTAAAATAGTTTTTTGTTCGCCCGAAAAGTTACTTAATTTAAACACAGCAGATATTGGCAGCTGATAGTTGAATTGATTAATTAATTATTAGAAATCTGAATTATAAATGTAATTTTTTAAAATAAAAAATAATAGTTTTTTAAATCCAATTATTAAAATTTATTTTATTTTTAGTTAAATTTTATTTTACTTTAGAATAGTTCATAAATATTTATATTTTTCATACGGTGTATTTTATTGTGTGAAAATTTTTTTAGGTATAATTAGTTCAGAATATTTATTGATTTTTGACCATATTTAGAGTCCAAATAAAAAAAAGCTAATTATAAAAGGAAATAATACTACAAATGGAAGAAAAAAAGTGAAAAAAAAAGTAATTTCATATTCGTCACTTGAGAATGTGGTAGCCGTGCAGGTATTGTAGAAAAATCTGGAATCATAATCATCAAGGGTTGGATGAAATTTGCGTTGGTTTTTTTTGTTTTTTTTTATAGTTTTTTCTTTTTTTATAATCCAAAGTCTTTCATTGTAGGGACGACGTATCAACGAAAAGTTTAGGAGATTTTTGTAAAATTTTCGAAATTGAGGATGCATGCCTTGAAATTCGTGCAATTTTCAGATAATATATATATATATATATATATATATATATATATATATATATATATATATATATATTTATATATAAATATAAAAAGCTTATAACGCCACTTGATGGATATTAACTAGATTTGGGAAGATTCGGTTTCTATATATTCTAACCAATTCTACAAAATGGATAGGATTGGTTAAAAAAAAAGATATGGTGACATGAAAGCATGTCTCGTACGGGAGACTTACGACCTTTTTTTTGTTTATCTATTTAAAAAAAAAATGGAAACTTACAATTATCGAATAGCTGACTGAAAGATGGATTCAAATGGTATAAAATTATGACTTATATTTTGCGTAATAAACTGCATATCCAAGTCAGAAATCTCTGTTTTAGTAAACAAAGATTTTTAATAAAGAATAAGTATTACATATCGCTTATTTTTTAAACAAAGTTGTTTACGACCAAGTATTTTGCATCGCTTATTCAGGCAACAATATGAATGAAAACGTTTAAAGAAAATTTGGTTGTCCCGCTTACCGAGCAGGACGGAAGACATACCATCCCAACTCTCTCCCAGAGCCGAGTCAAAGTCAAATATCGATGTTTGTGCCCTACTCACGTTTCACGTACCTCTAATTATCATGGCATTTGATATTTATATAATAATCACTTTTAATTTATCTTTCTTAAATAAACAGAATTACCACTATAACCAGTCTCAATTTTCTTTATTATATTGAAACAAGTAGTTTTAGGCGCATTGCGATGTATTCATCTGAAATTTTCAAAAATAATATTGAAAAATATAATTACAAGAGAGTTATTACGATTATAATTATATCATTTTATACGATATTTGAAAATTTCAAATGAATATGGCGCAATATAAAAAAGAAAACTTAGACTGGTTATAGTGGCAATTCTTTTTATGAAATAAATAAAAAAAATGTCTACCCATCACAACATTTATCATTCTTATTGCAATCATTTTTAAATAAACTGTACTATTATTAAATGTATGTAAACATTTGATATGTGTCTACACACAATGTGTTAATTGAACTAACAGGAGTCCCATATTTTCCGCCGTTAAAACTTGTTTATTTATGGATTTAATCCAGCATAACTCGCTGCGTGAGATTTTCTCTCACGCCTTGGAATATTTTTATCTCCGCACTAAACAATAAGATTTTAGTGCGTTGATATACACCACAGAGAACTTTTTAACAAGTACTTCCACAAATTGTGTTTCTCTCAAAGCGATTTCACGGGGAATACCTTGGCTGTGAAATTTTAATTTCAAAGGCTAGTTCTCCAGTATCATAGTAAATCATTTCCTTTTTTTTTTCTTGTGTTATTTACGTATCGAACATTTTAATGAACTGTCGGCATATTGCAGTATGTCTGTTCTCAAAAATAACTAAGCTAGGTACATACTAATTTGCAAATATCGTAAGTATATATACTCCTAAATGAACTTTTGTAATCTTATCTTTTCTTCCTCATTCAGGACAAAAGATTTTCAAATCACGATGTGATCAAGCTTTCTTTGAAATTTCGTTTTCTTTTTTACTTTATTTTGTTTTTTACTAATACATTTATCCATAAAAGACACTATAACAGTTTTATTTTGTGTTTAGAAATTTATATGTGCTTGCAAAAAGGAAAAACGTCGGGTGTGAGATTTTCTCTCACACGCGAGTTCTCCCGGATTAATGCACAATCCTACCTTTTATAATTGCCTGTTTATTTACTTAATTATCACTAAAGCACTTCAAATTTCAATTTTATTGAGTACCATTGATGCCAGTGACCTCTTATTACTCGTGGTTACACTATTATCTATCGTAATAAAATAACATTTCAAATATTCTTTTTAGATAGTTTTTATTTTTTATTTCGACCTCTACTCTTCAATGCCTTTTCTTTCAAAATATGAAAAAGTACGTGTCACAGAACTGCACCGTAAAAAGAAAAAGTAGCAAAAACCTGCACAAGGCGGGAAGAATTAATTGAAAATGTATTGGGATCTGATTCATGCATTTTGGAAGGCAAGTGTGAAGAGGTGAAGGAGTACGTTTTACATTGTCTTAGATCACCGATAAATACAAATCTTTGTTTTGGTTTTCTCAGATCTTCGGGTGAAGCTGTTGGTAGTCGAGTAGGTGCATTTTATGCATTCTTCGCATTGTTGAGAACGAGCAAAACAAAGAAAAATATAACTTAAACCTTAGACTCTCGGGCACCTATAGAACTAGCGTAAACAATTTCTTCTGGAAGTTGTTTCTTGTAGAATTTTTCCAGTATTTATTTCACATTCAGCATCTCACAAAACATAAAAATGATAACTTTCAGAATTTTGCATTTTGGCCCCAGAGTGCATCGGAATAAAAATATTGAAGTCATTCATCCCTACGGACTCTAGGGTAGAGTAAGAGATTAATGAATTAGAAGATTAAAACCATTATTATTTTGCAAAGTTATTATAATTTTTTTTATTAATTTATCTCTTTTTGTTGTTATATTTTGTTTATTAAGATATCTATTTATTTTTAAAAACAAACTATATTAATAATTATAATTTTAATTCGGAATATCTAATTATTCTTTGATTTAAAATTTATAAAAAAAATATCTTAAAATTCATTATCTCGTTTGAGGTAAACCGTATAAGTTCATAATAATAATAATAATAATATCCGAAAGAACGAACAAATAATAAATAAAAACACAAAAAGAAAAACTGAGCAAAATTATAAAATGATGGAACGAAAACAATAAAAATAAATGGTCCTTCAACGTTTAAAAGAGCCTTTCAAAACCAAATAAAAGCTTTTTATTGAATGAAAAGGCAATTGAATGAACTCTATTGAAAAGTAGCATTCGAACCATCAGTCAGAAGTAGGGAAACAAGTGCCTAAAATTTATTCTGTTGCTCCTAACGTTATCGTACAGCCATCAATTGTTTTTTTTTTTTTTAATTTATCTCTTTCTTTAGACTTCTGATCTGATTATTATGTATGAGGGTGAACTATTTTTATGGAACTAACTATGGAAAATTATGACGAAACATGATATTCAGAAACGAGGTAAAAATATTAGTAAAATATATACATTCAGTGAATATATTACATTTATATTATATCACATAAATATGTTAAAATTAATAATAATACCTATATTACCATCCAATACGGACCACGTCAAATACATTTTATTATTGCAGTTATATCATTGTGGTAACTGTAATAATAAAAAGAAATATCAGGTTAGGATCAATATTCAAATCTTAGTAATTTAATATGTACAAATATTCCGTATGTGGTTAATATTATGGAACTTACTAATTTAAAACTGGAGAGCCACTTCTAATCATAATCATACTTGTTAAATGTGGTAAACTAAACTAACTTAACAAGTTTAATAGAATTAGCCAACACAAATGTTGTAATTCCAAAATAAAAATACATCATAAAACAGGACTGGCCCTATCCACAGATAGCTTGGAAAGCAAACATAATTTCGATTTTAATGATACAAATTATAAGATGGCAACAGAAAAGAATTCTTCTACACTACTACTACTACTCTTCGTCCCTCTAACAAAGCAGCTTCCAAACTACTCCAGGAGGGTTTCTATTTTTATTGTCGGCTTCGTATAAATTGAGCTAATCGCTATGGTCCAATATAGTGAGAGGAAACAATCTGCCTTTAACCTGAGAAATACGCTTTTAAAAAATGTTTCTAAAATATTCCAGAAATTTTTAAATTTTGGATCTGCCTAATATTATAGTATGTTATACTCTTTAATCTGTGGTTTTTATGTTGGTCACATAGACACATTGCTTTACCAAAATGCCGATAGACGGTGGCAGGCTTAGGTGTTCCTGCTTCGTATTGATCTACTTCTCCATTTATCCATTTTAAATTTATTTTTTAGGATAAAATTATTGTATTTTAAAATAGCAAACTTCAGACGTACAATATAAAAGATTATTCTTTTATTTTACTTTTTTGTTATATTTTTATTAAAAGTACGTTTTATAGCGAGTCTTACAAAATGTATTACTACACGTTGACGCGTCCAGGCTTCCTCAATTTCTTTTTTAAATATTGGTAATTATTTTTTGGCACATCAAATTTGCAATGTTTTGGTATCCCAGAGAAAAACATTTCACCTATCGTGTACCCTTTTCCATATATGTCAAGAAGGCATACTTTTCCGCTGTTAGACATATTCATTGATAAACATAATATTATCTTCTTCTTTAGAGTTTCACATTAACAAGCAAATAAGACAGAGATGGCTCCCCAATCTTAAATTTATAGGTTTCATAATATCAACCACATAGTGAATATTTGTTCTAATTGATCCTTATCTGATATTCATTTTTATTGATATTGATACTGATCCGGATTGGAGAAATATATATAATATTATTTATTACAACATATATATGTGATATAAGGTAAATGCAATATATTCTATATCCAATTATAGTTTGCTATTTTTTTAAATAAAATAAAATAAGGGCATTTTTAGATATGCCTGATGGCTTGAGAAGCCGAAACGTTGCATATTAAAAATAAACGTTTGGTGAAATAATTTCAGCCTTATTTAATCAATTTATATCCCTTTTTCACATTGAAGTCAACGAACATAACAGAAGTTCAATTGTCATGTGAGATGTGAAGAGCGCACATAAGTTTAAAGTTTATGAATTAAAATATTCTTATCCATTAAAGATCTTCTGTAATAAAATTTAGATAAGGTCAAGGCCTTAAACAATTTAATTAGGGATTGATACTCCTATAAATTTGTTTTTATTGAAGACTAATTTCAAAAGTTAACATTCAGTTTTAAAAAGACATAAAAATTCAAAAATCGTCAATTTAAAATACATTTTGGTATTATCATACATATTCGTCAAAATACATATACAAAAAAATCTGTACCACTACAACCCGAGATGAGTCTTGGGTTCAGTACTTGGTAAAGATCTTGTGACAAAGTGAAATATGATAAACCACTAAGACAATGGCTACAGTTGAACAGAACATAATGCTATAGAAAATGCTGACCGTACATCTGGGAACTATTTCTAATATAGTCGAATTCAAGTCCCATGAGTTTGAATTCACTAAAAAAGTGAATTTAATATTTATTTAATTAATATTTAATATTTATTTAGTATTTATTTACTAGGGCCTGGAAAAAGGGCCGTTCAGACCCTAGTAAATAAATTATTTATCAGCTAATTAAATAAAAAATGACATATTGGATGTACATTTAAACCTGTTCTGCAACAATTACAAATTCAATGGTGCCTTTCCCAATTCCCCTCCCAAAAAAAATTCCTTACAATGCAGATACAACATTCAATATCAATTTTAAACCGTTCAATTTCAATCATAATCATTACTATTTCATTCCATTTGCAGACAGTAAAAATATTATTTAAGTATAAATTAAACGCTTTTGAAATTATGTTTTATATGTTTCCATATAATTAGGAAAATACTTTTTATTATTTTCACATTTTTTGTACACTTATAGTTTTAAAATAAAAATCACCAATTTTGAATGATCCCAATTCATTAAAATGAAGAGTGTTAGCGAATCAAATAAGCAAAAGATCTAACACAAAAAATAAAATGACTTTTATAGTTTAAAAAATAACATTTTTTTCTCTAAAAATATATATATTTTAATTATAGTTTGTTTTTATGAATATATTATATTTAGTATTAACTGAGAATTATTAAAAAAATTAAGATATATTGTGATAATATTACTCTGTGAAAAATAACATTCAGTAATGCTAACTTAATCCATCCACAATATATTCAATTTACAAATCATTTGCAATCAAATAACAATAACAATTGATGTCGAATGAGTTACAAATAGTAGGTTCAACTTATACATGTCCATTTATGATCCATGGGCCATTCTTCGAAAAAAGACAAATCTCAGCCCGATGAAGAAATCGGACTTTTTTGATGCATCTGGCAGAAATGTTTTCATTGATTTTGATAAAGCATAGTCTAAGATGGTTTTATCAAGGATTAGCTTTCATGTTAATGATAATATTACATATGTAAAAATCTTTTAAATATTAAAATCCTCACTCCTTTACATGTCCTATAACTTGAATTTTTAACATTGACTTTGTTTAGCTGCCAGAAAACCTAACCTATCGCTATCAAAATTAATTAGCTGTAAAAACAAGCCTAGCATTTTCAGAAAAGAAAATCAAATTCGTCATTCACGTTGAAAAATTATTTAAATCAATTGCTTGTCTCCTAGTCAAGTACCTCACTCCCTCACTTTTTTCAAAAATAAGAGGGAAAAAGAAGGACTTCCTCATAGAATAGAGAAGGAAGTTTAATATTTGATGAATTTCTAATCTAGTTCTTCAGGATTTGGTAGAGTAAAAATGGAAGCTCTAAAGTTAAGGCCTAATCATTTTCAATAAATACGTAAAAAATCTCACTCCCTCACTTTTTATTTATTATAAAAATTGTATTTCATTCAACTTGTCTCTATTTCAGTTGCTTTATTAATAAGCTAAAGATTAATTTATCTCATACGCTTTGAAATAATTTATTAATAATAACAATATTAATATGTAATAATAATGTGAGAATTTAACTAAAAATTATTGAAACTAAAGATATTTCAATAAACTATAATTTTTTTATTATATGGTTATTATTTTCTTGTATTATTCCCTTACCCTCACTCCCCCCTCTATTTACTCCCTCACTCATACCCTCACCCCCTCAATTTTGAAATTTGGAATATTTTGATTTATCTTTGATTCTTGATACAATTACGATGGGATATTTTGACAATAGTATCTGTCACGCAATTAAAATCAATAAAAAAAAAACAACGTATTATCCTAAATAATAAAAAAAACATAGTAGAAAATCTTTCTATTTTCAAAAATTGAACCCAAGAAGAACCCACATGCATGACAGAGATGATTCAAGCGCAGGTTGAAACCTGCAAAACATCCTTTTAACCACTAGAGAGAGGGGCAAAGCGGATACTTCCACCGGGCGGCACAATTTAGAGGGAGGCAAATTCCGAGCGAATTTTTATTTTTAGATTAAATAAAAAATATTTGTTCCTACTTTATGATTATTTTTACCTTAATTCATTCAATAAAATGAGTTAATGTTATGAGATGATGATATTTATTCAGAAATATGTTATCTATACTGTTGACTTTTATTAGAGAGATGAGGCGAAAAAAGATGCGGCAAAATTTAGCTTGCTCCCCCAGCAAATATCCTAGTTCCATCCCTGGGATTTAGCATATGAACTAACTAGCAGAATGTATTTGAAGTTTATATTTGAATATTAATCACCCCAATTTATTTTCATTCAATTATCTTAAATAGTTTGAGGCGTTTTATTGCTTATTAATTAAATTGGCAAAAATTAAGTTTATTTGAAATACGTATTTGTAACCTTGATGTTTTAAATATATCACGATATTACGTATTTCTCAAGTTTTGAAGGTCATTAAATTTTTACCTTTTAGAATAACATTTTTATTTTAGCATTGGTCTTATCGGAACTTGGGATGTGGTTCTGAATGTCGACAATAATATTTTATAAAATGATTTAGTTAAGGATTCAAAGAACAACAGATTTTCATCCTAATGGTTACATCGAAGTGCCTTTAAATGTATCCTCATGTAACAGTGATTGACATTATTATTATACATAAGTAATATTAATTAATATATTTTTATAAATACATATAGAGAATTCATTCCATCGCCAACGGTTACCAAGAAGGAAAAGGTGTGTTTCGGAAGTGAGATGTGACTCAGCAATCATTCTACGAATCACGTTTCGATGAAAAGATTGAGGTTATTTCTTCTGAAACTTAGAAGTTTCATTTGCATATTTTGAGTAATTGCTGAAACTAATCTTCATGATTCATATAGCTAAATTTTATCCGAACTAGTGATAATATCTATAGCTACTGTTTAAATTATGTATAGCATATAAATGTGGTAATTTTTTTAAAGGAGTATCTTAGATTCCAACAGTGTAATCAGAGTTTCCTATATGAAATTGACAGTGGAATATGTGTTTGTGTGTGCTATATGTCTAGGGTCTGTGAGAACATCTTTCAGTTTATATAATCACTAAATAATTTTTAAGCTTTATACATTTATAAGACAAAAAAAAAGAAGATAAGATTTAAACAACTGTCATTTGATGCACATGAAGTGCACATGAACTATTGGAGTGCAGTATGTGATACTTTTTTTTTTTTTTTTGCATTGATCCAAAAATATATACCTACTTTCGTCGTAAGTTTTAATAAATTTTGACCATTTTTAAATAAACTAAATAAATAAATTGAAAGACATTTAATTTTGCTTCATATATAAATAGCGTAATAAGTATTATTTTTGTATCCATTAGGATTTTTATATGTATATCCATTTTTTTAATAAATATTTATATCTTTTTACATTTAGCTAATTACGCATCATTTTTCATTAAATAAAACTTCGAAATAAGGTAAAATTATCTGATTTATGGTTACTTTTCCCTTGATTTCTTTGAAAAGTATTCCAGTACAGAACATTCAATATTGAGAAAGATTAAAAAAAAAATAGTCATTGTACTTACAAATCTGAGGGACATGCGTGCTTAACTATAATATAGAAGGATTTGTACTAATAAATTGTATTAGAAAACTATAAAACTAAACGACATAGAAAGAGAGTTATAAAAATAATTAAGATAGGTAAAAAAATATGCAAACAAAAGAAAAGGCAGCAGGAAACAAAGAAGCTAGATAAGCTTCAAGAAGACTTTGCAGCCAAACAGACCAGGAAGTTCTATAAAAGCACCAGAGAATTCCGAAATGGATATATACCAAGGCTGGAATTCATTAAAGATAGAGAGGGAAACCTGATTGGAGATAGAAGATCTGTCCTGGAAAGATGGAAGCAGTTCTTCATAGAATTATTAAATCCGAATAAAGAAGGACCAACTTATAATAAAAAAGCATTATTGGAAAATGGAAGAGACTCGTCAAACGTGGATGAAGAAGAAATACCAACAGATAGGGAAGAAATAGTGGAAATAATTGGAGCACTCCATAACAACAGAGTACCTGGAATATACGGTATCCCGAATGAGGTCCTGAAATATGGGGGTGAGGCAGTGTTGGAGGAAAAATATAACCACGTATTTGATGTATGGATGGAGATGAGGATGCCACAGGACTGGAATATGGCAGTGTTATGCCCTATACATAAGAAGGGAGACAGATTAAACTGCCAAAACTATAGAGGTATCGCTCTATTGCCCACTGTCTACAAGGTACTTTCAGTCGCAATAAATAGGAGAATTATGGCATGGGCTGAAAGAAATATAGGCAAATACCAAAGTGGCTTCCGGCCAACTAGAAGCACAACTGATCATATCTTCTCCATACGGCTGATGCTAGAGAAAGCATATGAATACAATATTGATCTCCACCACCTCTTCATAGATTTCTGCCAGGCCTACGATAGTCTCGTCAGAATAGAACTGCTCAAAGTAATGAAAACTCTAGGGGTCCCAGAAAAGCTAGTCGGATTAAGTGCGATGATCTTGGAGAACACCAGATGTAGAGTAAAAATCCAAAATATGCTATCAGAAGAGTTTGAGGTGGAGAATGGTCTGCACCAAGGAGATCCCCTCTCACCTGTATTATTCAACATAGCACTCGAACAAGCTGCGAGATCAATGAGGACCAACCCAGGAGGAACGATATGTAACAGGATGACCCAACACCAAGCGTATGCTGATGACAATGATATCAGCAAGGTCAAAGGCGGCGCTTTCAGGAGCTTTGCAGAAATTTGAAGAAGCTGGGAAAAAATTGGGTCTGGTGATAAATAAGGAAAAAACCCATTACATGATTTTCACAAAAAATGATGGGCAGGAAGAGCAGAGTCATGTGCAACTGCTCCACCACACATTTAAGAAAGTATCTTCAAGTATCTGGGAGCTTTAGTGACACGAAAGAATGACATCACTGCAGAAATTAATGCAAGAATTTCAGCAGGAAACAGATGTCTCTTTGCATTGCGAAAAGCTTTAATATTTCGGAACTTGTCACGTAAAGCAAAATTATTGATTTATAAAACAATCTTAAGATCAATTGTCACGTACGCTGGTGAAACGTGGGTCCTGACTTAGGAATGCGATAAGATGCTGCAGATCTGGGAGAGGAAGGTGCTTCGGCAGATATTTGGGCCAGTATGTTATGAAGGCCAATGGAGGTCAAGAAATAATAGAGAGCTTCGGGACCTATACAATGAATCAGACCTAGTCACCTATGTCAAATCAGCCCGTATAAGATGGCATGGGCACGTAGAAAGAATGGGAGAAGATAGGTACCCGAAGAAACTATTATATGGCAAACCAGGAGGTAAAAGGAGAAGAGGAAGGCCCAGGCTGCGATGGCTCGGTGATGTGGAGAACGATCTACAGAGGATGGGAATCGGACAATGGAGAGGTCGAGCTGCTGACAGGGAAGACTGGAGAGGCGTTGTTGCGGAGGCCAAGGCCCTACAAGGGCTGTAGAGCCATGGAAGAAGAAGAAGAAAAAAAAATGGATTCCATATATGCTCATAAAAACATTTTTAGGAAAAGTCCAAATAATTTCAGGAAAATTTAGTTTAAATAAAATCGACAATTTTATCATATTTGCACAAAGATATGTATAATATCGTCGTCGCCACGTTTAAAAAACGAATGTGAAAAATCGCATTTTTCAAATTACTTAGTTTTATTAATTATATTAGCAAATTAAATCTTATGAACTTCACTCCAATCTTATATGGGCTCAGAGAAGTCAAAAGGCCGAAAGATAAAAGAAATATTAGCAAAGAGGAAGTTACACATAGAACACCATAAGTTCTATGTTGGTCTTCTGACAGCTATATTCATTCACATTTGTTATTTAAAGGTTGGAGATGATATATTTCATAAGGGCATTCTGTAGATAAATAGATCAAAATTAATAAATAAAAGTTTTCTGTTTTAATGAACGAATAGAATCCTTAATGGAATAAATTAAGTAAAAACATTCTGGGAACGACATGATTCAGTAAAATCGAATAGATGGTGAACGCATGCAGGTATGACCCACTACGTAAGTATAGAAGAATCTTCAATGATGTCATAAAGCAATTCCAACACACTTAACTCAGAAAACTTATAGAACATAATACAATATACTTCATTAAAGTTTTCTGTTTGGAACAGCAAAGAATCCTTGGAAGACACATGAGGAATTCTTAGTATGGTACTAAGACGGCCGACTGACTATTCCAGCCACCTTTCGCAACTGCATTCCGGAGTCTGTCCTCGTTTCCTACTACCTCCTGGAGAGAATTTATTTTCATTAACCAGGCAGATATAATGTTATAAATTTCCAATAAATAACCCTCAGAATTACAAACATAAATAATTACAAACTATAAATTTCAATGTACAAATGGTGTTCATTATCTTTATGTTTTACAACTCTTTCATTAGTGAGTAAAAAAAAAAGCTTTAGTAAGAAACAAAGCTGAATATATTAAACAAAAATATAAAACATTGCATTCTCAGTTTACATAAATTATTATCATGCCAGAACACTGGTATGCAGTGAAAGCAGTATTCCATGAGCTCCCAGTGCTTCTCTCCCAATCGTATCACTTGTACTGAAAATATATTTGTAAGTATACATAAACACATGAATTTACTTCATTTAAGATTTTAATCTTTCAATAGGATTACAGAGAAGGATGGAGTTAAATTACGACTTGAGGATCAGTATATTCGGGAAAGTTCTAATGAATATTGAACATTTAAAAAGTATGATATAAAAATGCATATGTGAGTGAGGTTTGCACCGCAAAGACGTTGTCCTCACCTGATGGGGAAATTAGATCAACTGTGATGAGGTGTTTCTTTAAAATAATCAGTTATTCTGCCAGTTATCTAGTAACACTTTATTGAACCTGATATCAAAATACATATATGAGTGAGGTTTGCACCGCAAGGACGTTGTCCTCACCTGATGGAGAAATTAGATTAACTGTGATGAGGCGTTACTTTAAAATAACCAGTTATTCTGCCAGTTATCTAGTAACACTTTATTGACCCTGGTCGAGTGCCTGACCTGAACATCTACTCGGTTGTTTTAACGAAGATCCAGTTATAATCCAGATTTCTGACTTCAATATAAAATAGTATTTAGTTTAGTGACCGATAGTGTGCTAAAGTTGAGTATAAGGCTACTGGTATGGCTTGCAGTGCTCTTGAAATACAGTATAGAGCCACTGGAATATTTAAGACATTCATATATTATGAGATTGAGAATGCAAGATTATAATCCTAGTTAAACAACTTTTAAAAAAACTAACACAGGGATCTGTTCCCAAAATGAAGAAAAACATACAAAAAGATAAATTCACATTGGCGTGTAGAAGGTCAAATCCTAACAACCTTTTAGCATGCACACATCTCTAATTCAAGAGATTTTCCTTCTTAATCAACTAGTTATTAACTTGGTCATGTCCTGTGTCTAATCGTTTAATTATTCATTGCATAAGCTTCAATCTAATAACAGAAGGTTATGTTAATTCTTGATACTCAACCGATAGTTTCAACGGAATATTGAAAAATAAGTATTGAAACAACCTAGTTAACCAAGCTAGTTGACTACCAATAAGATAAAATATTCGGCTCTAAATGGATTTTAATCCAAAATGTTTCGGTATAGCAACGATCCATCTTAAAGCTGAAGTAACATATTATGAAATATAATTAGACGGTTTCACATCCTTGCTATACCCTCATTGCATTGCATGAAAATGAAAGTTGAAATCCTTGCTCCTGGACTTAGACTGGAACCCAAAATTCAACAAATTAATAAGCTATTTAAATTTTCCTGAATCATTATCTGGAAAGAGGGAATAGCTGAATGGGCTAGAGTAGTAGCTACGGATACTTAATCTGAACTTTGATGTAGGTGGTGAGTGAACAAGCACCAATTGGTGAAGCCCAATAGAGCCTACTGCAGGCAAATCCTATACCACCATCCTTAATTCGAGAAATTAATGTCTATAAGTCTAGGAAACCGTAGAAAAAAAAACCTTTTGTTATATTTCTGTAGTAATATTATCAGATGTTATAAAAGCCCATTTAGTTTGATTTTTAGGTACAGTGGCGTGCCAAATTTTCGTGCGCCTGGGGCGGTCCACTTCTCATACGCCCCCTTTTCTCTTCATTTACGCCCCTTTCCCCAACTAAAAATGGGAATAGACAATTTTTTGTAACTCTCCAATAATACTGAATTAATGATAAAGTAATATTTTAACATTAAATTTTAACTTTAGTTTTAAATTCTTACTCTTTTAAATTTTACATTGCAAAATGTAATATAAATTACAAATACGAGTAGACTACATCGTAAAATTACACAATATGAGATCATACTAAGATCATAAAATTTTATACACAAATCACAAAAATAATGTTTGATTATTTAATAAACGAAGTATTGTTAATAATACTGGGCATTCATGACTTTTATTTTTATAATTAATTCTAATTATTTCAAGGAAGTTTTTCATAAAATCATTGTTAAACATTACTTCCAATCCAAATAATTTTATTTGATAAATCAAATTATTGAACATTCGTAACGTTTCGTAAAAATTATCCCCATCCTCAGACACTACATTATCTTTAATATTTTCTATAACATTAAAAGTAATAATAATAATGTAATAATAAATTAATTCACAGATTCATTTCTCGTTAATTGTAAAATACTATTTATAACAACTATACAACAATTTGTATTTTACTTTATAGGCACATCCTGTTTCATATTAAAGGACCAAATAGGCCACGCCTTTAACCTACTACGCCACTTAATAGTTATACTAACAAATATTAAATTTAAAAAAAATGATAACGTTATTATTATCTAATGACAATAATTAACCTGTAACATCTAAAAACGTATGTTTCCATTTGTACTTGCACTTTTGTACTTTATTATAGGACCCTGGAGCAAGAGATTTCGTTCAACATTTAATTGAAATTTACCTTTAAGATTTTTCAATGAAAATACTTCCGAATTCCGAAAATTAACCAAAAAACAAAAACAATTATTTAAAAAAAAATTAGTACACTGAACAAGCGGTATCGATCTTTTAAACCTTGTTTTCAAACTCACTTCAGCTTCCTCAATCTTTTGAACATCCAATTAAGCCTTACCCACTAATGAATACTAACTGAGAGCAGATGGTCACTCTAATGTTCCGATGGGTAGAAGATGCTCAATCTCTAATAGATTAAAAATGTTACCATCCATACGTTTTAAGGCCTTTCATCGAACAAGGGGAGTAGCACAGTTTAGTGGTTTTAGTAAAAAAAATAAACAAACAGTATAACTAACGAAAGATCACGGATTAATTCAAAATTAAATTTTTAGACAGACCATTAATTACAAATTAAAATAAGTTTATAATTATATATTGATATTGAGATCGTTGCAAATTCATGGATTGAATCCAAGATTTCTTTTATGGAGACAATTTTTGTAATTTAATCCTATGGCATTATACAGATAGTTCCTTTTTTACCCGAAGGTATTTTAAGGTATTTACATTTTAATTCTAGGTCCGCTGTGTGCGGGGGTTTCTAATTTGGCTTAAGCCTTTATTTATTCATTTACAAGAATGGAGAGGGACCATTCTACAAGTTTAGGAAAGAGGTTAGAAATGATAGGTTTAGTCTGCAGAGTCCAGATCCCTTCCCTCGGCGAGCACGTTAACCAAGGGGACAGTGCCTTGCCACCTCCTAGGTCTGGGAGGTGGGGCGATGTCTGAACAGAGGGTTGGCACAGGCCTTCAGCCCATCAAAGGACTTGATATGCCTCCGACTTATGTATTCTGGTAGCTGGAGCTCCTCACATATGGTGGCGTTTCTCGCTCGTTGGAGTGAGAGGTGCCTCTGACGATCCGCCTAAGAACGGAGTTCTGGAAACTCTACAGTCGTTTTAACGTTGATTTGTACAAGTGGCGGAGCAGCGGTGCACCGGAGAGCAGTGTTGGTCATATGATGGCCTTTTATATCTGCAGCTTCAGCCGCAGTGAGAGCTGCGGCGACGTGAGCAGGTAGCCTATGCGACTTCAGCCGGACCTGCTTGATTATCTCCCTGACATGATCAGAGAAGGTGAGGTGCCTATCTCAAGTGACGCCGAGGTAGAGAATTGAGTTCGAGAGAGGCCGGTCTTCATCTTCCATGGTGAAAGTTCTGGGTAGTGGTTTCTTCCCTCTCTGGAACGACATCACGATGGCATCCGTCTTCGCCGGATTCACCCTGATGCTGATCTCTCTCAGGTCTTCCACTATAGCTGCTGAAGCTCTTTCTGCAGTTCCGAGAGCCGTCTCGGAGTTGACGCTGGTGGCGTAGATGCCAATGTCATCAACTACTACTGCACCTGGACGCTTCATTGCGACCACTGGTGCCGTGAAAACGACAAACAGTATTGATCCCAGTACAGACCCTTGAGGTATTCCATAGGTGGTATATATCATGTGGAGTCGATAGGCTCCCGCCGAAAGATATTCCGCTGAGATAGTCCGACCAACCGGCATAGGGAGGCGGGAAACCTGGACTCCTCCAGACGTCGGAGTAAGAATGCGTGAGACACACAGTCAAAGGCTTGTGTGCAGTCCAGAGATATGAACGCCGTAGCTCTGTTCATCTGCACATGCTCTACGGTGTGTGCTTGTAGCTTCACAAGATGGTGCTCACAAGAGACCCCTCGCAGGAAGGGTGCTCCAGTGGGGTGATGTCTTCCGTACTGCAGTGCTTCATCAGGTGGTGGTGGACAAGTCTTTCAAAAATCTTGCTCATGTGCGAGAGGAGAATGCAGCCAACGTTTATCAGGAGACAACTTGCACTTATTGTTAGGCACATGCGCACTTAAACGTTGTTCCTTACGTGGTTTCTCTAAGGCTTCACTCGAACTATTACTGCACATAATACACATACATAACATATCTGACAGCAAAATATGCAGACGACTTTTCAACTATAATAATGCCACAAAATCCTTTAAAAATCTTTATGATATAACATCACCTACAAAAAATATTGGTGCTAACTTAGGAAAATAAAATAAAATAAAGTACGACAACAAATGATCCCTACAGGACACTTGTCCTCATGAATATGTCATTATTTAAATACTGTTTTCAGTTCGTTTTTTTCTTGTATTAGATAATTCATATGAATCTTTTGAAGTCGGCAACTATGAACTATTGTAGCATGAATGTCAATGAAAATTAACCAACTGCACATGAATAATTAATCTGCTAGCTTCTGTCCTCTCTTAAAAAAACTAATAAAAAATACAAACGACATTAAAAGGGTACACATAAAAGAGAAAAATTCGCCCTGTCACGACAGCAACGTCAAGTGGGCTGTAGAGGACTGGAGTAGGCGATGTATTATAAATATTCATATGTCGCGCCAGCGGGAACATTTGCGTTCCAGAGAGATGTTCAACATCTACGGGTTCCAGTGACTGGAAGGGGAGGGGGAGGGGAAGGGTGAGGGAAGGGAGTCTGGGAACTGCCGCTTCAATTGGAGCACTCCAGATCTCGAGTGCCACTCTCCGAGGGGATCCATGGGCGCCAAAGATAAGCTGAGGCTATTATAATTTCAATAAGATTAAAAAAATGGAAAGTAAACGCAGATTAATTAACATTAAGAGTTTCGAGTCCGGAAATAAATTATAAGATTTTAATTTATATATTATTTGTATGGAGGAATTATATTATATTACTTTGAGATAATTTCGGGACGTAATTTCTTCCAGTATCCTTATTCTTTAATTAGAATTTTTTTTACATAATTTTTTCCAGCGTTTCGAGGTATTTTCCCATCTTCAGGACAAATCTCTGTATTATAGAACAGCGTAATTAGAATTTAAAACATGCTCAACATTTAATAATTAAAAGTTAATTAAAAATATATCCTAGTCAACCGTATATAATCCATGCCTTCTAATACTATTTACAATATCAGTAAACACTTTTGTTATAATCAAATCCATAATAGCTATTATTTCGTATTAATTTTAACTGTCACTATTTCATTTATAAGAAGAGTAACATCCATATTTCATTTTCATGTATATAACATGTAATGTATATAATAGTAATTGTGAACTTGATAATGACAAAAATAGTGTATAATCCTATTGTATATAGTGCTAGAAGAAATAGATTATATAAGATAAGACTAGTATATTTGTAAATTAATTTTTAATTGTTAAATATTGAGCATGCTTTAAATAATTTATCTCAATTCCAATTATACTGTTCTATCATGTAGAGATTTGTACTGAAGATGGGGAAATACACCGAAACATTGGCAATTATGCAGTTCTAATGAAGTGATAAGGATACTAAAAAAAATTACCTAAAATAAGTTCGAAGTAATTTAATTTATTTAATTACCTAAGGAAAATGGAGTATCGCAATTGGTCAAAAGTGTTTTTAAGTGTTTTTAAGTGTTTTTTAACACAAAATTTAACCATTTTAGGGGCGCATGAAAAAAAGTCCTGCTCTCGCTAGTGTTTTCATCAACCATATTCATTAGGCTGCATTGTTATTTTAAACTACCAAACAGTATTTGATGAAACTCTAAGCATGAATAAGTTTAAAACTACTCAAAGAAACTTTTGAGCTTTTCTTTGTAACGTTTTGGAGATTAACAGTAGCATTTCTGATAGATCTCTGTTTATTCCTCGCCGAAATATTATATTATTTAAATAATAAGGAGTCATAACTCCTTTCGATATTGACATTTGCCAGTGAATTGAGGACCCTCATAAGCAAGCAAAAAAGCAAACTCCAGGCAATAGAGATGCGCTATTTGAAAAGAGTGCAAGAAAAAACAAGCAGAGACAAAATTAAGAATAGCACTATAAGCACTTACAACCTTGATGTAAGATTGATGATGATGTAAGTAGAGTTGAGGAACATGCGTTCAGGTGATTCGGGCATATCTCGAGAATGCCAGAGGAACGCATGGCAAGAGGTACATATGATATTGGTACGGATGGAAGGTGACCGAGGGGAAGGCCTACGAAGAATTGGGAGGAATGAGAGCTGCAAAAAGAGTCATAAACAGGAGGAAAAGAAGAGAAGAGCCATTAAATATAGAAAAACCTTTATAGATCGATATGAAACGTGGTTCCATTAATATTTGAGATAGTTTTTAAGAATCACATAAAACGTATTTCTATTTTTCAATTTTAATTTGTCGTCACACAAATCGCCTAAAAAATATCTTCGTTGTTCCGAGAAAATATACATGTGCCATCAAATATCCTATGTGATTTTTATATTTCGGCTTTTATATTTTTTAGTTAAATTTTGTGAGTAGTAAGTATGTTTTAGTTTATTCTCAATAAGTTTTATTTCAAAAAAAAAAAAAAAAAAAAATAGAAAATTTGACCTAAGATATTTTCCCTTGACAAGTATATGTTGGTTGTTTTATCGCAACTACCGAACTTAAATTATACTTTAAACATTTAAATTAAATAAAAAGGTAATACATTTTTTTTTAAATTTTATTATAATTATATTACATTCTGAAATGGCAAAAAATTATTTAAAAAAATATTTATCGATCAATTGATCACCTAGAAAAGGGACTAATTCAGAGCATTGCCACTACTTTATGCCAGACTAATCACGAAAGAAGGAGAAATATATCAAAGCTGTATATTTTGTTGCTAACAAAAAGCATAGAAAAAAATATAGTTGTTTCCTTCCTCCCCTCCCCCGTGATAAACACAGGCCTTTTAATTTACATTTAATTCATGTTAATTCCGTATAAATCACTTTTCTTCTCAAATTGATCACGCACCAACCATTTTAAGTTTTTGTCATCCACAACCTTCCTCAAGGAGTCAACAGATCAGATATTTCCAATACTCTCATTTTTTTTTTAATCGTTAATGTAGTCAAACGCCTGGAGTTATGCAGGTTAACTCATTTACTTAATCATGTCAATACTCATTTACTTTAATTTTCAAAAAAAGCAACAAATAGTGATTGAAGAGTTCAATATTGCATTTTTTTATTTTTATTTTGATGCTCTTGTTTAACTAAAAATTACACTAAGGATTTTTGGAAAAAAAGAAGAAGATATTTTTAGATGATTTGTGCGACTAAGCATTACAAATCGTAGTTATAATTTAAATAATTAAAATAAAATTCCACCAGAATGAATGTTTCATATCGAATTAATAATTGTTTCACATTGAATCTGATTCAAATAAGTTATTGGTTACGTCATAAATATTTTCGGAAAAGTACTTCGAACACGATTCACAAGAAAAAAAAGAGAAAAAGAAAAAAAAGAGAGATCAAATTTCTATCTTTCGAAAAAAGTACCAAATTTCTTTGAAAAAAAACTTTTTAAAAAATTATTGAAGTAAACATTGTAGAGAATTAAAATGACTTTCATATGAATCTTTTTTCACTCCATAATGCTAAGTATTAGTGTGGTAATTATAAATAAGAGAACAGCAGAAAGTGTGAAACGTTCAAAAAGAGTATTTTGGACAAGCTTATTTGTTTAACTATTAGTATTTCCGGTTATTTGTTTTACTAAGTTGTTAAAAAAGTCCTTGTGCATTAGTATAGCTTTATTTCAGATTACATATTTTAAACATTATTGAATACTACTCCATTCAAAGTAAAGTCCATTATTTTTGATGCCTACAACTCCTTTGATTTTGAGGCAAAGAACTCTGCACATCCAATTTTCAAAGATTTCATCCTCGTAATTATCAAAGATCCGACCATTTAAAAAATGAGCCATTGATCTAAACAAGCCATAATCTGATGGTGTAGTATCTGGGTAATACGCAGAATGAGGCAAAACGTTTACTCCTTGCAGTTCCGATAATTTTTCCTAGGTCAAACGAGAACGATGTGCAGGGGCATTGTCGTGTTACAAAATGACTTGGTTCCTGTTGACCAAAGCGGGGCACTTTGCATTCAAAACTGCAAAAAATATTCCAGAGTCAGGTCCGCTGAAGAAGAATTGGAGAACGTTACGGGGGTGGTAATGCCATAAAAAGATACTTCATAATCCATAACAAAAACCCACTGAGTTTCATCCCGTTATTCCAAATACTCTGGAATATATAGGGGGTGGTCCTTGCTTACTGGAACACACTGTTTAAATAAAAAAACAAATGATTTGCAATTAGTCCAACCATTAGCAGAATCATTCTCCCTATTATAAACCACTCTGAAAGCTGTTCGACAATAACAAAAATTTCTTTTTATAGCTCGGTAATAGTTAAATGGCTCTTCGATACAGCCATTTTATGACCCTATCGATCGTCACGTCCCTCTGCTAACAGATTATGATGCAACAAAATATAAAATTAACTATACCGTTAACATCTCGTAATATATTATAGTCGCGAATATCGACTAATATATTCTTCAATAAGTTACACGTTGATTAGAATATTCCAAGATAAAGGGGATGGGGTTCGCCTGGTTGAAACATAATAACAAGAATTGCATACCTTAAAATAAATTAAAAATATGCAACAAATAACCATAAAGCCTGTCTATGATAGTCGAGAAAAATTACTTGACTCGTATGCACAATTTATACGTTCATGCATACATCAACTGAGTATGCAAAACTATTGATGTGCACGAGCTACTATGTTTTTAATTTCATCCTTTTATAACAAAATAAATAATCATTTTTTACCTTTTATCATGCAGAACTTGAAACAGTATGAGAGAAACCTTACCTGTAACAAATAGATTCGCACTATAAATGGAAAGAAAAGATACTTAGAAAAAAGAATTAACAATGCATTATAATTCAGGAGTATTTTATCATAAGTCAAATAGTCAAACATCGTCAGAAAATGATTTAAAAAAAAAACGGATATAAAAATTTTGATACAAAAGGCTGAATTTTAAAAATTATCTGACAAGGGAAAATTCAAATTTTGAAGGGAATTATAAATAACCTTTCGATGTAGTGTCTGTTAAGAAATATATTTTTGTGAAAATTGGATATATATTTGTACATCTACTTGATATATCAACTTTTGATAGAATTATTAATATCAATATAAATATAAAACTAGGGGAAGGAGAGGGTAGCACAAGTAAACCTTGAAGGTATTAGCTATTTTTATTAATATTATTTATATATTTTATTAAAGTTGAAACTGGGGGCACAGCATAAGGGAGGCTTTCAGGAAGAGAGGAATGGATTGGAACAAGAGGAGAGAGTTGGTTCAGTAAAGGGATACTTGATCCAGACTCTATAAACAACAGCCACACACCACACAGCGGTAGATGAGGGAAGGATTATGATGATGATGATATTTTATTAATTTTATACACTTGCAAGATAATATGGTATTCATTTTAACCTCCTTACCTTCATATAGAGATATAATGCTATTTTTATTATAGAATTACTTATTTTCCAAAATGGTTTATATTGATTAAATATGGTTTGTAAAACTTTTTCGTCATCAATGCCTGTTACTTATAAAAACAAATTAAAAATATATGTATTTCACATTATTCACAACTTTGGATTTAAGACAGTTTTGAAAGTGGTTTATTTGTCTTCAAAAGCATTTCAAATACCTGAAGGATTCCCATATTTTCTTTTTTGAAATAAAAAGAAAATTATAATAATAAAAATAGAATTGGGTTGAGATATATGTTACCATGACTAGTAAACTAGTCAGAGTATACAACATTGAAAATTAAATACACAAAAAAGGATTAAATAAAATAGCAGGATTGGAAAAGTATATTGTAGCAGCACACACTGTAAACCAGTCAGGGAAAGGCCTTATAAATTGTTTCCAGGTAATATAAAAAGCATCATCCTCAGCACAGTCCTTATTGACTCAAATATAGTTTTGAACCTTAAGAAACGTTAACATATTTACTAAATTAGTTTTAAATCAAGGAAACATAAAAATATTTAAGTCAATTACTGAATTGAAAAATTATTAATAATAATCATCCATAAACATCTATCATATCTATCACATCTCCCCAACCGTCGGGTGTCAACTAAGCGCTTCTATACGTAAACCTCCATGAACTATATATATATATATATATATATATATATATATATATATATATATATATATATATATATATATCCTCAAAGATGCAGAATTATGAACAATGTTGTAAGAAATATTGTAAGAAGAATCATTTGCATCAAGACCTCATCCAATCCAAACGATGTTCTAGAACGCTTTGGCAAAGAACAAGGCATACTGACGATCGGAAATTGTACAATAACTAATACAAAATAGTCAAAAAGAAATTGGCTACCAGTATGACATCAATATCCCATATATTCTCGGTCTTATTTCATCCAAACACTCAAATTTTCATCAGAAAATTGCTCATTATCCCAATCTTTTAGCACAATCCTTATTTAGCTCAAACGATCCCTATAATCCTCCTCGTATATTGAAACAGCTTCATAGCTCATTCATTCACATGACCTGTAAACCAATTAGGGTTCTGGCTGGCTATGGCCAGCTTCTCCACTCGCGTCCAGATAGTCTGCGGCTCTAGTGCCCTCACTCAGTCTCCGCTGGCGTTCAATACTAGCGATACGGCTGGGAAAGAAGTGCAGGGATCTCCTGGAATTTTACATTGCCATCTACAAGTGCGGATAAAGCTTGTTTCGATGTTCTCGAGAGCTAAATATAAATATTGTACATAAGTATGAATATGTTCAAGAAGAAAGTTTTTCTCATAAAAGTTTTTCTTTCCTTATATATTATAACTGCTTAACAGAAATAATAATAACATTTTATGACATTGATGGGAGAATTATAAAAGATCTCTTAAAACTGTCATACATAATATATATATATATATATATATATATATATATATATATATATATATATATATAATCCTCACAAATTATCTATAATATTTATATATCATTCAGCGGCGTACGTAGGAGAGGAGGGAGGTATCATGAGGGATATATCTCTCCCCCGAAATTTATAAGAAAATATTATTTTCATACCCACAAATATAAGGTTTGTATTTTTAATAGTAATGCTTGATTCGATTTTCAAGCTTATCGTTAAAACTTACACCCAATTGGTGATTATAGACACTTAAGTGATTACTTGCCTCCTTCTTATCAAATTCCCACCCGAAATAAAATTTAATTCCCCTTCCGAAAAAAAATTCTGCGTGCGCTCCTGGGTTCTTCCGATTAGAGCATTTAAAAGTAGTAAAGGTGCGGTAGGCCTAGAAGTGGACCCAGATGAAGAAAGAATCCAGTTAGGATGACGCGACGGGTCGATACTCTAACGGTAAGTGGTGCCTGTTTGCTCTGTCACTCAACCACCCACAGGTCACTCTATTCATAGAAAGGTTTTTCTAAAAATTGTATCTATTGGATGCTGATATAGTTATAAGGACAATTTATTAGGTATGTTAGGTAAACGTGATTTGTATATTAGTTGCTATAATATACTAATAATATCACAGTAAATTCGTAATAACAAATAATAATAACAGAAGATACTAATCGGATATATCCCCACAACGGTGTTGGTTTCGATTTAGATTTAAATAACTATACTAATGCTAACAATGTTTAATAAAAATAAAAATAAACCAAAAGGGCTTCGCGTGTTGTTTACTATCGTGTGTTTACTTTTAATTAACTTGCAAGTGTGAGGGCTCTTGATTTCACTGGGAATAAACTGATCTCGTTATAGTAAAACATATGGGAAATAGATTGAATTAAACAATATCTGCACAAACATAAGTAAATACAATGACAATACATATAGCAATAACCCGTATTTTAAAAGTTATTAAATTCCTAAAATACAAAATAACCTAATAAATGAAATTATTAAACAGTTTTTTTTTTCTCATTCTCAAAATCAGAATGGTAAACGTTAACCAAAATATAGTAAAGTTTCTGTAGTGAACTTCCACGGAAATGTAGTCATGACGATTACAGATACCTATCTACTAACTGTACTCAGCAGTTAGACCAACCACCAAGAGGTCACTAATATTTATATAAGAGAAATTAGCAGTAAAAATGCATATAGTTGTAGATACTATACGTTAGAAATAAGATTTATTCTTTTAATTAAAATAAATTGGAAACGTTGAGTTTGGACAGAATATTCTCCGGATTGTTATGCAGTTAGAAGTTGTATAGCTTAAGGTTGATTTTGAAATAAGCACTTGATTACGAGATAATCTAATAGTATTTAGGGGAGCATTTTTCGCGGGCTACTTCCCGAAGCCTACGAACTATTTCATAACTTTTATTATTATCATAATTGTAAGTAAAACATCGATAAAATCAGATAATAAATGATCGGCTATCCGGCCCAAGTCAGAGGACATGGATTATTATTTGCCAAATCAAACAAAGAAGTAAAACAAAATTAATCTTAATAGTAAATGAATATTTCCTAGAAAAATAATTACTGTAATATAAATTTAGAACGAATGACAAATATATAAATGAAAATTTAAAATTTATCTTAGCCTGGCCTGAAAATTGAAATAAATACGACAAATATGCAGTGAGTAAATTAATATATAATTAAGCATAGTTATATTATTTTTATTAATATTTTATTTAAGATGAAAAATAATAATAAAAATATCTTGTAAAATGAAAGTGTAATTGAAAATAATCCTACTTAAAAGCCTCCTGTTGCGCATTGAATTAATGATTACAATAGTTAATAACGAGTATCCTAATTACATAATGCGCACTCATAAAAAAATTAATGACCATAATAAAATAGCTTTTACAATAATAAAAGCAGAAAATAAGGCCTAAGGTCTACTGGTAATAAACTAGAGGAATTTACTGCAGAAAGATATACATTATTTATTTTAGGCCGAATATATCCATCTTTATTACCATACATAAAAAAGTTGTAAACTAGGTTTGTGATATCGTTGATATTTTATATATATTTTTTTATTTCAATTTTTGCATGATAAAATAATCTTATACAAGTATGCAATCAGTCTAGCCAAAATAAAAAAAAAAGAAAATAACATCAGTGTACTGGATTATACAATTAAACATACATAATTTATATTTAAGTTAAAAAGTATATAACTTAAACATATTTAAGTTATTTTAAGTTTAAAAGAGCGGAAAAAAAATTAATTTAAAATAATATTAACAACGAAAAAAAGTAAATCAATAAAAAAATAATAGTAAAGTAATTCAAAATACAATATTAAACGGTAACAAAAAACCATTTCTTCATAATATAATAAATTAGCCCAAAAAAAACAGAAATTCTTTATATTTATTAAAAGAGGTATAAAAGCAGAATTCTTTTTAAAACATAAAGATAACCAGAAGTGATCGGATGATTGATAAGATGGCTAGAAAAAAAGGTACATAAGCTTAATTATTGTTTCCATAAAAGTTTATCTTTATGATTAAAATAATTTAATTACATACTTTTATGATTAGCGCTAACAATCTCAAGTCTAACAGAAAAAAAATCATAAATCTGTTAATGATATTTAAATTATCCATATCTGTTATGTTGTAAGATGTAAGATGTTATGTTATAAACATAAAAAATAAAAACAATTATATGGAATAGAACGAACCCTAAATTGAAATATGCAAAAATTATAAGCTACCATACTGCTCTGGCAGTAAATAATTTTACTACTCAGCCCGGACTCGCAGATAAAATTGAAACGTCATACACCCTTTGATGTCTCGTTATCCTATTAATCAAATTAAAAAACCATTACCATTCCAATTAATAACGTAATCGCTCAATTTAGTCATTTAATCTAAATTACGGTCTAACAAGAAATTATTGAGAGAATAAATTGAAAATCTCTTTAATAAGGGACGGAACTAGTTATAAAAGATGAATTGTCAACTAAAGACAATTTTGAAAAAATATTTATAATAAAATTAATGTTATAAAAAGAAAACCTCAATTATCATCAAGACTCAGTTGGATTCTGGTTATATCTCAACTGTATTTTTTTTTTTTTGCTAATTTTTACAAACTGTACAAATAAAAAAAATTTCATATTACAAAAAAAAATTATTTAAACAAAAGGGTGAGAATTTTATCAATATTGTTACATTTTCAGGATAATAATTCTTTTAGAATTCCTTTTGATACTATGCTCTTCATAAAAAATCATAATAGGAAACGTTTCGAGCACATTTTCAAGTCTCTATAAACCAAAAATTATTACACATTAATTTTATCTATTCCATAAATTATCCATAACCCATATAGTTTATTAATAGGCTAAAATTAATTTGTCTCATACGTTTTGTTATAACTTAAAATTAATATAATAATAATGTAATAATTTAAGAAAATATTGTTGAAACTAAAGATATTTCAATAAAATGATATATTTTTTTGATTTTATTGTTATTATTTCCTTGTAATATTCCCTTATTCTCACTCCCCAACTCTACTATGCTCTCTACCTCCTCCCCCTCCCCACTCACTTTTGAAGCATTGAATATTTTGATCTTTCTTACATTCTAGAAACTATTACGATGGGATATTTTGACAATATTATTTGAGATGCAATTAAAATCAATAAAAAAAAAAATAATAATACAATGCTATCTAAAGTAATAAGAAATTATTAGGAAATCTCCCTATTTTCGAATAATGACCTAGATAATTACCTGTCTTAATCACACATACATCTGAAACTTCACTGTGCCCAATGCTATTTTGTTCCCTAGGATTTCTCTAATCCATACTGCATCATCAAAATGTTGCTTAAATAAAATATTTAAAATAGCTTATTAATTTTCTATTTTTTATAAGTTTTATATCCCTCCTTGCTTATTTAAAAATTTAATTTATTTATAATATCAACATAGTGCTTACAAACCCTCTTCATGTCACTTTTAAAATTTACTACATTTTTAGTCATATAGTAGATTCAAGGCATTTCCTAATTTTCAGTATTTCTATTTCAATGAAGTTCAATTGGTGATTAATAATTACAAAATGTCGCGTTAATACAATGGCATTAACATTTTTTTAATTTTGTTTTTATGCTGGTTTGCCTTAGATTTTAAATTTTGTAATGTTTCACCTATGTAAATAAAATTTATTTTCACTCAGGTTGCAATTGATCTTATATAATACATTTTGTTTACTTACTTTATTAATTTTTTCTTTAATGTTGGTTATAATTTTCTGTGATTTGTTCCTATTGTATACTACGAATTTCACATTTAAATTGTCATATTTTATAAATGCATTTTTTATTTTATTAGTTATCTTAGGCACGTATTTTAAGTTATGCAAATGTTTTTTCTTTTATATTTTTATTAGTTTCATTAAAATTGCTATTTTGACTATTCATCTGTTATCAGACCCTTTTTCTCGTTTTTTATAATTTAAACATTGATATAATAAATTTTAAGAAATGACCGGCTCGGTTCAGTGGTACTAACAATAAATGAAATATAAGGAATATTTTAGCACAATGATGTGTCAGCAAATTATAATCTTTAATGCCAGCCTCCGTGTCATCCAACCAATAGATGACTTAAACTATTCGACTACCTATGCTTTATTCATAAAGTGTCCTAACTCTATTGAATGGACTGCAATCGGGGACAAATTGGACGAGAAGAGTGAGTCAGACTCAGTCCAATCAAGGAACATCATGCAGATGAGGCAGATTTTCATGCAACAGAAGGCGGGCACTACGGAAGGCTCTGAATATTAACAACTCTGCAATGTCTATTCATTCCTTTATTTTCTCTTTTACTAGCTGACAAATGTTTTACAAGTTTTATTTTTCTGACGTACTGAAACCAACTACAGGTAATAGGTGTGTTATTACTTCACTAATCGAGAAATTTAAACAGCTAGTAAAATAACAGAGTAATTCATCAAGAAAAAAGGAGAAAACAAACTAACCTATGTCCCCTCCCTCTCAATAACATAAAAAATCCAAAAGTTGTGAAATCTCAAGGTTTGAGAACCTACTTAAACTGATAAAATTATGATAAAACATTTTACTTAAAAGGTTACTAAAATTGAAAACCAATACCCATACCTTTTAATTTAAGAAATGGAGAATTTATAAATGTAATCTTATGTTTGAACAAAAAACAAACTTGTCAAATGTCAATATTAAGTGGAAAGCTCAAATACAAAAGAGTTGGGAAAATTAAAATACTTAACATAGTTGGGTAATACGGGCAAAAGTTTGTTGGTTAATTTCATATTTTGCTCCTTCCCACAATAAATTGCTCCAGCAACGACCTTAATTGCACGTCAACATTTGTAACAAAACATTGTTGATTTGATTTTGGATTCGCGACTCCATCCAAAGTCCAAATATATTTATGAATGTCCGTATTATTGGTTATGATTTTTAATAATAATAATCATAAACAGATTCAAAGACAATACTGTCATTAATATTTGCTTCTATTTATATCTGAGCCAATCTCTCCGAAAACCACTGAACATCATTTAGTAATTCGTCCCCTATCGCTTATAATAATTTTACCATTATTATATCCTGCTATGCCATTTGAAATATATTTACTCGGTGCTGATCACGCAATTCTCCAGTGCCAAATATTCTATGCAATACTATATTTACGAAAGCCTTTAGTGGTTGTTATTCCTATAACGTATGCCCATACGTTTATCATCAGCCAGACATTAGGAATAAACGATGAAACATTACTTTTTCTTCTTTTCGGAGCGCAGTGGGACGAAAGAGCAAAACAAACTGCCAGAAACTCCTTTTTTTAACTTTTTTTCTAGGAAAATGAAACTTTACACGTTAATACGTACATACAAGTTCAAGGCCAATTTTGTAAAACAATTTATTCATCACCAACGGCGGTATTCCTAATATAAGCTTAAAATAAAGTGTTTTGTTTTCATTCTAAAATCCTTATAATTAATTCATGTGTATTCATAATTACGGAATGTTTTTAGCATTAGTGAATGCGTACAAATTGTTTTGTTCGCATTTTCATTGCCACTTAAGAGTCAGATCGAAATCAGAAAAGTTAAAAATCATTTGAATTATGCCTTTTATCGATCTACAGTCTTTGTATTTTAAATTGACAAGAATACATCGGTAAGGATGTTAATGAGATATCAAAACAATATTCAGCTGTGTGAATCTGTGAACTTTGAAACCAGCTCAATATAATACTATATAAAATGTTAGTAAATATTTCTCTACTCAGCCCAGTGGAGATATCATTTTTGATTGCAAAATGTGGAGTAATTTTGATTTTCAAGTATGTTGTATGTGTTGCCCATAACATGAAAAATCCAAATTTTCAACCTACCTCTTGTGCGCTTTCCGCCACCTTGAAAGAATAAGCAATTCTTCCTCAGTAACTCGCTTCTGGTGCATTTTAGGCAAAATGTTGTAATTATCGATATTAATGAACATTGCATTAATTTTCTGCAAGTTTTATATGAAACATGTTGGAATATTCGGATATACGGGGCCGTGAGCATTCATAAAAATATAAGAAATAACGCAAAGAGGTGGACTAGAGAAAGTGAACCGGGAACTAAAAATATCACTCACTGTTCAAATTAGTATTTCTGAATGTAATATAATTTGCGGTCCATTATCTATGTAATATAAACGTGTAGTTCATGAGATTCATGTAAATTCTAAAGGAATTTTTTTTTAATTCTTTCTTATGCTAATAAGGTCTGTTATTATTTTTTTTTTATACATAAAAACAATTTACTTATTGTATTATATTTATATAATATAATTAAATGTGTTTAAATATTTATGCGATACAAATATATAATATTTTTACATTATTAAATATGCAATATTTTTATATTATATAGATTATTGAAAAATGCATAAAATGGAAATTTTTTCCCCTCGCTTGTGTTATATACAGACAGACATAAGTTTTTTTTTTGTTGTTGTTCCTTTGGTTTTAATACATTCTACAATTTAAATTTATTTTTTTAAATTATTAATAAATTTGAAGGTTCTAAGAAGTTAAAGAATTATGACCGGTATCAACTGCCACTCATCACCGTTCATAGCTGTCTTGCCCACTCACTTGCATTCACGAACACGTTACATGAACGTGTAACACGTTATAAGAAACGCTTTACCTTCTGAATTATTGCAGGAGTCCGAAATATTATTCTTCTGTTTCTTTCTTGCTGCACATTATTGTCAGAGTTCACTTGAGAGCCAAAATAAGTAAATTCGTTCACCCGCTCAAATGTGAATTCTCCAATTTCTGTCATGGCGTCCTGTTGTTCCTTGCCAGCCTGTTCTCATATGTTTTGTTTTTGCTTCATTCAGTCAGACCAAATCTTTATGTAGATTATTTGAGGATGAGAAATATCTCCTCTCTAGACGCCATACTTCGTCCCATTATGCCCGAATCGTCAGCGAAATCAAGGATTTAAGCCGGTCTGTTAAATCATGTGCCAACAATCTCTATCCTAACTGCGCATTCCAGAGTCAAATTGAATTAAACAGACCAAGTTGTCATTTTGTCTGAGGTTTTTTTACGTTTAAAAATCTCTAGAAAGATGAAATATTATGACGGAGATAATAAAGAAGAATTTTCCAAATTTAACCTGACCTTCATTTTCAGATAGATTTCGTTTCTCTTAGATTACACAGAATCTGGACTGCATTTTCCTAAATATTCAAACGTTTCCCATTTATATCTATACTTTGTTTTGTAGGTATTTTTTTAGGATCCATCAAAATTGTGTTTAATTTATTAAATAGTTTTCCTACCTTCACTCAACCATTCCAAAATATATTTATTTTGCTAACAAATAAAAAAATTAATAATTAATTGCTTCTAAATTAAATAAAATGGGAAAAAAGAAAGCCCGGTGTTTTAAACCGGAAGACAGATACTGATACTTACTTATAAAACGATCTCGAGGCCAATTGTCACATACGCAGGTGAAACGTGGGCCCCGATCCAAAAATATCCAAAAAAAGATTCTGCAGATGTAGGAAAGGAAGGTGCTTGGACAAATCTTTGGGCCAATATCTATAGATGGCCAATGGAAGACAAGAAATAATAGAGAATTTCGGAAACTATACAATGAACCGAATATATTCACTTACTTCACTTACTTAAGCAGGCTGCATATGATGGCTTGGACACATAGAAATGGCAGAAGATTGATACCCGAAAAAAAATATTATATGGCAAACCAGGAGGTAAAAGAAGGAGAGGAAAATCCAGGTTGCGATGGATCAATGATTTAGAGGAGAGATCGATAAAAAAAGTTTCGGACATGCACATTTTTTACTGGACTTTTTAATTTCTTAGATATACATGCCCTATCAAAATGGAATGCAAATCATGGTGGTCAGTAGAATCTTGAGTTTTATTTTAAATCGTTGTATTACTGGTTAACTAAACATAACCGGTACATTGCTTATAGGTTTAACTTGAATTCATTCCATAATTTCCTCAACGTATTCTATAAGCGACCTATCTAGAAAAATACAAATATGATATAAATTTATTTACTTAAATGTCAACATACTCAGCTGCGGTGGTATAGACAATAAAACTGTCAAGTTTACTGCCTAATAAAAGTTCGCAATGTAGTAGCTTTACGAGATTAATAAAATTGAAGAAAAACAATTTCTAAAACGAGAAAAATGGTTCGTTTATAAAATCGACCAGGCTTTCGGAATAGAGGCAAATGAAAAAGAACAGAAGCAAGTAAATTATTTCGTTATGAGTTGGTATAAAATCTTATTCAACGTTCATAAATTTATTGTTTTTATTTATGTTTAAATATGAAATTAATTCAGTTTCACTTTTTTCTGAGATCAAAGCCTGAATGATTCCTAAACTTTAGTTATGGTAAAGCTATTTAAACTTTCTCAACGATTAGATTGTAACTATGTAATAGTTTAACAAAACCTTCAAAGCCAGTATAAGAAACGCGAAGAGTAACCTTGGGTTTTTTTTTCTTTCTCCATGTAACAGTACAAGCCGTTTGTCACCTAACCTTCAAGTTCTACGATATCACATCCGCTACATTCGATCTCTACACACAGAATATTATTATGTACAATATCCATTTAAAATTAGATTTATTATTAACTGCAATCAGAAAATGAGTTATTGTTAAAAACAAAAATATGCATGGCATAGCATTATTTATTAATTATATCAATGCTAAGTTCTTAGTCATGTAGTTATGTACTAATACTCGTCATTCTTTATTATAAGTGTATTATCTTTTAAAAAATATTAAATGAAATATTTTTTTCTAGCTAGTAATTACTTTGTAATGAAATAATTTTTGGAAATCTAGACGCAATTTTATTTATATTTTTTTCTTCTCTAATTACTTTATGAAAACTCTTTCAGAGGTCGTTTGATTTCATTTATTTATTTTTTTAATTTTAAAAAACACATCTAATCTAAATATTATAGGATTATTTAAATTTAGTACTGTACATTGAATATTTTCATGTTTTCAATATTTCTTTCTTATTATTTTATTTTATCTTGTAAGCACATAGATAATTATTATAAATAACCAAATCTATTTGATTGAAAAAAAAATTATTTCCAAACTAAAAAGTACCCTCACCCAATCAATTTTAAGTTTAATAAAAAAAAAAATTCGATCATAAAAAATTTGAAAAACCAACATTAGGAACATATTAAAATATAAAATTAAACGATATGCACATTTTACTAAATGCAAGTTAATTCATACACAATTCATAGTTCAGGATTAGTTTTTGAATCATTTAGTTATAAACTGTATCAAGCAACATCAATTTAAAAAAAAAAATCTTTATCCTTCGTAAACTTAAGAAGTTTGTCCTTATAACTAAACAAGTTTAGACGAAAAGAAAAAAAATTCAATAACACACCGAAAAATCCTAAATAAAGAAAAACTAAAATTAACTAAAAAATAAATAAACCGCCAGCAGTGATTGATCATCATGTTATGTTAAACACAATTAATGATTTTGCCCAATAGAATTTACTACTTTTTACCAGTTAAAATGGGATGTCATAAAGTAAGACTAAACTATCATTAGTAACATCTTCGAAGTTTTACGGGAGAGCAAAGAGGTTTTAGATATATATTGCTGGTTATGGATAATGGTCAGTCTCTATATTTGAAGTGTCGCACTTTTTATTACCCTGTTAGCTTATTTACAATACGATACTTTATCCTCAGAGTATATGACCAGAATAATGTAAATACAATATATAAAATAAAAATTTGCAAAAATTGAAACAAAAAACAAAAAAAATGGAACTTATAACAGTTTAACTCATCACAGTTAATTCTTTATATATCAATACAGAGTATATCAATACAGCTTTAATTCTACTATATACTATTATGAGTCCTTTTACCAATCCTATCTAGAAATTTTCAGGATAATTAAAAACAAATCTTAATAGCCAATATACAAAAAAAAATCTTTATTTATTTTATTGAGTATTTCTGAGTATAATAGCATGTTATTTTTACTAAACTATTCAAAAATAATCTTCTAAGAATAGAATAACCGTTAATTTTATAAAATGTATTTATTATTTGTTGCATTCAATTAGTCTATAGTAGCAAATACTATTAGTAATTACTAAGGTTATTAACTAAGTAAACTCTAGATAATTATCTAATGGATGAGACTGATCTATCTCGATTAACATCAACGGCACCACAAACAATAAAACTATTAAATAGGCGTAGCTTAGAACTAAATAAAATTACAATAATTCATTAATATTAAGGTTTCTATAAAATTATTATAAATTATTCTATAAAATTATAAATTATTCAGGGAGCCGGGGGCACATAGGAGTATTTGAGCCTTAAAACCGGACAAAAGACCTAATTATGAAGTGAAGTTCGTGAAAAACTCCATCATTCTTCAAGCTTCATAGCTGGCTCATCAAACTCTAATCGAATAAATTCCCCCCACATTAACCAATTTTCGTAAAGTCAATCGGAACTCAGACATTGTCGGAATTTCAAGTTTCATGGTTATCAATAGTTTCATCCGTGGTATTTGTTTCCAATACTAAATAGTGTGTTTATTTACCTATTTTATTTTAAAATTATCATTGCTTTGATTAACTGTTTACATTGCTGGTTTACGAAACAATTTTATGAAGAATGTTTGAATAATTCTTTTTGTTTAAATGGTGTTATCGGATAAGGATGTTTATATTTGTGTGTTGGGTCTAATCGGGTTAAATGTTGATTTTAAACATAAAATTGAGACCTATATTAACTATAAAATATAATCATTTCAATATAGTAATTTTGTTTTTGGTATTTTATCCTAAATTCTATTGAAATCATCAAGAATTTCATCAGAAGAAGGTATATGACATCCTGAAAGCATTCCGAGGGATGAAATAGGTTAACAAGCTTGAAGAATGAAGGATTTACAGCAGTTTTTCACAAACTTCCAGAATCGGACCTTTTTCTATTTTAAAGGTTCAAATACTCCTATTTGCAGCAGTATGAAAGTGAAAAAAGCTTGATATTATTACGTCCGGTTTTAAGGCTCAAATACTAGGATAGCACTAAAATAAAAAGCCTTACAAGAGAACAGACTGTAGCTGAAGTATGATTCTCAGTAGTCAAATGCACTGACGTCATCTTCAGAATAGGATGACCTTCATAATCTGCTTAAGTGTAGGACGAAGAGCTTCAATTTTTTTTTTTTTTGGAGGGGGAGATACAAAGAAAAACAATTAAGCTTGACAATAACTGTCCAATTATTAACATCAAATAAGATAATTTTACAACTCTTGCTTCCCGTATCTTCCCATGTTTGTGGAGGTTTATGAACGCATAATTATTCTTTACTAAAAGAATTAATAATGAATCCATAAAGTAGCATAAATAATGTATTTCCGCGATTTATTTAGCAGTTTTATTTCATTTAGGCCAGATTTTAAATTACAATCAAAGCATGAACAGGAAAACGCCTTCAATATACTAAACCAGCACAACTCTAGTTTATTGAGCAGCAAACGCCATCTGTTCTAAGGTGTCAGAACTAAGAAATTGGTGTATTCAAAAGGTAAACTATTTACTTCTTTATTCACAAAGATAATATTTCCTAATATTAATAAATAATTAATTATTTAATTATTGAAAAAAGAAGAATTTATTAGTTTTTTATTTGTCTATATCTGAGGATTATGCTTTGATCTTATGAACTCATCCACATGATTTCATCTATTAGAATAAACTTATCATTATTTATTAAAGAAACACAATAAAAATAGTATTTTTATTTGCCTTGAGGACAAATTTCATTTAATATTTGTCCACTAATATATATTATTAATTATTTGACCACTAATTTATTTTTTGCTGTACCTTACTTTGGAAATACTTTAGTGATAGGACTACAAGAAATTTTTTTAGTTGTAATGCAATCTTAATACGATTTTTTTACTTTAAATTTTCTTTTTGTATTTCAATGTTACAGTAATTATTCACTTAATTAATATTAAAAATTTAATTACGTATATTCTCCTTCAATGATACAGGTTGTTTTAAGAACTATAAACAAATAAATTAGCAGAATCTATAATTAAAAACAATATAAACCAACGCATAATTCATTTTTAGGTCATAGGTTTTTAGGTTTTTTCGCAATTATTAATTATTCTGATTATGAATTCATTCTTTAAACTGTTCTTTAACTACATTGAAAAGCTCAAATCGTATGTTACCAACGTTTTAAATATTTTTAAAATGAGCTTAAAACGATAACTTTCGTTTACCCAATGTAAGTTGTTGTTATTAGTGCATGCACAAAGGAATTAATTAAATAGTATTACTGCTTCCTATCTGACCTCCTGTCACATTAATTCCCAATCCTTATCAGCTCATTATGATGAATTCCTCTAGTATTTTACTCGTAACATTTACCATACCATTGCAGTCTCCGAAACATGGCTAAAGCCCTACATCCCTTGCTCTCATGTTTCCCTACCTGATTATTCCTTTATATCTGCTATGACCGGATGGGAGGACTGGCGGAGGTGTCGGCCTTTATGTTCATAATAGCCTGAAATCCCGAATCATAGATATCTCATCCCCATCCGATCATCCTCATATTGAATTTCTTGTCGTTGAAATTTCCTCCAATGTGCATACTCTCCTATATGCTGTGGTGTATCGCCCTCCTCTGGTTCCTTTCGGCTCATTATTTGAATCAATCCTCTACAATTATGTTCCTCTCTACAACAATATAATAATTTCTGGCGATCTTAATAAAAATTTCCTTTCTGATTCCAGCGACAAACTGTTCCTCTAAAATCTATTCTTCTCCCTCCATCTCTTCATCGTTCCATTTTCTCCTACTCATCACACTTGCCGGTTCGATACCTGGTTAGACCTCCATGTCATCGATTCAGCACATAATATTCTTTCCTCTTCTCAACTTCCTGTTCCGTTTCTGTCCTCTCATGACTTAATCCAAATTTCCTACAATATCGAAACTCCTGTGATCCTACCTAAAACCATAACTTTCCGTAACCTGTAAGCCCTCACCCTGTAAGCCTCACATTATACCTGATCTTGAAACCATGAATTGGAACGAAATCCATTCCTATTCTTCCATTGATTCCATGACTGACATCCTCATCTCTAATCATACCCACCCATACCATACACACCCATACCCCGCTCAAAATCTCTACTTTCTGTCGCCCGCCTGCTCCTTGGATGTGTCAAAAAATTAAAGATATGCAAAGGAGAGGTGAGGTAGCCCGTAGACGCTTCTGACGCACAAGGCTAGCAGATGACTACCAAGCGTTGAGAGTACTCCGCAATTGACACAGGCAACTGTTAGGAGAGCGAAATCCAACTACTATCATGAAGCCCTTACCTCTGCTGCTTAATGTAAATCAAAAAGACAACTGCTTCACAAACTCTCCCTTTGCAAACCCCTTCCTTATTAGTCTTCCCAATTTCATCGGATAAATGAAATTTATCAGCCTCCTCCAACACTTCAACAATCCCTTCTTCCTGCTTTTCCTTAATACCATCATTCAACTCCGATAATTTTTATTTTTCCTCCATCTCCCCTACCGACCTTATTTCCTCCATAATGAAATCTCACACTAATTCCACAGGGTCTGATGGAATACCCGTTAAATTTTTAAAATCATGTCTCCCTGAACTCATACCAGTTCTTCTTTTCATTTACAATTTTTCCCTCCAAAATTCAGTATTTCCTACCTGGTGGAAAAAAGACTTAGTCCATCCTATTAACAAAATCTCCAACCCTATTTCTCCTAAAGACTATCGCCTAATTTCCATCCTCTCTACCCTTTTCAAATCCCTAGAAAGAATAGTCTAATCACAAATATCAAATTTCATTGAAAAGTCCAAACTTCTCGATCCTCTCCAATCTGGTTTCCGTCCCAGTTTCTCCACACAATCCACTCTAGTCAAAATCACCAGTGATATACATACCGCTATAGACAAAAAAAAAATTAACTGTATTAATACTCCTAGACTTCTCTAAAGTTTTTGATTCCATGGACCACTCTATCCTTTTTGCCAAATTAAAATCACTATCCTTTTCCAACAATTCTATTCAGTGGTTTCAGTCTTTCCTTTCCAGTTACCATTCCTAACCAATCCATGTCTTCTTTTCTTACTCTGTCCTCAGGAGTAGCCCAGGGCTCTAGTATTTCCCCGTTTCTTTTCAATTCCTACATCAATGATCTGTCTAATTCAATCCACCACAGTTCCCACCACCTATACGGCGACAACTTCCAAATCTATTTATCCTTTCCTCCGTCTGAGCTATTAGTAGCTTTTGACAGCAATCAGGAAGGCCTCTCGAAGGTGCTACGGCGAGTTAAAGTGGCTTTTCCCCTCCAAACGTAGACAATATTTCCTCGGATCTTTCCTACACCAAACTATCACCCTCCAGCACCCTTCCTACATCTACAGGCTCCTGCAATGTAAATCCTCGGTCCACCCATAGGAAACAAGATCGCGCATTTCTGACCTCTATACACCTTCACATAGAACCAAAACATTCGAACGTTCATTTCTCCCCGTTCCTCTACCCTCTAGAATTCCTTTCCTTCTAAAATCCGCCATGCTTTTTCTCTATCCTCATTCAAATCCCTTCTTTTCCAACACCTTCTTTTTTTCCAAAATGATGCTTTGCAATTACGAAATTTAAATTTTAGACTAACACCTAGATCAGAAGTGAATAATAATTTTTAATACACGAGCTTTAACTTTGCTAATCAGCCCACTATTTTTGTATTTTTCATTTTCTCTTTTTTTTTTTTTTGTTCACATTAATTATTCTTTTCAAGACAAGAATTTATACTGTTTGTTTATTATTTTATTGAAAATATTGTAAACATTAATTGATCTTTATTTTGTAATCTTATGGCCAGACATTGTTTCTGTTTTATTTGCTCTATTCTGTTATTCTTAAGGGACTTAGTCCCAAAATAAAGTTATTCTTCAAAAATTAAAATGATTGTCATTTTTTTTTTTGCAACATAGATCAGTTAGGCTTAAGCCCATAAAGGTTTTAATAGGTAAATGTATGTATTAAGTTTTGTCTCAGTTTCAGTTTTAATTTTTTAGCAAAACGGGATCTAAGAAGACTAGTCCACTGATTAAGAGTTTTGGGTTCCACCTTGGAAGTTATATTTATTTCATGTCATCATTCTGTCGAATTCCAGGCTCAGTTAGTGTATCGAGGTTTAATCTGTAACTTCAAAAAATTTCAAAGATGTTATTCCAATTTAACATTTATTAATTTATTCAATTTATTTTTAATTTGTTGAGTGAAAAACAGGGTCTCACCTAGAAAGAAAAAGCGAAACGAATAATAAAAACTGAAACCCGGAATCTTATTATTGAAACCGTAAGTGCTAAAATAAAAATATTTGCTAAATTCAAACATCATTTTTATTTTATTCTTGATTGCAATGTATATAATAAAGAAATATTTCTACAGGCCAACTAATTATTTTAAATCCATTGCATATTAAGGAACTGAACTATAATAAGTAAATACGTAAATAATGATTGCATGATTAAATACAGTTGATATATCTATCAATCAATCTAACGGTCTAAAAGTTTATAAAATAAAGCATATGTATTGCAATTGATAAATATATCAGAAAATATGGAGAGAAAATAAGATGTATTAACAAGCAAATACACATCAATTATTATACTCTTAAATCTTAAAATGATTCAAAGCTTATAACTTTAGATTTAATTTATATTTATAATCATAAATTAATTTTAAAAAAATGGCATTATTAGCATAACGCAAATCCACGAAGTTTCAGTACATAAAGGAGTCGAGTATTCAACTGAGAATTTATAGATGTATCATTAAATATATATATGAGGACCATTCTATCTAAAGTTATATGTCCACTTTTCATAAAAAAATATTTCTTGACAAATTCTACATCTAAAGGTTATTTAATTCTCTTCAAAACTTGAATTTTTCCTTGTCAAATAATTGTTAAAATTTAGTATTTTCAATCAAAATTTAACTTATCTACATGAGATGCCCCTAATAATTTTTTCTGTTTTTTTGGCAATAATTTTTTTTTTCGAAACTGAATGTATTGACATTTGATCTATCAACAATATATATATTCTAATACCCTCATAAATTTTTTGCTGTTAACTGTAATGTTTTCGCACGCTAATTTTTATAAACAAATGTTATCATTAATATTTTTTTTAAATAAAGAAACCTGATAAAATTTTATTATAATTCTTAACTACAACCAAAATAATTCTTCATTTCTAGAAGGTGATTTTAAAGAAATGAACATATAAATACTTAGAATTTTATAAGACTTTAGAAGGGACTTAAACTTTATTACTGAGACTTTAAAAATTTCCAAAGAAGTAATTAGAGAAATTTTAGTGAATGATGAGATGGATTTTGTTTTTTAATCAATAAATAAACTCAAATTAATGTATCAAAATACGAAATAATTTAAGAATTTTTGCCAATAATTTATTAAAACCGTTGTCTTTTAAATGTATTCCATTGGTGAATATCATTAAATAACATTGTAATTTTATTTTAAATAACCCAATATTTTTTAATAGTGTATTATAAATCTAAATATTTATTTAAGAAAATCAGACAGTGATGACTGTTGGATATTATTTTACAGAATAATTCAGAACACTACAGAAAGGTGAGAGTAACTTTCTTAACTTTCTTCGGTAACAGAGTTATCGATAACATAACAAGATAAGTGCACTTGACTGAACTTCACACAGTAAATGTGTTTGATAGCATCAAAGCTTACATCTCAAACATTCAATTTCTACAGTGTTTTTTGTTACAATATATTCTATAAAAAAAATTATGTGCTCAAAGGAAAACCTTAGAGGCGAAGAATTCCTTTACCGCAATCATGGCAGAAACTGAGAAACTTTATACTAAGGAGAGGAGACTGCAAGTTTTCGTCCTAGTGAACGGATATCGAACAAACGCGGGGGTAACTTGGCGTGAGGTAGCTTTGAGCTAGAAGCGCGCTGACACGAAAGACGCTCCCTACATCGGACACAGTTTTTATCGACAATTGCCTGTTTATTTATGGAATATATAGATTATAATTAGACTGTTTAGAAATACCTGTACATTTATATTTTTTTGTCGTTGAGGAGGTACTTACTAAGAAAAAATTCTATACCCGTCTGATCCTAACATTGTTTTAAAAACAATAGAAATAATACTCAGGATTAAAACCTGATAAGAAATAATACTTGTGAATATATAAAATATATAGTATTCATATGCTAGTATGGAGTCATACTCAATTTTTCGCATATACATGATTTGTGTGTGTATATATATATATATATATATATATATATATATATATATATAAATTATGAGAATATAATGAAATAAAGTGGTTGAGAAAGAGTTAACCAAACGAATCCAGACAAGATTACTAGGTCAAAGTTGCAACATCCTAATTCACTGATCGTAACTCATAATCTGACGTTGTTCAACCATGGAACGTTACAACTTCCATGTATCTAATTACAGTAACTATTGTAATCATTGTATTACAGTAACTTTATTGTATTGCAGTAACTATTGTAACCAATTAACCGATAAGATAGAGGCTATTTAAATTAATGACAAATATATATGTTTTATTTATAAAATATTTACTTTATATCGATATGGCGATATTAATAAAAAAAGAGTACAAGCAATAAAAATACTTTAAAATTTATGAAACACTTATACTATTTATCAGCAGATGCCATATTGAAAAACATAAATATTATTTGCAGATAAAATAAGCTATTTACAAAGAAACATTAATTTATTGTTATTTTAAAAAATTATACTAAGTTAGAGAATATAAATGGTTTATCTAATGGAAACCTATGAATATTAATGCAAATGACACAGACTAACTTACTTTATAAAAAGTATTCATCATTAACAATAATAATAATTCTATTAATCAATAGTAACAATTAAAAACATTAAATTATTTATTAATTTACTTTTCAATGCCTAATTATTAACAGAAATGTTTTTTGGTAATTTAAAAAATATTATTTCTTTAAAAAATGTTTCACACATAAAGTAAAAATGTAAAAAAGGATAGGTCTAACAAAGTTAAGCTAAATTTAAAATTTCTTCATTCCCACCTTTTAGGCATTTCATTTTAACACAAGAAATAATATCAATGGATTTTTTTTTTAAATGGAAAAGCGAAGTGAAAATTCACACTATAACTACTGTTAATAACAACAAAATAAAAACCTATTTTTATTCAAAAATAATAATATTTGTAATTATAAATTATTATTAAAATATGGCACAATATTCATTCGATTTTAAATATTAATATAATGATTTGCAAATAAACAATCTTTAGAAGAGAAATAAACAGGTAAGTTATTCTTAGTTTCGTTTTAATACCCAAAAAAAGAAAACTTATAAGAAAAGTATTTTCTAATGACTTAAACCAGAAACTTAGTCTGATATAATATAAAATAGTAAAATTGAACTTAAAGAACTTTAATAAAATTTAAATAATGACGAAAAAAATAAACAAGTCTATAATAATTGTATATTGGTGACTAATTTGTATTTAGTCACCTTGCATAATAAGTGATTCCAACATAGCCTAGGTATTTGTTAATTAAACAATTAAATTATCATGTTGAAAAAGTTCAATACATATTATACTTATAAACGTTATAGTAAAATTTGAATACGTATTTAATTTATTAATAATATATAATTTATACATATTATATAGTCTGAAGATAGTATATATTTTTATTATTATTATTTTTAAAAATTCTGTTTTATTTAAAATGATAACGAAATAACATTTTTTTTTGGCGTGGTCGACCAAAAAACATTAAAAATAATAAAGGTCCTCCGCCAACACACAAAACTGTCCAAGTTCGTGAAGCTTATTTTTTATTCACTCAAGTTATCTACTACTCAATTTGAATCCATAACAGTTCAGTTTAGGAAAATGAGTGATCCTTAGAAATATAAAAACAAAATTTCGATCATTATTTTGGAGTCACGGCACTCTAGAGCGTATAAATGAAGTAAGATCAAAAACAAATCTTATTTTTTTTTTATATTACCAAACTTCTACATTAGGCAGTTGAACAAGTAAAAATTACTGGTTTTCCAGTAAATTAGACAATTGTATAATTGGTTTATATTATTCATCACTTACTTTCATTGATTTTCGGTTCGTAGCTAACAAATCAAATAGTGAAGTAAATATAAACGTACCTGCAACAAAAGAGAAAACTCCATTAAAAAATCAAGTTAAATTAACAACTCAGAATACATATCATTTCATTTAAAAATGATAAATTCGTCTCTCAGCATTCATGTAATTGAGACAAGGCCTACTCGATTAGTTGTATGACAAACTTTATTTCTATAAACCTACGAACAACTTATATCGTTGGCTTGGAAGAAGAGTGACACATTACGAAAAAGTGGAATTTTGTGGAATTGAACTTATCGCTGTCCCTAATTCACTGATAAAACATCAAGTCGGAAATTTTCTTAGCCAATACTACTTATCTTTTTCATTAAAAAAAAGAAGAAGTTAATCTGCATTATGAACGAATCGTGATTTAAATTGTAACAGCTTTTCATAAAAAAGTAAAATTAATTGTTCTGACGTTACATATTGAAATTAAATATCTACCATTTTTTCTAAAAGAGATATACCTGATTAGAAGATCTCCATACAAAAAGAAAGAAAGCAAAAACAAAAATGTTCGTATTGTGGCTATGTTCTTCCAAACTAACGACATATTTAATTAACTACTAATAAGGTGATAATTCAGCCTTGGGAGGTTGAATGGATATATTTTCTAATATCATCAAAAACATTTTTGAATTTATAAATCATAATGAAGGATTTCGACAACTTAGCACGATAAGAACTAAGATTTATCGAGGTAATTTTTGGTAGAGAGAGCTTTAATAATAGAGAAATGTCTAAAACTTTTAACCAAGAGTTTCCTATAACTCCATTATTCATTTTAACTTCTATCCCTACTTCCTTCCTTTCAAACTTCAATACTACTAGAACCAATACAATGTTACCATATTAAAATATACAATATTAAAATTGCAAAGTCACAAATACAATACTATTTAAGAAAATAATTTTGTTTCCATTAACATAACCGTTGATATATGTAATTGATAACAAACTAGCTGATAGCCGTAATCGGATATATGCATTGAGTTATTAATAAATTAGTTATAAAATTTCTATAAACATTTCAATTCTAGAGATGGAATTTCTCAAAATTAAACGAATTTATAGCGAAAGCAATTCACAAAATATAAAACGGATAATAGTGGTAATCAAACTGTTCAGATTGAAACCAGTAGTATTGTTATAATTCAAATTATTGAGATGATTAATTAATTCAACTGATGATTAATTTAATAAACTGAATTATTGTGATGATTAGTGGAGATGTTCAAGGCATGTGCTAAAACTCGAAAAAAATATATACACACACACACACACACACACATATATATATATATATATATATATATATATATATATATATATATATATATATATATATATATATATATATACACAGCCTTCGTTTGAGATTTTTATAATATTTTATTTATTTATACTCCTACATAGATTGTACAATACATTCTGGTAATAAAATGTTTTTTGTCGATTTTAAAAAAGATTTACTACAGTGTCACAGAGCGCTGATGTCGATTGATTCACCAGCAATAAATAGTTTTTATCGTAATAATATATTCTCCATTCTACCCGGATTCCCTTTGGTATGAGTTAGCCCGAATAAACGAGGTTTTACTGCACTTCATGAGACAAATAATTTTATATTATGTATGAAATAGTTGACGGTCGAAATAAAACATATAGTAGCAGTTTACTGTTAAATGTGTGACTACATAGTGACCCAATTAGCGCAGCTTTCTCAGGACAACAAACCAAGGAAAAATAATGTTTGAAGGACAACAAACAACCGAGTCCGAGCCCCTTCCCTCAACGAAAACGTCCGCAAACGGAATGGTGCTTTGTCAGCCAGCTTCCAGGCCTGGAAAACGGGGAGATGTCCCGGAACAGAAGATTGCGACATGCCTTCAACCCAAAAAAGAATTTGATGTGGCGTCGCCTGTAATTCGGGCAACGAGGGTAGCTGTACCTCTTTCATGTATGGTGGTATTCCGTGTTCTTTGAAGAGTGGTACTTCGGACGATCCGCCGTAATACGGAGTTCTGATAATTCCGCAGTTTCCGAAGTGTACTCCTATATAAGTAGCAGAAGAGCGGTGCACCATGGAGGAGCGTAGGTGGAATGGCCTCCTTATAGATTTAAAGTTTCAGCCGAAGGGTAAGCTGAGGTGACGTGAGCAGATGGTAGAGACGGGTTGTTTCTGCCACGCCAACTTTAGTCTTTCTCTTACATGGCTTGAGAAAGTAAGGTGCTTCTCCAAGGCAATACCTAGGCAAAAGATAGAGGTCGATACCAGCTACCCTTTTTAGTCCAAAGTAAAGTACTTATGAAGTCAACTCTTTCTTAGCTGAAACGACAGCACGATAGCATCCGTCTTTGCTGGATTTACTTTGATGCCGTTTTTCTTGAGTGCGCCGATGATGGTGGAGGAGGCGTCCTGCGCAACGATGACTTTGCACTGGAGGCATAGCCTCCTATGTCATCCACGTAGGCAGCTACCGCAGCTTTTGGATGTTGAAATGAGACTAACGGCGCAATAAATATGACACACATGATTGATCCCAGAACTGAGCCTTGAGGTACGCCGTAGGTTGCATCAACTGGAGCTGACCAGCTCTCACCAATTCGTGCAATGAAAGACCATCCACTGAGGTAATTTCTGATGAGACGCCAAAGGGTGAAGGAAAACTAGTAGTCTTCCAGTCGGCATAAAAGCAGGATGAGAAACACTTTCGAAGGCATTAGTACAGTCCTACGAGATGAAGAATGTAGCTTTGTTACAGTGCATTTGATCGATAGTGTACACTTGTAGCTTTGCAAGGTGATGCTCGCAAGAAACACCTCATTGGAACCCGGTCTGCCCAGGCGGTAAGATATTCTCCAATGGTCCTAAGGCGATCGTAAATCAGACGCTCGAAAACTTTGATAATGTGCGAGAGAAGACTGATGGGGGGCGGTAGTGCTCAGCTAAGTTGCTCTTCATCCCAGGTTTGAGTAAGGGTAAAACGATCGCTCGCTTCCAGACCGATGGGGAATACAAGTTCCGGAGACAGGAGTTGAAGATGTTTAGGAGGAAAGCCTTTCCTCTTCGGCATCACATATAATATTTCGTACAGTCCAAGCGGGTGATACAAATTTTGACGGTTAAGCTTTAAAATATTTAGGCTGCATAAAAACATTCCAATAAACATGGGCTCAATAGGAATTCCGAACTATCTAAAAAATATATAATGAAAGCAATAGATAAAATCGAAAAAGGATAATGCTATTGAATATTCATATAATACTATTAAACATTCCAATGAACATGGGCTCAATAGGAATTCCGAACTATCAAACAAATATATAATGAAAGCAATAGATAAATGTATCGTAATGGCATAAGAATTTTTATTATTATTATTTTCATAAATGAACCTTTTGCGTGAGGTTTTACGTTTCAAGATATGTAAAATCCAGAAATCGAATAACAAAATTCGTCCGCCGTACATAGCTTTTCTCCATAACTACAGTACTGATTTTTTAAGATCAGGTCATCTCAAGACAATCCTCGGAACTCTATCCGTCATTTTATTTAAGATTTTATAGCCTATATCTCGGCCATTCATAAAGATAGAGAGAAAATATAGTGTTTTGGAATCATCCAAAGCCCTAAAAAAAATAATATTTATAAAATCTAAATAATTTTTTTAAAAACAGAACTAATAAACTATAGTGCAATAATTTGCAGTGTTTAATAATTTCTTGAATCAATCCAAAAGATTCTTTTTTCTTATTTAACGCGTTTTTCAGATCTAATTTTAATTCGCCATACCTATATATGAAATATGTAGTAAGGTTATGTATTGCGATCGTGAAATACACTTTTTATTTCAGTCTCAGTCTAAATAACCAATGGTTCACATACACACATACCTTTTTCTATCCCATTGTGGGCTGTTCAGCCTAGCTCAAAAACAAAAATTTGTACGAATCTGAAATTAAGTATTTTTGAGGTACATATATTTATGGGATGCTACTTTTTCACAAAAATTGAAGAAGTAACATCCCACTTTGCATCATCGATTTAACAAATTTTTAAAAAATGGCTCTTACGATTTTGATGATACTTGCATATAGTCTTCTCATTAAAGCCCTTGTAACAATTCATATATGAAGTACATCACAGAGCAAATAGAGAGAAAAAAGTTATGGCGAAAAGAAAATTTTATCTGCACATAACGTTTTTGTTATCTTTTTTATAGAAGTAAGTTTATAAAGAGATTGCCACAATTCATACGACGCACACAGATGTATTTGAGCAATCAAACCGGACAAAATTATTTGAAGTTTTTTTACTTTTGAATTGCAAAGAATTATTTGAAATTTAAAACTACAATGAAGTCCGAATAGATAATAGCTCTCTAGATTCATTCCTGTTATATTATAATTCTCTCTCAGTGAAATTCTGGAAGGCTTCAATAGAATTTACAAGAAAATACCAAAATAATTACTGCTTTGGAATTTTTATAATTTTACCTATCATATTCGAAGTAATAAAATAAATGCGGACGATTATTTTTGTATCATGTACTTAATTATGGTCTCAATTTTATGCTTATAATCAACTTTTAACCCCACGTGACCCGACACTCAAACAAAAGCACCTTCTTCATAACTAAACAAATAGAATACTCAAACATTCTTCATAAAAAGGGTTCGTAAATGAGCAATGCAAACAGTAGTTAAATAAAATGATAATTTTAAAATAAAGTACGCAAATAAACACACTGTTTAATATAGGAAACAACTACCACGGATGAAACTATTGATATCTATGAGACTTGAAATTCTGACGAAGTTTCCAGTTCAACCACTTCACAAGAAGAGTGGGGAAAATATATTTGATTACTGCTTGATGAGCCAGTCATCAAGCTTGAAGAATGAAGGTTTTCATGTTGTTTTTAACTAACTTTCTGATTCGGACTTTTGTCCGGTTTTAATGCTCAAATCTGCGACGTATTAAATATTGCAATATACAAAATCTCGACAGCTCAAAATAGCATACAGAATCGAAGGCATTGACCATGAGCGTTAAAGTAGAAATAGAAGAGCTTCCTTTAAATAAAAGATGGCAAAAGAAATATCCATCGCGACATTCGCTGAGAAAGGACATTATGCACTTGGGCTGAATATGGAGGAGCGACCGTATTTATACAGGAGGCAGTGTAACTTCCCCACATTACATCAGCTATTCGAGCGGGCTACGTACAGGCGCTGTTTTCTATTTGCCAATACCATCAAGTGTAGATGTCAGCTGTATCCTAACTTCCAAGGCAAATCGTGTATCTGCAGTCGCTGTAAGGCGATGAATAAACCATATCCAGAGTAGATGACTTGTTCTCTGTACGACCAAACTGTATATTGTTGCAGTCTCCCTTCAGGCGTCATGTAGGTCATGCAGACATGCTGTATAAGCTTACAACCTCAACAAGAGGAGAATAATTTACAATCGAAGAGCGAAATATGTCCTTAAAAATCTTTTTAGAAAGATAGACTTGTATTATCGTTAATATTATTTTCATCAGCTTAATTTTTTTAAGTTATCTGTAGTAGCGTGTATGTGTTAACAGTTTAACCAAAGAAATCTGCCCACTTCTAATATTTCCTCAACTAGTCTTTAGTTATTTAATAAAAAATTATATTATGACATTAGAAGCATTTAATTTTATTTAAACATTTTGCTATAAATCAAATACCTTGTTTATTATTATTATTATTAGAAGAAGATCTTGAAATGTAAATATATTTTATTCGACTCAAGCTTATATTTAGTTTTTGAAACTTAATGTATATATTTTTTTTCTATAAAAGACAAAGGCATTGTTTTTTTAATAAAGTATTTTGCTATTGAAATCGTTAGGCAGCATGGACATTTTCAGAGAGTGTCGAAAACCTTTTTCAGCTCAAATCTCAAAACTCACTTTTGGAGCACGTGTCCTTCTTGCACGTACAGCACTCAATTACTTTATGGCGCCACAAACAAGTTATATCTTGCCAGGGATTAAAGCTAATTAGTCCAAAAGTAATTGACATATTCGTGGCGTGGTGTTGTTCATTTATTGTCTTAATAGCTTAGGAATTTCAAATTCATGTGGTAGAATCATTTGAATGGTAAAATGAAAGCAAATGTGTTCAAAAATTACTTGCATAATCGTAAACATCAACGTCAATTCTGTCCCTTAATAAGCAAATTGGTCTTAAAAACCCCAATGTTTAATCCATGGTGCTGTCTGTATACTACTCAGTTTAAACCTAGGAGAAACGGGGTCGGAAACTTTCGCTAGTTAATGTAGGTAATATCGACCTACCGCGAAACATGGCAATGACTTACAAGCTAATTGGTCCCATGATCAATACCTTTTCTCCAACCAATTGGAATCCTAGTTACACAACCACATAATTGTATACGAATACGCATGCCACTGACCAATACAATGCAAATACGTTAAAAAATTATTTACAAATCCTTATTTATTTAATGCCACGTTTGGATGTAAGCAAATCCAGTATCATATAACAAAATATTTAAATAGGAATGGTTTCAATCCGAATGGAACCTGATTCTCAATGTATATTTCGATGATGTATATTTGACTTCATGCATATATCGACGAGGTGGTCAGCAGTACGCTCCGAAAAACTGATTGGTTATTCATATTAAAGTTGAGTCATTTATTATACTAAGGTATTAACCGATTCAAGCCATGTAGAAAGATAACACTTCACTAAATAATGCCAAAATCATTTAATTCAAAATTCAATTTTTCTGAAGTTATAAAAGATGCACCTATCGTAAGAATAACGTCGAAAATTGAATATACAGCGAATATTCTGCTAAAATATATGTATATTTCCGCATATAATTTACTGAAAATAAAACACTCACACACCAATAACGACTCAGCTGGAGTCAAATGCGCTACCTACTTAATATGATTTAGGTGATTTACGTGACGCTGATTTGTATTTATTCAGTAGTTATATCATGAATACATAATAAAGGTCTTAGTGAATCTGAAGGTTTGATGCCGACACCACCAATCGCTGTCTACGCATCTATATCCACCTACCATAAATGCCAAAACCGAAATCCGTTCAGAAACGCTAATTCCGTGCCCAAAATTCAAAAAATTATTTCGATGTAGTGTGGTGGAAAGTGTTCTAGAATAGTACCAATAATAATACCAAACACTTGTCAAAACATGAAAGGATTGGACCCTGGTTTTGCACCTCCTTCTGAGTCGAGATCAGCTGATGTTGACAAATCGAGTGAGAATGTTCCGAAATGAATTACACCCAAACCGTGCGAGCAATGAAAAAAATTAACTCTCCCACTTTTCCACTCTAGATGGACTTGTCATCAGCAGATAAGTTGTTATTTAATATCGATTCCGTAATGAATGAGTAATTTGTGTTTATTGCCTACAGAAAGTTATAGTTCTCTGGGTGATAATTTAGCGCACCGCAAGGCACTCCTTCATTTTTTACATGAATATAAAAATAAAGCCTCTCTTAGTTAGCTATATCAGCTCCACGTTTTGCTCCTTTTGGCGTAAGAGGGTACCAAGGCTATAAACGATATCGTATTAGGCCAATCGTGTAAAAACGAAATTATAACCTTCATTTATGATAAATAAACAACATTTTCTGAGCATTTTAATATTATGTGAATAATATTATACCGCTTAAAGAATGTGAACGCATTTATCCCATTAACACATTTACCACCCCACCTTACCTAGCTCAACTCATTTTATTAATTATATTTTTTTATATTACAGTCACAGACTAAAACCTCAAACTAGTATAGAAAAGATTTGCTTTCTCATATTTTTATGCAATAATTGAATAGACTGATTTTTATTTAATTTAATTTTTTTAACAAAGTAAAAGGATCCATCGATAACAAGAATAATTACGTTTTCGAAAAGGTACATGAACTACATAAGACAGTCAAGAACAATAAAAAATGTAATTAGGGATTGCTAAATTATTTGCCACTTCTATAATTTTGTTTTTATTGAAAACTAGTTTCAAATGTTATACATTCATCTTCATTTTCTAAAAACACACAAAAATTCAAAAATAAGCAATTCAAAATACAGCTTGGTTTTATTATACATACTAAATTAAATGTAATATAAATTAGTATCATAAAACATTAATGAATTATAAATTTAATTAAGACAAAGAGATCAAATACATGTGGTGCTCACTAGGGTTTAAGTAGATTATATCAAACAGAAAAGGTTGCGTTGGTTTGTTTTCGCACTGAAATAGTAATGGAACAAAGAATAGCTAAATAGTTAAAAAGAAAAAATAATTATTTACCACCCTTCTCTTCCCTTGCCAATCAAAATGTTCCGAGGAATTAATATTGTTTCAAACTAATTAATTAAATCACTATTTAATATGGAACGTATTTTGACTTCTGACCACGAATCGCGGGTTTCTGAACCACTGCGAAACGTTTTGGTCTCCCGAAGTTTATCTCTCGGCTCATTGCATATTAACGTTTTCGGGATTCATTCGTTGTTGATATCAACACAAATTCTTCAGTAGTATTCCTATTAATGATATTTGGAAAAGAACCACGAATAAATTTCACGGGACTTTTTATGTTGCCCAATATGATTCAAGCTGAAACTTAACAGTTATTAAGTATGTAAAAACTTCTGGTTAATGGCGTTTGAATAATTAGTTTACTCACTAATTATGTATTAGTACTTGGCAAATCAAGTACAGCATGGAGCACACATTTTAAATTACTGAAAATTATTCGACAAACAACGTCTATTGACTGTGCTCAGATCAAGTAAAATAATTATTACTCTGTATTAGCCAAACACTAAATATTAAATTTCCGCTTTAGTTCAACGCTACTGTACAATCCTCCTCCTCAAGCCGTACCAACCTCGTTACATCAACGAATTTAGCAGATTTTTTCCTTTCTTTTTCTCCATCTGTCCTTCCCCTTACTATTTTAGTTATTATTCATCAATACCTGGATAATAATATGATCATAAAAACTTCTTACATGTGAAGTTCATATACTTAAACTCATTTTATGGAAATTTCTAAAATAAACAGCACATGTCTATTTTTGTCCCTCCTCCCCAAAACTCACCCACTCCTTCGCATACCCTGCAGTATACGATGTGGTTTCGTCAAGAATACTTCTCAAGGTAAGCTCTATTTTATTAGAGCCTGACAATATTTTGTTTCAATGCTCTATAAATTTTAAAGCAATTCATACATATTTTTATTTTTTATTTTGTTTGTCAAAATGGTATATTTTTTTTTTTTTTATAGTACTTTTTCACAATATTAAAATAATTTGGTTTGCTCTGATACAAATTTACCGGTAACAGACTTAACTGTTTAATAACAGAAACGATATTTCACAAGATTCTGATTACTTTGCATCAAAGTTATCTGTAACCTTTTATAATTTTAATTAAGACTGTGATAACACAGGTCAACAAATTTAAACTTTTTGGAAGTAACATTGGTAAATTACTGTAAAAGTAAATTACGGTAAAAAACATTGGTTTTTATGAAGTATTTTGCAGTCCTAAATCCAAAAATGATAAGCTAATTACTACAAGTACAGTTGTTAAGTTACGGAAGATAGGTGGCGGGGAAAAAAACGTGGCTTCATATTTATACCATTTAGTACTTATTTAATATAAATATGTAAAACGTGTCAAAAATATGCTAAGACATCACTGAGGATTATGCGAATAAAAAATATATTACATCAGATGTCAAACAGCGACAAACTAAAATAAGGTATATTTATTGGACCTCAAATAAGGAAGCTTATAGGCGATTTCCGTTGTCGAGAAAAAATATATGGAAAGGAATTGGTAGCTTTGAAGTGTATTTTTAAGAGTAGTGAAAGGATTTATGGGCAACAAGAAAGATGAAAACTATAAAAACCTTATAGATGAACACTGAAATTTGGGTTCAGTAATCGACGAACAAAGAGAGAGGTTTGAACGAGAGAGAGGCTTTGAAAGAGAGAGGCTGGAACTAGGGTTGGAACCCCGAAAGTAAAATATCAATAATCGATATTTTGCGATATGGCAAAATCAAGTATCGATATCCACCGAAAATCGCTAGAAAAATATCGATATATCGAAAGGAAATGGATGAAAAAGCAAAGAAAAATGTATCAAATGAGTTTAATGTTAAACTATGAAGAAGTTTTAGAAATAATATAATTATTATTATTTATAAAACAATATTAGCTGTGAATCATTATAAAAAAAGAGAAAAGAATTATACTTTTATTTTTATTTTGAAGATTTTCAGCAATATTTCATATATTATGGCTTCCAAGAGTTTTCAATAATAAAACCTTCAAACTTCTAAAAATTTTGTTTATCTTATAACGCTTCTGACTATATTGTGCATTCTGAAAACAGTCATCTAAAAGCATATAATTTATTTGATATGCATCTCAGTACAATCATCATTTATATTATTATCAATTTATCTTTATATATGATTAATGAACTAATTATTGTTTGGAATAGATTATTAAATATTGTATATTCTTATATTTACTGGTAAAACTATAGAATCGTGATCATAATGGCGGACGTTTAGATTTTTAGGACCGGACTGATCTTAAAAATCTAGACCCCCGCCATGTTGGGGTTACGATTCTGGAGTTTTACCGAATAAAGGAAATCGTTAGGATATTCAAGGGTTTGAAAGTTAAATATGAATTATTGAGATATTCAAATAATCGAGATTTCCAATAATCGATATTAAAAAATAGGAAATAACAAAGTTAATAAAAAATTGTATTACAATGAATGTATATACAAACGATACAGTTCCTTGAAGACGGGTCTATTCGATGGTTTCGTTAAGTGCGTTCAGAGCAGAAAATACGTTTACACAAGCATCCGATTTTGCCAAGAAATGACACACGTTGTAGATGTATTATTCCGCTAGTCGAACTAAACGTCGGCACATCAATTTCTTCTTCATCTCCTTTTTATACGGATTTATAACCTTCGTCAAAATAGGCGAAATCTGGAAAAGTTATGGGAGTTTCTTCATTTTGAGTTAGGTGATTCCCATCCTCGATGCAATCTAACAGTTGCATCACTACTTCCTTGCGTTAAATGTTTTAAATCGTTTAACTATGGCCAAGTCTAGAGACTGCAACTTAGAGGTTGTGTTGGAGGCAAAAACAGAACATTAACATCGCTGAGAGATGTAATACTGTTGTGGGTCGTACAGTTATCAATAAACATTTAAAAATTTTCGCTGTTTTCAATACATATCTGTACCCATTCGTTGAAAATTTCATTTGTGGTACATGCTTTTGTGTTTGCACGATTGGCTATCGGTAATGTTTTTATTCTTAAAACACCTTGCTTTCGCGGATTTGCCAGTCATGAGGGAATTTTTCAGATCAATCCATGTTGATCGATGCGTATAACAATATGTTTACAGGTTTTTTATATATTTTTTAAAAGGGTAAACCGACCGAAATTCATAGAAACGATTTCTCTCTCACTCGCTCACCTCTCCTCTTGAAAAGATTAAGGAGTTAACCAGATTTTTTATTTGGAAATTCGAATCATAAGACGTTTACATTATTTGGATGACAAAAATAAATAAATATTATCGAGGGGACTGGATTGCAGTGTTTTTATATGAAATAAAGGGAGAATTTTAAGAGACCAGAAAATCCATAAGGATTATCGAGATATACGAATTACCGTGATATGGATAATCGATATTCTACCGTAATATAGTTTAACATAACGGTGGCATCGATAAATCGTTGTAAAATATCGATATCATTGGTATATCGGATGTTAAGATATACTCCGATATAGCTGTATATAACGTTTCGATATTCCAACCCTAGCTGGAACTCATCTATCTATATTGGGTGATTACTCCTGGTTTTAAAAAGAGATGATGCTATAGATCGCACTAGGAAAAGTGAAAGTTTTCATCGCTGTACATGACATCTCATGTAATATATATTGTCTATTCACATAATCCTCAATAATGTCTTCAGCTAGATTTAACATGCTTATATTAAATAAATATGAGATTGTAAAAATATGTCATCTCCTTTTTTTAGTAATTAGCTTATCATTTTAGGATTTAAGACAACAAAATACTTTATATCCTCCTATTCGCATCAATGTTATAAAAATCGTGACGATCAGTGTAATTGATTGGCTCCGCGATTTTAACGCCTGAATTGCAGTTTTGAATTACTTAAAAGTAATTAAACGGAAATAAAAGTTAATAAAGAAAGCAATTATTAGCAATCCAATACCAATCTCTAATATATATTACATATAAAAAAAATATGAACATTTGGTTGAATAATTGCGAAGGGGTGTGAGAACTTAGTGGCAATACAAAGAGAAGAGGAAATTCGAGTTAAAATTTCACAAATTTTTTAAAATAAAATTATCAAAGTTTAAAATGAGGATAAGATAGAAAAAACTACAAATTTAAAATATTTAAACATATTTTCAGAAAATTTTTATTTGTTTAATAATTGATTTTTTCGATTAATTTTCTACCTCAATATTTTTCTCGTAGCTCGTAATACTCAAGTAGGGATGACTTTTTATTGGCCCTATTTGAATTTTTATATTAAACAGCAAGCAGTACAATGATAAAACCATACAAGAAAAAAAATAAATCAAAAGTGAGTCTCTTTTTTTTTTAATACACTTATACAGCACCAGAAATCTCGCTTTTTGTTCTATAGTTGTGCATTTGTTAACCAGAATCCTCACTACTTAGGTGATGTGTTATGATGACATATAATGCAGATCACATCATTAACATAATTTTTTTGTTGTTATTTTTAATCTGCAAAATTACCAGAGTTAGAGACATTTTCGCAAAACTTGATGTCAGTTGCGAAGAAAATTTAAAATGGCCGCAAAAAAAAGAAGTATGAAAAATGTTTTACCCATGGTTTTGAACTCACCAAATGATAGCGAATAACTGGTAAAAAAATTACAAAAATGGAATATGTCGAGCAACTAAATTGATTCATATTTAATATTCATTAATACTGGTTTATTTCAAATGGATCGATCAATAAGTTTTTTTTTTGTTTTTGTTTTAATGTTATAATATCTTATAGCTTAGATAAAATAAATAAATGGATAGCGATTATTTTCATACTCAGAGTAATGACATAATTATAGCTTCACGGCAATGGAGGGACTAGACAATTTTTAATTCCAAGGACATACAAACAACTCTTGAATAGAAAAAATCACGGACCCTTCACTGACTGAATAAAAACAATCTATATGTTATATAGATATGAATATATTACAATCTATAAAATGTTGAAACAAATATGGTGTTTTTTTTTTGTTGTTAAAGACCATAATAAAATAACAGGCAATCATTAGGAAATAAACATCAATTTAATTAAATACTTAGTTGTATGAAGCTTGCAGAAAACTACATCAATCTTCTCATAGGATAACTGAATGAAGGAAATAAATAAACAATACTTTTCTTGATATGAAAATTCCTTAATTCGATCCAGTAAGCAATCATGTGAAAGGAGTAACGCTTTTTACTCAATAACGCTTTTTACACCTTTTCGTACAATATCTTCTGCTCTCAGGGCTCAGTGTTATATTGGAAACGGCTGGGCGAGGTAATAATTTTGATGCATCCTATTTAGAGTGTACGAAGTGTTGCTAGCTTAGGAATTATAGATTAGCAACGGTACAAGCATTTGCCTAAGATAACATAACATAGATAAGAATCGATGATGAATTGGCCAAGTCATTTTCTTTTCATTAAATAATAAACGCATTGATATTTTCTAGAAAATTAGTACTAATATAGTTATACATGATCAATAAAAAACGCGGCAAATTATTAAATTATGATTTATTGTTTCCAAACAGTTATAAATCGAAAAATAAAAAAAATATTTAGAATTAATTTTTTATTTTTTTAAGGCTTTGGTATAATGGTTTCAGACCTATTTAAATTTTTTCATTTTCATAAATTGCCAAAATAGGTGTATGAAGCCCTTAATCGACCGCCATTTTTAAAAGAAATGCCGGAAGATGATGTCGAGTTCCTAGGGCCATCCCGGAAAGTGACCTTCGACATAGGTGCCAAATCTAAAAAAAAAAAAAATAAGTCCAGTAGTCCCGGAATAAGCGGCGGAGGGCGGATGGACGGAAATTTTTAATCCACTTATGGATTCTACGTATCTTTAAACATACATCAGGAGATTATTTTTTTTTTTTTCTTGGTCGATTACAAAGGTTTAAAATATAAAAGTTAATTTGTGAGAAAAATGTATTGATAGATGCAAAACTGGTGCAAGGCCAAACTACCATATCTTGCCAGACATCACCGATATATATGGAAAAAGGATTACCAAAAATATTATAGGAGCTAGCCTATGGCGTAAATAACGCCATTTATTCGCCAATGTAACCAATGCGACATATTGGGGCACAGAGGCTATAGATTGCGCAGTGCATAAACGAATGTAAACTATAAATCATTTTGATAAAAATAAAATATTATGCAAAGTCACGTTCAAACAAATGTTTCCCACAATAATTTCACCCTGATTTTTGTTCAGCAAAAGTTTGTGGAGCCAACTTAATGCCACTGATATGAAGCTGTCACGACAACAACACGTATACATTTTCTCTTAGCTATTTATTTATGGTATTACTGCTCCGTTCCTTATAGGTCGTAGTGCGATTTAATTAAGCCTAACGCCTTTTCTTGGTCTATCTAACGCAAAAAGAATTTTCCAAATAGGACAGATAGTTTCTGAAAATAGCGCATTAGTTCCTGAAACGCTCAAAAACTTCCAACAGTATAGATATAGACAGATGTGTCTAATGAAAGAACGTGCATGGCGCAAGTTTATGAAATGAAAATGACGATCGTGTATAAAATGTGAGAGAAGTAATAATAGTGTAACAGAGTAAATGTTACACTGTAAATTCTCATAAAAATAAAACGATACGAATATGATGGTTTCATAAGAGAAAGCGGGAATAATCCGAGATTACAGAAGTATAAGGCAGGTTATTGGCCATATCTCGGTTTTAAATGAACCTGTCCTCTTTTTAATCAGAGGTTTGCGGATCATAGGGGATATTAAATGAAGCAGTGAAGTTATTATATATTTGTTTTAATAAAATAAATAGTAATCTGGAAATCGAATTTCTATTTAACTAAAAGAGAATGGGTGTAAGAATGCTTTATTTTAACCCTTTTTGGACCAAGGTGTTACTATTAACACTAAATTTAATTAAAGTTTTACATACGTAATGTAAGGTTATAAACTATTCAGAACTTCATAATGGTCGTGGATAGCAAACTTCACTGAACATAACTCTATACAATGGTTATTTCATCACTACCTTTCTCCTTGTCAAAACTGAAAAGCCAGGCCATTGGGAGGCAATGTTGAGTTCATTTATTTTTTTTCTACTAACTCCATGGACTTTTTCTTAATGAAAATACTGTTCTCTCTTTTATTGTATACTTTTTTTGTTTGGGAAAATTAATTTCAGATTAGAAAGTTACATATTTATATTGTTGTCATGCGTGACATCTTGGTACATCCATAAGAAGACGTTTTTCAGAAAGGTGTTGACACTATGGTCGAGTTATCCGATCACATTTTCATATATAGTGTCAAACGCGACACCTTGATACCATAACTTTGTTTCCAATGAGTCAACATTGTGTAATATAAGTCCAAGGGAGAATTGATATTGTCTCTAGTACCAAATAACGCACACGATTCATTCGGGTTTAATTTTCCCCTCCCTCTGCCATTATTGTCTCTGACAACACCTTTTTTCCCAAAGCTACTTTTTCTACCACTGCCCGTACCAAAGTGACACTGGTGAAACCAACTTTTCTTTGCCCGTAATATCAAATGATCCATGCTAATTTTGTTCCTACATTAAAAATGTCATATTTGATATTCAAAGAACAAGTTTAAAAAAAAAAAATTGAAAAAGTACATGGAGTGTGGTGATTTTATTATTTTGAACTCTCATAATTTAAATGTAGATGAAAAAAAGTTATTTTTTTAATGCCGTTCTATCATATTCTTTCCTAATTCCTAAGGACCTCACCTTAACAAAACAAACAAAACAGTTTTTTACGATAGGTAATTTAGGGATTGTAGTAGCTAATTCAGGATGTTAAGAAAATATCTTAAGAAACAAAGTTAAAATATTATAAATTCTATACACAGCATAACGATAGATAATTTAGGGATTGTAGTAGCTAATTCAGGATGTTAAGAAAATATCTTAAGATACAAATTTAAAATATTATAAATTCTATACACAGCATAACGAAAACTTCAGTAAATATAAAATGGTTACCTCGACTGGGATTTTTGCAGATTTTTTTTTTTAATTTGTTGATTAATATTTTGATATGTAGACGAATGTATAATTTTTGGTAGTTTTTGAATGACTTTTTCTAGCCGAAACAAAGAAAAAACAAAGTTTATTATAATTTTATTTACTTCTAGCCGTATTTTCCCCGAAAATAATGGACTTTTGTACTGTATCGAAGACCACTGAAGGGCCATGGAGGAGCTTTTTAAATCAGCTTCGTAAACCATGGAATACGACTTGGGAGTTTCGGGGACGATATATATATATATATATATATATATATATATATATATATATATATATATATATATATATATATATATATATATAAATTTTACTTTTTAAAATTTAACGTTCTTTAAAATTGGTAATGACAAATGTTTACCTTAAATGCACTGTAATCGAGTGAAAGTCTGTTCTCAACGGTTTTTCAAGATGGTGAAAAACGCAAACAAAGTAGGAGGTCGAAAACTAGGATTTTTTTTTTTTATAAAAGGAGCAATACATACAGCATACCTGAAAATTAGAATTACTCAATTTTTTGGAAACCAAAATGCAAACCAAACTGAGGTAAAATAAAAATTGCCGAAGATCGGGAGATTTAAGCAACTTTGAACCCTGCGATGAATAATCTAGACAGTTAAAAACAGAGCAGTCAAACTAAAAAATCTATAGAATCAAAATTGCAGGTAATTTACTCTTATATAATTTAGTATAAAATAAATATTTGAATTTATTCGAATAATATATGGTTTTTGAAGTAAAAGCAAAAAAAAACACTTATTACTTTTTTTATACTTCCAAAAAAAAAACTGAAATTCGTAATCACTACCTTCAAAACATTAACGAACAAATTTTCAGAACTTCCCCAAAATTATCTCTCGAGAGCTCTTGTTCAAAGATTGATTTAAACATTCCGCCTCATAATTTCAACTCGTGTTCCCTTCAAAAGAAGCATCAAAACTGAAAAATCTTGAGAATCGAAAATGTAGATAATTTACTCTTCTATAATTTAATATAAAATAAATATTAGAATTTGAATGAACAATGCATTATTTCCACGTATGAGCTAAAAAACGAGGGTTTTTTTTGTACGTCCGCGAAAATTTGAGGTAACAAAGTTAAAATTCGTAATCAGTACTCTGCAAAACATAAATGAACAATTTTTTAGAACTTCTCTAAATTTTTCCTGCGAGATCCCTTACTGGCCTCAACTGTCCCGGTATTTTTCGATTTTCAATTTTGATTCTTCTGTCAAACCAAATACAACGTTTGAGGCATTCATTTAACGCAGAATTTAATGTTCTTTCATTTATAATAGCGTAAAATTTTCTCTACGGTGCGGCATTTAAATGTTACAGGCCAAAAATTGAAAAAAGTACGAATTCTTAATAAATTTATCGTTTCTCGCTAATTCAATTACACAAAAGTTTTATCCAAATATTTAAATTTACAATAATTTATTATTTAGCTGAAGTGGCGAATATTTCTTGTTGTTTTTATTTATTCAAATACCAAATAAAGCAGTTACGTTATTTAGAAAATCTTCAACTTAAAAAAGGTGTTAAAAAAATAAAAGACAAGAAATTATCAAGTCGTTTAATTAACAGAATAAATAAGAACTTGTTTAATCGCTAAAAAAGAAAAGAAAGAAAATCATTTATTCCAATCATACTTGGTAATTCTTCCGTTTTTTAAAAGAAAAAATATTGAAGGAAAAAAAATCAAATGATTCAATTAAATTATCAGAGGGAAATCAATCATTTAAATTGAAAGAATTATACGTTACCTTTATAAAAAAAAAATCTTAATTTCGCTTGGACATGATTCTTTTATAAAGAAATTTACAATCGTTATTGAATACATAATAACTTAAGAAGTTAAAAAAATAATCAGCTATATTGAGCAATTTTATTTTAAGACAAATTATAATTACCTTATAATTTTCAACGAGTACTTATACTACTCTACCGCAGGTATATATTGCAACTTATTTCTTACGCAATTTGGAATCAAGAAAAATATGTAATTAGATAGATATTGCAACTAGAAACTTCCAGATTACACAAACGTCCTGGATTACTGGAATGTAACTGCGAAGTGTATATTCTGGAAAGTAGAGATGTCTTTACACAACCTGAGGATCTGATATTTCAGACATATGAAGGCACTTTAAACAATACGATTCCTAATATCTAGTATCAGAAGAAAAAATGAAAGGAGTCATTTATAATGTAGTGGAAAACAAATTTCTATTAAACATTTTTACAACACAACGTCACACATACAAACAAGAAACAGCTAAACCAAAATGTGACAAGCATACGTTTCAGTCACAACTAGAGGTAACTGTCACACATTATTCCAATTATACTCTTAGTTAGAAATTATAAATCTAATTTACAATGCCTTATTAACAATATACTCCGGTAAGTTCCTTTTATCTATGCAAGAATTTCAACCTAAATATAGTTCCGTGTTTTTAATTCTTATTTTATTTCAAAAGTCATATTAATGCATAATGCATAATCAGGTGTGACTAACTACCTATCTGGTTTTATAACTTTAAGATTTGCACTCACTAAGTAATTATTGGTATCATTGGACACAAAATGTATTGCCAAATACACCGAAACAGTAAATTAAACGATCTTGAAATTCAAAAACAATATTCTATAAAACAACGATTTTTTTCCTCCTGTCAAGTTATTTAAATAACAAAATAGACAATAATTAATTGAAATGAAGCTAATATTATTTGTATTAAAATTAAATTGTTAAAAAATTAAAATTATTTTTATCATAGTTAATTGTTACCAATTAACATGCTAAATTGTCCCTATTATTTTTCAGCAAAATATATACAAGGTAATGAGGTTGCTTGCGACCTATATGAGAATGAATATACGTGGGCTACAAGTCTATTGATTGATTCTAGTCACCCAATACCTCTGTGAAGTTGGCCTCCAAGTCAACAATTTTTTTTCTTTAGAGTTCCGATAGCTTCCCTAAGAGTTCTAGAGTTCTCTATTTTTTTGTGATTAAAACAACAGAACTATTTCTAAAAATTATAGAGAATTCTAAAACTCTTAAGGGGCTTTATTATCAGAATTCTAAAACATATTTGACTCTGGGTGACCAACTTTATTCTTTGGCAATAATTTTGACGGTATTCGGATCTTTTTTAGAGTGCAGGTACCTCTCCCCCCTCTCTCCCTAAGATTCTATCAATTATCCTTTTTAACCCAAAGGCTACAGTTGGTAGAAATGAAAAAAAAATCATTATATAACTGAATTATTATATTTAAATGAATATTTCATTAACTATAAAATAAATGCCAATCTTTACCAATTAAGAAAACGGTCGCTGTTGATTCAGCACAGCATCATGTCTCCAATACTATAATTTGGCATATTTATGATTTTTTTAATTGACAATGTAATTTAATATAGCTTATTGAAATAGATCTAAAAGAAAATTTTCAAACACCTGATTATGGTTTTAGACATGTATCATTTTATAAATATGATCCTGAACATGGGGCAGAACCCCGAAACGTTAATAATGTGTTGTTGTGAGTGTCAATAAAAATTAAAATTGGGAAGACATTCTCTTATACTAATTAAAACGAAATATGTAAATATTGGCATTTTTCTATAATATAACTATTCCTTACGTCACTTGAATGTAAAATACACCGCATGTACTGATGATATTGACTTAAAGCCAACTTTTTAGTTTATAAAATATTTTTTTATTTTCATACCAAAAAGAAATATTTAATTTTTAATTTCCTGGCTCGCTTCAATTGCATTGGAAAAATGAAAAGAAATATTAACTTTCAACGGCCGATTGTTTTTTTTTTGGACCTTGCACTTTGAAAGTGACCGGAGTACGAAACACAAAAGGTCATGACTTTCTTGAAGATCGCTAAAGGTTCAAGTTTCAGTTGCTCAATGACCTCATCTTCTATTTTTTCGCAATGGATCTAGAAATATCTCAACTTTCATCGACTCCATTGTTCATCTGGCTATTCTAAACCGAACCAGATTCCTATCACAATGTTTTTCCGAAGGATCGATATTGAAAATCAAATGGATTGCCTATCGCGGCTGACTGAAGAGAACACATTTAGATTTGAATTGCAGATAGTGTTTCTCTTAACACGGCTCATGCAATGCAGAGAAATGGCTTTATAAGTCATGAAATGATTAATACATGTCCAATATATCATGTCTAATCTCAAATATTAAGGATAGCTATTAAGGGTTTATAAAACTCAATGGCAGTAAAATTCATTTTTAAAAACGCCCCTCAGACAATGCGACAACGGAGCATCAAATATTAGAAACGTAGTATCTGTAGTATTTCTCAAGTGTTTAACCATCCCCATGTTTTTTGGGGACAAAACTAGAGAATATTACAATGAAAACATTATCGAAATTGATTTTTTATTTAAAGTTAAAGAGAAAAAGATTACAAAAAAAACGAAAAAAAAAAACATATTCTACAATATGTTAGGTATCGAACGTACAGAGATAGAAAAGGAATTCTGTAAACGACTCCTTATTGTGATCTGGCAAAGTGCAGAAAACTCCATCCAACACCAGCAACATGCACGAATTGTCTTAATCCGACTACAGAGCTCTAAACGACCTCAGAACTCAGCGTAGCTCAAGAATTTTCTTGGCAGTGTCAGCAAAACTGTGGAGGATTTTCAGGCCTTATCGGAGGTATAAAAATCTGAAGTCTTAGCCTGAACACCATTCTCCTGTTTTTACACCCAACTGACTCATAGATGGGAAGATATCTGATAATATTGCCATAGATTCTTATCATGTAGGTATCTGGTAGAAACATCTGGAGAGTAATACAAAGAAATACATTAAAGACGAGATCAGCGTAAACTCTCTGGACTGGTTTAACCATCTTCCTTAATCATATTTATAATACCAGTCAACATAGGGATCTCAAAAAATTAAGAGGAGAAGATAACAGAGATCTTGAAGTTCCAGATCTTTCTATTTATTGAAATTTATTATAATTTTAGTTAACCTTGTAATCTCTACCGCTCGATGGTTCTTCATAATACCACAAACTACACACATGGAAAGTAAGTATATAACAACTGAACAGGAAAAATATAGAAAATAGACGTAAATAGTAAGCAGATCGTAAGGTAATGTGGATGTAAGTGCGTTCTCATAGTAAGTGCGTAATGTCTCTTTAAATCCATATCCTGAACTTGTAAGAACTGTCCTTAGGGAGCATGAAGTTTAAACCCTGATGCATCAAAAATCATCAACGAGAGTTCGCTAAGGTGAAGTAATCACTAGGCCTTTTTTTTTTTTTTAGCTGTAAGTGGAACCTTCAGAAGCTGTTTTTCAAAATACTTAGTGCTTTACTTTTCTCCTTTGATTTTTTTTTTAGTTTTTAAGCACTAGAGACTCTTATCCCGGCAAAAAATGACAGCAGGAGTGAGTGCAGTGTGTGTGGTGTAAACTTGTTCCTATTACATATCAGTTTTTTCGAGGCAACTGGAGAATAGCGCATTGAACTAAAAAAATCTTCTTTTATTATGTATCACCTCTTTTGCATTACTTATGTCATAACTTTTTCCATAATTTGTAATTTACCTCTTTTTCTACGTAACCCTGAAGAAGGCCTGCAACATCGGCATTCAATAAATAGTTTTCACTATTTTCTTTTTCTTTTTAGATCTGAACCCGGACCATATCCTTCTTCATTTACCATACGGTCAACTATTAATGTATAATATAACATAATTTTATATGATAATGTATTGTAATATTGTTCTGTGATCTGAGTTTAAAACGCTTTTGATAAAGTAGTACAAATCCCACCCCTAAAGGGTAATTAAAATATTCGTTAACAAAGCTGAAATAATGGTTTCATCAAGTTTTACACCTGACGAACATTAGCGGCAATAACCAAGTAATGGAGTTGATTGAGGGAACTGAAGAATGCCCATCCATCTTTCCAGCTCACTGAGGTTAGAAGAAATTTAATCTGGTGAATCGAAATTTCTAATATTAATTATTTTTTTTTATTTAAATAAATCACTTTTCTTACTATATTAAATAATTTATTGTATTATTACAATTTTGAAAAATAATTAATATTTATTTGATTTATTTCACTGTTGGAGCTTTTTAATCGTAAAATTAGATTTAAATAATTGATTATTATAGCTAAATGGATTTTGCATCAATAGTTTTTATTATTTCTGTAGACTTAATGCGTAATATTAATGGCATTAACACTGTTAAAAATAAGTATTTAAAATAAATGAATTGAAAGTAATAAATAAAGATCGGATTTAACAAGCAGAAAAAAAGATTAAAATATGCTTTATGATTACTATATTACTAATAAAATATACCTGATAAATTCTAAAATTATGCAAAAAATCAACAAAAGATTATAATCATTGTCAAAACTGTTTTATTTAAGGATTGTAATTATAACTTATTAATAACTTGTAATATTATGAAGGAAGGACATAGGTAAATTGAAGATACACAAATTTTTGTTTTATACCTAAATAATTGTTAAAAATTAAAATAATTATAAAACAAAACATTTCTTTTTCTTAATTCGCTCATTTTTCGTAATTATAATAAACAATTAAATATTTTTCGAAATTTTCCAGAATGGACTTTGGAATATCTCTTATCACTTAAAAAATATTTGCATGTAGAAAATTATATTTCTACATTCACTGAAGGATATGTGCATTTGATGCAATAACCTATCAAATATGCAATAATGTACAAAAAAAAAATTAGTATATCAATGCCAAATGTACTAATTGTAAGGATATTTAATTATTTTTGTTGAAAAACTTATTAAAAAAGTATGCATTTGCAACCGGCCTTTAGTAATAAATTATTAAAAATACAAGTTTAAAATAAGGATTAATGGTAAGATAAATTCGAGTAAAGGAAACATTTAAAGGAGAAATGTCTGACTAAGAAGTCTTTGGAAAAACTACAAAACATAATCCAACAAAGCAAGTTAAAGGTCACATGTAAATTGTCTCACAGAGTTTCCGTCTAAAACAAGAATAAAATCATTCCAATGTCATAATGGCAGTTCCAATTTTGTTAAAACAACAAAAAGTTCCTGACACTCTAAAGCGAACATATAAAGAGGAAAAAAAAAAAAAAATTGGCGCTGGCTGTCTTTATTGGCCTGACATTTCCAACGCATCGACCTTGGTTGGGTTGCGAATCGGTTTTGCCAGTACCACAACTCACAATATGTACAGTAAAGGAAATATAACAATTTATCAGAGCTAAGTGCAAATATGCACAGTAATGGTTATTAATAATATATATTGTTTATTTAATCCAATTTGCAAAGAAATATTATTTAGAATAAATTAAACGGCAACAGCCATTGACCAATGATCGTATGCTGAGAGTTAGTTGTTTTTATTTTAATGTAATAATAATAATGTATATATGTATATATGTAAGTTTATAGATATTTTAAATGATTGTATAGGTAATAATAGTATTATAGCTATGTAAGCAAACAATATTTAGTTATAATAAAAGTACGAGTAAAAAATTACCTAGTACACAAACAATTAAACAAAAGTAAGTACCGTTCATATTTATTGATATCCTAAATCATTAGGGCATCCATCAAGCAACATAATTAGATATTGATTGAACATATACATTGATGCTAACTTCCGTTTAAAATCAATGTATGTATATAGCATTTCCAAGTCAATAATAACCTTTATCAAATCATTTATAACCTTTTTTATTTCAATTGTAACATTTCCATTTTAATAATAATAAATATAAAACTAAAAAAATAATTATTTAACAATAAATAAACAACAATGATTTTAAAAAAAATCTATAACAAGTTGAAATTAGCACTCAACATCAATTATATAATAAAGAAAAAGATGTCTGAAGAATATACCGAAATTATTTCAAAATCCATAATTCAAATAAGTATTTTAATTTAAAAAATAAAATATAATATTTATAAAGGAGGACGTTATAATTAAAATGGAAAAAATTACATTTGGATTGGAGAGGATCACAATTGAAATGGAAATGCTGTATAGAGGTTTGAACCGCGAAAAATTGCTTAAAATTGATTTGTCAATTTTTATTTGTGGGGTATTTTTATTTTTCGCAAAGTTTTATCATCACATACTAAAAAATAAATGAACAAACAACCAGTGGTTGCTGTGTCAGCCTTACCATTCACCCGAAAAATCTTCCTTTGAAACGTCTCTAGGCCATAAAAAAGCAGAAGAAGGCATGAAAAAAGTATGAAGAATTCTGACAATACTGCTAAGACGTGAACAATAAAAGCAGCTCGGAGTTCACTAACCCAGAGGATGGGAACTCGACTGTAACAAAGTGCCGGTTCTAGTGCATTACCGGACTCGGGGATGCATTACCGAAAAGTCAGGCCATAGTGGACTAAAATAAAATAGCTAAATCTAAGAATTCAAAACAACAAATTAAAAAAGAACTTGTCTGAGTGTTACAAGCTTTGATAAGAACATGAATACAACAGCTTCATTTTCGTTTTCGAACAAGACTCCTAAGGGTTTAAAAAAATATATATACAATATATATATTATTTTGTAGTCAGAATGAATAACTCTAGAGTTGTTAAGATAAATGAAATGCTAGATGAAACAATTACAACATTCGAGAATGAAATTAATTATACGCCGCATAGTGGTCAAAAACCGGCCTTTTTGCAGAAAAACTAGACTCTTATGTTGTCTTTATCTGAATAACACTACAAGAGGGTTATTTTAATGTATTTTTTAATGCAGAATCGAATGAAGCAAACCCCGATTCAATAGGAGTTAAACATTTCAAAATATAATTCACAAGATATGGAAAATAATTAAGTAAATAGAAGGAACAGTTGAAAAGAATTAAATGAACATTAATAAAATATAATTTTACTAAAAAATACTAATTTAAAAACTTTTAACATATTATTAATATATATTTTTATATTTGATAGAAATTAAATATAAAACAAAGTGCATCATAAATTTAAAAAAAAGCACAACTTTATTAATTAATTACATCTCGGAGATTGAGAACTGGTGTCTTTTTGTTTGTTTTTAATTTATTGACAAAAGTATCGGATTTCACTTGAAGCTTGTTGATGAGATCCTCATTGGGTGCGACAGTACTGAAATTTCGGGAATGATATCCTCAATATTTATTTTTCTAGTTTCCTGACTTTTTTCGTGAGCATCCCAATGGCTACATGACGTCTGAAATAATTTCGTTATCAAGCAGAAGAATCTTGTGGGTGTTATTAGGCATGTTATCCCATCTATGCAGTTGTACATATAGTTCAGCAGTTTCATAGCAATCAAATTGGGAGACGGAATGTAGACATCTATTTTCTGAGCATTTAAGGACTTACAAAAAAAAAATTCTTGTTTCCGTGAAAAATTTGAGATGGCAAAGTTGAAATTTACAATCAAAACCCCGAAAAGCATAAATAATTAGATTTTCAGAACTTCTTCAAAACTTTCCACCTCGTTTCTGGTTCTCATTTGACTGGACTACATTGCGTCTCCTACTTTCGCTTCAGAACGGAGCGGCCAAACAAACAAATCTTTAGAATCAAAATTGTAGGTAATTTACTTTTGTTTAATTTAATGTAAAATGAATATTATAAAATTAACGGTTTCAAGTTATGAAGAAAAAAGAAAAAAACACTTTTTCTTGCATTTTTTGATACTTTCTAAAAAAAATTTAGATAAAAAAGCTGAAATTCGTAATCAGTACTCTAATAAATATAAATGAGAAAATTTTCAGAACTTCTCCAAAACTTTTCACCGAGATCCCTTTCTGGATCAATATTCAGTCAGAACAATGCTTTTAAGAATTAAAATCTAAATATCAAATGCTCGGCTTTGCTCAAAAGATGCACACATTAAAAAAACTGTTTAAACAATTCAAAACAAGTACAAAAAAATATATAAAAAAGCTTTTCAACCACTCAAATGCGTCATATATGTCAAATAGATGTACCAACAATATCATTGCATATTCATAGATAAATTAGTAGAAATAAAGTGACTTTTGACCACTTTGCACCGGGTGACCGAAGATAGGTTGGTTCGCTTGACTTACCTAATAAAGTAGATTTTAACTACCACCTGCTTTTAATATTTTACCGTCCACCTGTCCCCAAATGTATAATTGACACAGAAGAATCTCGACAAAATGATGAAGTCATTAGGTATATAGGCCAATATATATTTACGTTTAAATCTAATAATTACATTGAATAAACATCTATCTAATATGTGGAAAAATCCTGAGAATAGGTACTCCCATCTGCTTCTACTTGCATAAGCAGAGGAATAAAAAAAAAAAAACCAATAATAAGATACATATAAAATGGAATAAGTACGAAAGGAATACCTGAATCTCCATTGTTAGAGCTCCTACTGGATATAGCTGTTCGACAAAGGGTGAACTACTAAAAGAAAACATCGCTTGCAAAGTGAAGAGACAGAAAACAGATTTTAACTGCCTTAAACATATCTACATTATTAGATGTATACTGCGAAAACGTCACGAGTAAATGAATTTGAAAAAGGCACAACTGAACAAACAATAGGATAATGGGAGCAAAACTAGTCAAAGAGAGAAGAGAATAAAATATTCAGCTCTTTTTTTCTTAATTCTACATACATGATAAACATGGAAATAAATGACAAACATTATCAATAAATACATAAATTATATTTTTCGAAAAGAATTTATTTTATTTGCTTATTTATTTTACTGAAAATATTGTAAACACTATTATTATTGATTCGTATTTTGTAGTCTTATGGCCAGTTATTGTTTCTGTTTTATTTGTTCAATTGTGTTATTCCTAAGGGACCTAGTCGCAGAATAAAGTTCTTATTCTATCTATCTATCTATCTATCTATCTATATAAAGCTGTAAATAAATAAAAATACCCACTACGTTTAAATAATGAATATGGCGAATAGTATTTTTCAAATTCGTTAGTTTTATTAATTCGTATTAGAAACACAAAAAGCCTGAGAGAATTAAAAATAACCAATCCAGAGATTATTTGCATTGGAGAAGTTAAAAGTAAAACGTAAACTTCTTTTTTTGTCTCCTGAAAAGCTATATATTCATATTCATTAATTAAATGTGGTGGCGACGACATGCTCCCCTAAATACCAAGAAAATAAAAAATGATTGTTAAAATAATACTATTAGAGAATCACGTATAACATTTTTTTCTCTTCAACGATTTGAGTTTGTAGGCTGGTAAATTTATCTAGGTAACCGGGGAAGCAGAGTTTCCAAATTTATGATAATTTAACTTATGCTAATGAAACGCAAATGAGATGCTAAAAATTTCACACGGTCAATTTAGATCCCAGTTACAGGTTAAAGTCTCGCAAAATGAAAAAGAATGAAGAATGAAAAAATAAACAGAAGTAAGGCGATCTATTATTTGGTTATTAATTTTCCTTCCTCCGATTTCTAATTTAACAATTTATCATCAAACTAAGATTTTTCGTTCAATAGACGAAATCATAAATAAATTGTTCTCATAGAAGGTTTCCCTAGCATTGTATCGCTGCCCTAGATTAGTTTTTAATTTAACACCACATCAATTACGGCTGTGCAGAGTACGGGGAGATAACTGGAGGTTCTCATTGAGAAATTCAAACTTTTGATGAACTATTTTGTCATCAAGGCAGTTAATACGCCGGATCGAATTGCCTCTACCTATTCTTCGAAAAGAATTTATTTTATTTGCTTATTTATTTTACTGAAAATATTGTAAACACTATTATTATTGATTCGTATTTTGTAGTCTTATGGCCAGTTATTGTTTCTGTTTTATTTGTTCAATTGTGTTATTCCTAAGGGACCTAGTCGCAGAATAAAGTTCTTATTCTATCTATCTATCTATCTATCTATCTATATAAAGCTGTAAATAAATAAAAATACCCACTACGTTTAAATAATGAATATGGCGAATAGTATTTTTCAAATTCGTTAGTTTTATTAATTCGTATTAGAAACACAAAAAGCCTGAGAGAATTAAAAATAACCAATCCAGAGATTATTTGCATTGGAGAAGTTAAAAGTAAAACGTAAACTTCTTTTTTTGTCTCCTGAAAAGCTATATATTCATATTCATTAATTAAATGTGGTGGCGACGACATGCTCCCCTAAATACCAAGAAAATAAAAAATGATTGTTAAAATAATACTATTAGAGAATCACGTATAACATTTTTTTCTCTTCAACGATTTGAGTTTGTAGGCTGGTAAATTTATCTAGGTAACCGGGGAAGCAGAGTTTCCAAATTTATGATAATTTAACTTATGCTAATGAAACGCAAATGAGATGCTAAAAATTTCACACGGTCAATTTAGATCCCAGTTACAGGTTAAAGTCTCGCAAAATGAAAAAGAATGAAGAATGAAAAAATAAACAGAAGTAAGGCGATCTATTATTTGGTTATTAATTTTCCTTCCTCCGATTTCTAATTTAACAATTTATCATCAAACTAAGATTTTTCGTTCAATAGACGAAATCATAAATAAATTGTTCTCATAGAAGGTTTCCCTAGCATTGTATCGCTGCCCTAGATTAGTTTTTAATTTAACACCACATCAATTACGGCTGTGCAGAGTACGGGGAGATAACTGGAGGTTCTCATTGAGAAATTCAAACTTTTGATGAACTATTTTGTCATCAAGGCAGTTAATACGCCGGATCGAATTGCCTCTACCCTTCCTGCCGCAGACAGTCTTGTACCAGACTATTTCCTCACGAGCTCCCCAATTCATCTTTGAACTTCTAAACTTCAAATCTTATATGCACTCTGGAACCACTAGATTATTTTATAATCTATATCTATATATATTACCACTTTATTCTGAGACAACTAGCCCTTTAAGAATAATAACAATACACAATGCCAGTAACATCTGTCTGGCTAATTATTTTTTTTATAAAATATAAAATACAAGGAAATATAAAATAAATGAAAATATTGAAATTATAAAGTTTTATTAACGGATAAGGATAAGGAATTACAAACCGATGTGTAGCGAATAATAAAGAATTTTTTAAAGAAAGCAGTTCTGTGATAAGGTATATAATTTCTAAAGAATGGGCAGAGGAACAAGAGATGAACAAATTAAGAACGGATGGAGACTTTGTAGTTCTAAAGGATCGGAGAAGACATTACGGAAGTACTTCCATCGGAAAGCTTGGTAAAGCCACCTTAATTCATTAGTCTCTTCAGTCTCATCTCATTCCTGCCAGAAAGTATCACGTATTCAAGACAAACATGATCAAAGTGGGAAGAGCTGGCGGATTTTCGAGGCTACATAACCATAGGAACGTTTAACGTTAGAAATGGGTTCTCGGGTAGTTTGGAAAATATGGCTATTTCAGGAATGTTATATGGTTATTTTTGTTGATCACAAATTACTCCAAGATTTCTAACAGAGGTGTGGAAGTGTAATGGTCTGTATTGGATAAGCAGGAAGGGAATTAAGAAGGTACAACTAGCCGATGAAGATGGCTTTGGTTTTTTCAGCATTCAGCCTCAAATCATTGTTAGCTGCGTTGTCCAATTTATATCTTCTTGTGACTTTCGGATTGCGTCAAGCATCTCGGAAAGATGAAAGGATGGGCAAGTTTGGAGGTAATATAATATAGATAAAAATAATAAATCCTTCCAAATCCGCACATCCTGTGGAATTTTTGCCATCTTAAGATCCGTCCAGCGAACGTTTTAGAGACATTAATATCCCTTTTTTTCTATCCTCCCCACTACTTTAAAGGAAATGCAAATTAGCTTACTAACATTGTAATTCATTTCAATTTATTTTGTTTAAATGAAAAGAGTTTTTGTATTTTTTTTTGTTTTTGTAGATTATTATTATTGGGGACTTGTGTCCCAGAATAAGGAGTAATTTTCATTTGCGTTTCAGCTCGCTTCCTAAGGCGACTTGACATCAAGTAGAAATTTAAAGCGCAATTAGTGGCGCAATTAAAACCATCAGTTAATTAACTAAGTGATTGAAAATGTGATTAACTAACTCTCTGATACTTTGAATAAGATCCACGCATATCCAGCAGGTAATATAACAGAGTTTAATTTATGCAAGATAACACCAAAATGTTTGACTTGGCCCAACCAACCTATTTTCAGCCTTACAAACTTGGGCGAGTTTAGTTTCGTGAATAACTGCCTAATAGTTAGCCTAGAAATTAGCTCATCTAGTGATGTGAGTGCATAAAGAGCATAAGTAATTTTTTGGACCTGTTTAGAAGTATCGTTGTACCGGCATTGATTCTACGAGTTCGCCAAGATTGATTATTTATTATATATACATATATACATGCCACACATAGTATAGAAATAGGTTTGTTTGTACTGTGCAGAGATTATGAACAATACCATGTCAATCAATTCCAAAATGTACCATTTTGGAAAAGAAATTATAGTTTACTTTACTTGCTCACTAGAACTTTTATTCAACATCAGGTATATTATACTGCTAAGATTCATTAGTCTGCCTATAGAATATATGTATTGCGAAATTATTATTACAATTAAACCTCGTTTACAACTGGAACTAACATGGGACCAAAAGCAATCCGGATAATCGAAAATACAGAAAATGCGTGTAAGATGGGTAATAAGCAAAACAAAATCCTTAAATAAGGAGACTTATCGTTTATTACGATAAAAAATATTTATAGCTGGTTAGTCAAAAAAGATATATTTTAAAAAGATATATTTTGGGTACGGCGCAAATACTGTACAATCTAAGGTCTAAGGTTTCTGATAACCGACAATTATCTTGTGATGAGGAGGTATGTATTCTAAAAACATAAGTAATTAAGTTCGAATATAAATAAATGCAATTGATCCTCTAACAATAACATAAATCCTCTCTTCCTGGGTTCCGAGGTCCTTCGACGAAACATATAACATAACAACATATATAGTAACTGCTACTAATTACTAAAATAATACAATTTTTATAACTTCTTACTAATTATTAAAATTATGTAATTTTTATAACTTCTTATTAATTACTAAAACTCGCCAATAACTAAATTATTGTTATATTACAATTTATAAATATTAATGCATTAATAAATACTTCGGAATCTTTAAATATTAATGTTATGTTTCTAACTATAGCTCTTAAAAAATTTGAAATTCCAATATACATAAATAAATACAATTTATCCTATAACAATAACATAGCTGACTTCAACGTCCTCTTACACTCTAGTAAATCATTCTTAAATTAAAAAAAAAAATTTTGTATATTACCATAGTTTTTTGTACAACCTATGCAGGAACTGTTCACTGAATCAAACAAAAAAAGCGAATATGGAGAGTGGAGAAATGACATTAATATTTAATAACACGGTGTTTTAGTCAAATGAAATAGAGAATTTAATAACGTCTCCTCTGGAATAATTAGATAAACCGTAGAGACTTAAACTGGTAAGACAGGTTTTGCATCAACCTTATGCGAATAAGACGGTTCCCTATTTGGAACCGAGATGGTGGCCTGAAAATAGTCATAAATTTATTTTCATAATTAAAATTGATAGAACACAGATTAAACTATAATTCTCTCTTCTCTTCTTTTTTTTTTATAACATTTTTTAACCAAAAAAATGTTCTAAGCTAGTACAAATGCAGATCTACTTAGTTGTTATTTTAGTGTATATTCACTCCAGGGATGATCATAAGATCTAATTAGCATTGGGTAAAATACATCCGATTTGTACTTGTTATTCAGAAATAAATATAAACGTTATACATATCGAAATAAATTCACGTTATCTTTATAAAAAGTAAACAATTTGGATAAATAAGAATGTATTTTGGAAAACCTTACTTAAGTCTCTAAACGGATGAGACTTGATAAATAACCTAGATTTATGTAATAGACTTTAAAATAATATTGTGTAATAAGCTTTATACAGATTCATATTTTAATCTCAGGCTTCAGGAGTTTTGCCGAAAGGAAGAGCAAAGGACTAAATCGCAGATCTTGTAAAGGATTGAAGAAAAAAAGTTGGGATTTTTTCAAGTATATGTGCTATTTCAAAAGTGTAGTAAGGTTTGTCACCGTTAAACTGTTAAAGTTATTTGAATGTTTATTGCATATATCTTATCTGCTTGATTATAAAAGTTACATCTGATCCAAGACTAAATTAATTGTAAAAAATAATAAAGTAACCACAGAAAACGGGACACATTGAGTGCATTTAAATATGCGAAAGAATTTATTAAATAGGTTTATATTCTAGCATTTAAGAAGCCGGCTAGACAGAATCTGACAGGAAATAAAATCAATTAAATTAAAATATGCCTTTGTATATCAATTAAAACCTATTATAGCGTATTAATTTTTTTATGCAAAAATTTCTTCATAAAATTTTTGATATAGTATGTCGATGTTTTCTAATACTGATATAATATTTTTATCGATATTAGTTTACATATACATATCTAAGTCCCTACACTTAACGGGCGACATCCAGAGGTAACAGGTAACAAACAGATAACCAGTGTTGTCAAACCCAAACTATATTTTTTATTAAATTATTATAGTTAATCTACTGATATCATAATTATTATTATTTTTTTTTTATTTCTGCAATAATAGTTTATATATTGAATTGACTGAGAATTGCATAAAGTTAACCTTCAATTAAGGTTACAGACTAAAAATAAAATAAGGTATAAAACTTACTTAGAAAATCTTATTGAACCTTACTTAACTACTTCGATTTCAGTAAATTATATAAAAGCGATGATTTATTTCCAATATGAAGAAATTTCACAAATCACCCAAATCTATAATTCTGTATGAATTTTTGTATTCTATATTTTCGAGTATATTTTTCATAATATTAATTACGGAAGATCCGACTCTCGGCAACTTTGTGTATTAAGGTTAACAAATAACGTTACCTAAGCATTTCAGCTGATTAAAGTGCTCTCAAAAAGATGATACTCAACGAGTCCAAAGGAAATATTCAAAAGAGAGACGATCAATAAGGCTAAAAATTGAAGATAATTAAATTTAAAATAATGAATAAAAGTCTTTTGATTTATTATATGGTCGGACAGCAATTTTACATATTTTTTTTCGTCTTACACATCGTTTGAAGATTTATTCTTTATTATATTTTTTTTCTACCATTATCGAAAATTCTAAAAAAATATGCATAAATCGTTCGGTATAGCCTATTCAAAAAAATGAATGAAATCCTTTCAATTAGATAGAATGGAACACATGACCAACAACAGATTGCATTTGATGAGTAAAAAGTTAGTAAGAAATATCAAATAATATGAACTTAAAATATAATTTATTTAGACATTTAAGTAATTTTTAGCAAAACGTAAAATAAAAATGCATGCATATTAATGCCATTAAATTATAAATAAATACAAAATGCTAATTCCATAAAAATATTTACTTATAGATGTAGGTGATGAATGCCAAAAATATACGAGATTGTTTGTCGGTCTCCCATATCATTTTAAAACATTCCATTCATGAGCACGAAGTATAATTCTTAAAAACAAAACAATCTCTCCTCCCTTGCTCGATGAGGATGTTTTAAACATTTCAAATAACGATCTGCGAAATGTTATTTGAAAACACGAACTTAGCTTCATATAGTTCGTGCATGTCCCAGCACAGAACAGCGTTCGTCTCAACGTTACCGGTTTTTGGACTTCGGTGCAGTAAATCACTGGATAACAAGAGCAATAACATACAAAAGAGTGCAATGAATATAGAACGAGAAAAGATATCGCATCTTTAAAAAAAAAATCGGTGGCCTATTCAATTGACTAATTAGGATTTTCAGTTTTTGTCAAGGCTGTAAAACATGGCAGGAACACTGTGTGTCTGACGTACGGATTATCAGCACCGATTTTTTACGTATATTACAGTTTACGTATATTGAGACAAATAGAATTGGCAGAATTTGAAAAATAATAGATGTGTACCCACGTTGATTAAGCGGTTAGTCCACTTTTGGGTTATAAATGTTCATGTCGTATATAAAAGGATGAGTCAGAAATATAAATGAAATTAGGAACTCGTTCCTGCAATGGATGATTATTGTTAAAAAGTTGTACAAATTATTATTCTGAAATGTTGGATTTTTTCTATTTAATCACTTCATGGCAGGGCTACAGTATCATAAAAATATTAGCGTTCTATACAAAATAATACGTGTCTCTAAATAACACTCGGTTTGTTTATTTATTTTAATAGTTAAAAATTCTGCACACCATATAAAAATATTTTATCAAGAAATCCAGGAAAGAATCATCAAATCATCATCGAACTCGCGATGCGCTTATTCCACAACAGTGAATTTCATTTTATTAAATAAATAACAATAACACAGAAGGAAATGTGCCCAAATATCGTCTCACTAAACCGAATTAGAAATTTTCAAATTCTCAAGAAACTTATAAAAACAGCTTTGTTCTTTAACAACAAATGTTGGTATCGTTATTGGAAAGAACTGAGTAATCTTTCCTCTGAGTAAACAAAAACCATTGCATGTCATTGCATTTAAGCCATTTTTCTCCTCGTTTTTCTTTAGAAGAGTTAAAGAACTTTGAGGGGAGAAAAATTGAGGACTCGACCTATGAAAACAACGACACCTTTAGGAGTAAACTGAGTCAAAACACAAAGTGGTACTGAGTTTTTCAATAGGTAGCAGCAGATACAATAGATAACAGAAGAGGCGAATTTAGGCGACAGGACGGATTTCGGGCACCTTACCTTAAATAAAACAGTAACGAATTTGCACATGAATAATAAAAAGAATATAAAACCTGTTTAAAATTCAACAAATATTTATCAACATAAAACAGATAAGTAATAAGTAGCGCATATATGCATAATTTCTTTATCATTTTTCATTGCATTATTTACCATTCATGTGTTGGTGGATAATGCTCAGAGAGTCAACTATATCATGCTATATTATATTTTAATGTCGACCATTAATCTAAGCTTTGGGAATTTAATAAATAATACGAAGACGTCCTATGAGATGCTCTAGCAATAAGAGCCGGTAAATAATATGCACAAGTTGGTCTACAGCCAAATTGCAATATATCAAATACCTTAATTAGGATTTTTTTCCCAACTTCTTATGAATTTGATTTTCCTTTTTTATTAAAAAATATCCCAAGACCTTCAAAGGTCATTGCAGATCAGATTTATTTTAAATAATAAACTAATTAAATATTAAGCTCACTGCTAAAAATAAAACATACGATAAATAATAACTAATTTAGGAGTGGAAATAACATTTTATTTCTACATTGCTGGAGCACTAATGCAAATATGCAACCGGTGTATTTATGGATGTCGCTCAGGCGTTTGACAAAGTCTGGTACCAGGGTCTTATCTTAAAACTCAAGACTATACTACCGTTCGCGTACTATCTCATTCTTCAATCTTTCTTCTTCGATAGATCCTTCTCAGTCCGACAGGGCTCGGAAATCTCTTCGATTCGTCCAATATTGACGAGATTTCCACAAGGTTCAATACTGGAGCCTCCATCATACGTTCTCTATATTCACAATATACCCGTTAACAATGAACATTGACTGCTACTTAAGCTGACGATACAACATTACTCACAAAACATCAAGATCTTACTCAGGCCTCACTAACTTTACATTACTTATATAAATTAAACGACTGATAAAAACTATGGAAAAATCGACTCAATCATGAAAAATCAAAACATATAACATTTATTCTCAGAAGAAATAACTGCCCTCCAGCTTATATCGAAAATAACCCAATTATACAGACGGACAACATATTCTACCTTGGATCTACCTTCGACAGAGGGATGACATGGGACCCGCATATTAAAATGAAACGACAGATCCTTAACAAACTGCTTTACTCGCTTTTTTCCAAATCTTCAAAAATGCAACTGAATCCGAAACTAAATAAATACACATACTTACTTAAACCCATATGGACATAATCCTCATAGATATCCAGTATGCCCAAAAAGACCCACATACAAAAATTTCAAACTTTTACGTTGAAAATATTACGACTCATTACAAATGCGCCTTGGTAAGTGACTAACAACACCCTACATACTGACAAACAGTCGACGAACATATCAGAACTCTTTATCAAAGATTTTATCATAACATACGGACATATCAAAGTACTGATTAGAGAAATGGCTTCGGCCGACATGCCCATGACTGCGAGGAGTAGACTAAAGAGGTGCTGGATGAGATCTCCTTTCTTGGCTAACAAAGGTAAGATATTCAAGGTAAGAAGAGGCTGGGCACTATCCTTCCCAGTGCCTCACATGTTATTTTTGCCTATATTGTTAGCTTATTTGCTAAATGTAGGCTCACTGTTGACAGGTGTAAATTAATATTTTAAGAGAAAAAAACAACAACATTGTATTAGATTTGAGTCAAAATAGTATTATTCTAAAATATAAAAGAAGGTCCGATATCTATAGTATATAAACTATCGAATAACCCTAATATGATAATATAACTATCTACTATCGACGGTACTCGTCAACAGGATTAGAACAGGCCCGACGCTGACAGCAACCAACCGCCGCTGTGTAAGCAGTTCTCCATCTAAAAGTCAATCATCAGCTATAGCCAGTCATAATATTAAGATTACCTTGGGCATATAATCAAAATAGCTGACTATATCGATAATTTAAAGTAACATAGAACTTGAAAAACAGTATGATTTAACTCGAATATTAAATATATATATATATATATATATATATATATATATATATATATATATATATATATATATATATATATATATATATTAAAACAGCCGGTATAAAAAACCGTAACAGAATTGAAAAAACTCTGATCATCTTCAGATAGCCGCTAAGCATTTTCAGAAAAAGGAATAACAGGATTCCAAAGCAATAATTTACAGAAAAAAATGTTTTAAAAACTATTAACAGAGCATAGACAGATAGTTGAGATTAATTCTGCGTTTTTTCGTCGAAATAAGTGTCAACCTACCCAGAACGAAATAGAACCGGTGCTGCTCTAAATCGGAATGAATCTTCCGAAAATTATATAAAATCCTTCACAGTCTCATCATAAATTTAAAAAAACAACATAATAAATACAATTTCTGCAGAATCTCATATGCATCATCATTGTCAGAAGTAAATGTTTGTTTCTAGATAGAGGTATACAAATTGAACAATTACATGAATCTGTGACTCAACTTGATTATGCGAGACAATTTAATGGAAATAGGAAAGTTATGGCAGGATTTTACAAAGTTCGACTTTAAATGGTTGCAAAATCATTATTTTTGAAGATAGATTTTTCCTTTTTGTTTAAAAATGATCTTTAGACGAAGATGTTTAAATATTACATTGAAGCCTACGATTCAACCACGTCCATTTTGATGAGATTGGTAATTTAATTGAACAGTACTTAGTACTCACTGGCCTCTGCCTTAAGGGTTAAATGTGTACAAGGTATCTGGAAGACTCTTTATTCAAGTTGGAGTGGCTTTGGGTGGAAGAGCAAAATAGTTCGGTTTCCGGAGAATCTATTATATTATATAATTATATTGATGTAATCACCGAAAAAAGTCAAAGCTGGCCTGATATTCATATTTTACAATCTTCATTGAATTCTGAAAGTGGTATGTGAAATATAATACAATAAATGTATTGAAAAAAATAATTTTTGTTTTTATTCACCAGTCAGTAGTTGTCTCGACAAAACATGATAGTAAAGGTAAGTATACACCACGCTCACTTTCACAGAACAGAGGTCTGCACTTGTCCCTGCTAACATGTTTTGCTAGATGACTGCGGGCAAGCAGTTAAAAAATATAACACTGTTAAGGAGAAATGTAAATTACAAAGTATTTTGAAGAATAGCTTCAGTAGGCTCCGGAAAAAAAATCCTGTTAGATTAACACCGATACAGCTGTTCAGCAAAAATTGAAAGACAACTTTATCAACAGGTTGGAACTGATATTTTTACAACTCGTTATACTTCACCTTAGCGAATTTTCTTGGCTTATTTCTGATGCATGAGTGTTTACACTCCATGCTCCGTACAGGACAGATATTACCAGTTGAGGTTTAGGATTTAACGAGACAATTAAACTTTAACGAGACTTACACCACATTACTTTACAATAACTTAAATAAAATTCTATGGCTGTATTTATCGTCTCAAAATTTTTTCACAGACTGGAACGAGATATGCAGTAAGACTCAACTTTTGACAAAAGTGAGATCGTGCAGAAATTTATTGTACAGATAGAATCCTGTCATAGGCAAGTTTACTCCTTTCAAAATTATAGACATAATTAAATGTTATCTTTGGCTCTTGCCGATTTGCGGTCATAAATTACTTTTATGTTTTTGAAAGTTTGTTTTCGGCTATATATATATATATATATATATATATATATATATATATATATATATATAGTTATATAAATATATATGTGTGTGATTGGAAGATTCCGAACACAAAAGCCTTAAGTCTCTAAAATACTGTTTGCCATTGCCAGAACTTCGACATTCATATTAACAAGAGTTCTCATGACCACTGCCGTTTCAATATTCGAAGAGGTTAAGATACATAGAGATATTTGTTAAGCATGATGAATAAGATTCTATTGAAATTTGGCAAAAAATAAGGCCAAAAACATAAAGAATATTGAGGTCATAATGTAAGGATATTGTTTGTGGCATGGCACGGAACGTGAACTATTCTTTGAAGAAGTTGGTACTCAAACAATTGGAAGTGTTTTAATTTTTAAACCGATTTCATATTGTTTGGATTGAAATAAAATTGTGCCATTTTTAGTTGATCCATGGTTGTGTATTATCTAAAACGCAAGGGTGCATCCTTTACCGGTAGTTATGTATAATTTAGAATAGTTATGTAACTTTTGGAATTAAAATACTTGATTGTCAAATTTAATATAGGAACATTCCTTTGGCATACCAATCAGCAACAAAATAATATTACAGAAAAAGCGATTCGTTCATCATTGAGCTGATAGCAGAGGCCCATGCGATAGCTTACAACTCTCCCACTTGAGCCAGTAATGGTCGTTATACATCTCCATTAAACTGACACATTAATCTTTATTTCTCTCTTTTATCTTATTTAACGAGCTATTATCTACCAAATAAATAATCAGCTATAAATATAATTAGTTTCTTGTCGTTAAAGTTGACACCAGAAACTTCAAGAACAATACAAAAGCCATCAAAGCACGATTAGCGAGGAACGGTTTAAAATGTTCAAACCATTTGGAAAATAAATTAAACTTTTATAAATTCATACATTTTCTATTTTTTATTTTGTATTACAGACTGTTAAAACTTACACTCGCATAAGTATATAAAAAAGTCTCAACACGAATGCATTGTTTGTAATGCTCTTACTCATTTAGTTGACGAACTGTTTTACACAAATTTAGAAGAGACATTACTAGGAATAATAAATTTGTGTTCCGAAATTTGACTGAATTTATTAATTTCATATTTTTTATACCTTCATCTTTGCATTACATAAATTATAAACAAAAATAGAGTTGTAAAGAATAATTTAAAAAGACAAATCACAATATCCCTCCCTGTTCTTGACATCTTTCAGCCGTTAAACAGAGCATAGCCACTATCTATACCTATTTCAATGCATCCACTGAAAAAAATATTAAACACACATAACAGAACATATATTAATCCAATATTTCCAATTTTTGGACTGCGTTGTTAAAATTTTAGAGAATAGCGGTGTCATAACTTAAATAATTAATTGAATGTCATCTTTATAATGATTTTATAGGACAGTTTTCATATCTACTAAATACAATTTCTGAAGATGGAGATATTTTTCCCCGAAACGGAGTTACAAGAATGAACATGAAATACAATTTTAATATTATATTGGAAGTTGTAAAGCACTCTTTATTCATTAAATTGAAAATATTCTCTAAGAAATTAAAAAAAAGAAAACATTGTTCTGTATTCACAAATTTCTAAAACTAAAATCAAAATATTATTCATATGTCTATTGTATTAGAAGACTCAATAATTTAAAACAATGCTAATTCATTTTATTAGGCTCAGTCATGATTGTTTTTACCATATTTCACAAATATTTCTAAAATAGTAGAATCAATTCTTGAAATATCGCTACAAGAAAATAAATCACTTTGATAATATTTTCACAACACAGGTGTCATACGTGTTTCAACAAAACCAGATCTACATATTCTTTGGCGTACAATATTCCTTATATGCTTCAATGACTCTCAGAAAAGACCTCAATATCGAGTTGGCAGAAAAGATAAGAGAAAATCCCAGAGGAAATGAAAAAGAAAAGCTCCCGGAAGAAACCAATACAAACAGTAGCGAAAGTTAGAACGGATACTGACAAATACCGGCCTATGCTCGCCTTAAATCTACCGAAACAAAACTGTTTATTTAATTTGATAAGTTAATTTTATATTTTATTAATTTCATGCTGAAGCATAAAAAAAAAAGAAATGCCCTAAAATGATATTTATTCTTTATCGAAGTTTTGCGTCAGAACATTTGTATAATGCAGAAATTCAATTGAAAAAAAAAAAACTAGTGTAACACAATAAATCATAATATCTACCACGAGTTAATTTTTTGAATGAAAAATAAGTTGGAATACTTCAAAAATTAACATATCGTAACATTAAGAATGTTCCCAATCGTCTATTTGCGATTACTTAAGCTATGGATAATTTATTATACAGCCTGGTATACCCTGAGGCGCTTATCAGAGTCAAGTAAAACTAATAATACTAATACAATTATTTAGGATTACTATTATCTTGAATATGAAACATATTTTTTAAAAAATCAGTAACTATTTCACGAAAAAACTACAAATTCAATCTTGAATCAAGAAGGCGCGTAACAAACTACCCCCGATTTTACATTTAGAGTGAAAATTTAATGTCAACTCAAGCATTCATATCAATATCGTTATTTTTTTTAACTCAACATTTCCAGTTTTTCGACTGTCATGGATATATAATACCAAGTGTATCAAGAGACTGAGAAATAAAAATTGAAATATCCCTAGTCGCCTATTAATGGAAAATCCAGAGGAAAAAGGGCAGATGAGATTTCCTAATCGACGGGAAAACAGAATTGAATCAATAGAAATGAAGAGAGGTCCCTTCAATAGGCTAGCGAACATCGATCCGCCTCACAGCTGACACGTTAGGAGTCCCTGCAAATATGAGTACATAACATAATAAATGTATCAGTACATGAATATAAATGTATATGATAAATAAACAAGATGTATATGATAAATCAAGTAAAACAAACCAGAAATAACGAAAAAAAAATGACATTTTTTTTCCAAATGAAACACACAAAGAAAAGAATAAAAACAAAAAACTATGAAAAAGAAATAAAAAACAAAACAAAAATGACAAAGTAAAAGACAAAAACATCAAAATGTTCGACATAATACCATTTAATTTACAAACAAACGTGTCTCAGAAACTTAATAATAATCTTTTCAAACTTAAAATAGTGAAGATACTCGTATTTGAAACTACAAAGACGCATAAATTATACGTTATTATACATTAAGAAAAATAAACCATAAAAGCATAAATAGAAGATACACTAAATACTCTTATAGTGGTGTACAAAAAAAAAAAAATCATACAATCGATTTTTAAAAATCTAATATCATTTTTACTTTTGATATTCCGATTTTGATAAACAGTTTTGGCAATCATTTTTACAAATCATTGCGTTTTAGTATTGAGGATTCCACCAACATTTACTAGTTTATAGACTTCTTTACTAGTTTTATAGATTCTAGTTTATAGAATTCTAGCTCATTTTCGACTCAATTGCAATCATACAACAAGATTTTTCTTCAAAGTATCATAACTAATAATTTGAACTACTAATTAGGATCTGACAAAATTAAAATTCTTTGGCATTAAAAAACGATTAGAACAAAAAAAAAAGAAGAAGATTCATTAATGAATGCGCGGAAAGAAAATGGAAAAGTAGTATTCTTTGATTAAATAGATTGGAATTTTCTAAGTGATTCCAATATTCTTCTGTATAAAAAAACCGATAGATCCGTCCGATCTTGTCCGTCGTTAGGTCCACTAAACCCTCACAACCAGTCAGTATTGCAGGTACTGTATAGTCTGCTCCAGGTCATTTTCTAAGTTATGTATATAAATAGAAAATTTATGAACCTCTGATAGGGAATATAGAGAATACTTGTAGACAACTACATTGTGAGGGACAAAAATAATCAACTGACATCCGCATGATGGCATAGAAGGATCAAGCTAATTTGGGGATAGCGAGCCAAGCTATAACGTACAAAAAAAAATTAAGACTGAATATATAAAATTCTATTTTGTATTTCTTCCCAGTGATTACAACCTTATGGAACTTCCTCCTAATAGCATAATAAAACGACAGTATTATCATCGTTTCTAGTATATCTTGGTTGGTGTAGCATTGTTTTGATAAGAATGATTCGGACAGTATAAATACTATATTTTTTTAAAGATTCAACGGAGTTCATTGGAGAGAGGTACTGGACTTAAGCTATATGATAGTATCGACTTCGAACCATCGGTTTGCTATGCCGAATCCTTGCTAAATTGTAACAGCAATGTGTAATAAAAAAAAAATAATAGCTAAAATTAGAGTCATCTCCGATTAAAAAAAAAAATGAAGTTAAAATGCATTTGTTACGGCTCCTGTCATGACAACGTGAAGTCATTACCTCACGCTCCTACCTTTTTGGAATGCAGCCTCCCTGCCTCTCTGGTTCTCCCATAGGTAACAGTAGAGAAGTGTTTGTCTGTATGTTATCGCTGTTGTTGCTATTAGGTGAAATTGGTAGTAATTATTAGTGGCCACAGTTTTTAGTACGTAGGTGTTAACGAGCTCGTTTAGTTTAGAAAGTATTTTGTGTTATTTTTTCTTTATTTTCTTAGTTTATAATCTGCAGCTGCATGTGTATTTAATTTGTTTGTAAAAAGTTATGCTTGTAAAGTTATGTTTGTAAAACCTCATTGGCCCTTTGCCTTCGTCAAAGGGGATGAGGTACTTACTGTTTGACCTGCATCGACAGGTTCACCCGGTGGCCAGAAGCCTTACCACTGCCTGACATCACTGCTGAGACTGTAGCCAGAAGATTCGTAGAAGTATGGGTCGCCCGGTTTGGATCTCCTCGCCGAGTTACTACCGACCAGGGCCGGCAATTTGAATCCTCCCTTTTCACTAGCCTAAGGAAGATTCTTGGGACGGACAGGGCTCGGACCACCGCCTACCACCCGCAGACCAACGGCTGTGTAGAGCGGTGGCATCGTTCTTTAAAGAGTGCATTCACGGCCCAGCTGGATTCAGTCCACTGGGCAGACCACTTGCCTATGGCGCTTCTTGGCCTTCGCTCCACTATACGCCAGGATATCAAGGCGAGTGTTGCAGAAGCGGTGTATGGGCAACCACTTCGTCTGCCTGGGGAATTCCTCGTCTCGCCCTGCGGTCCACAAGATCCTCAGGAGAATCTGCAGTGGCTGAGGGACTCAATGGACACTCTACGACCAGCGCCCATCGGAACATCTGCTCGCAAGACGTTCGTTCATCCAGCGCTGAAGTCCTGCACTCATGTTTTCCTCAGGGACGACAGCGTTAAGAGGCCGCTTCAACCCCCTTACCCAGGTCCCTATGCTGTTCTAAGCAGGGATGAGAAGGTGCTTAAGTTTCAGCTCCCAGACGGATCCGCTGTTGATGATTCTGCAGATCGGGTTAAGCCAGCGTTCCTGCTCCAAACCTCCGCGAATTCGTCTGTGCCAGAACAGCATCCTCAAGAAGATGGTGGAATGCCACCGCACACTTACCAGGCACCAAACACTCAGAAAGCAGCGCCATCAACGCCTACAGCACCTGCCTATCACACTCGCTCGAGACGACTGGCGAAGCCCAATCTGACGTTCCTTGACGTTGTCATTGGAGGGGGGGGGGAGGGGGAGAAGAGGGGAATAATGTTACGGCTCCTGTCATGACAACGTTTCATTACCTAACGCTCCTACCTCTTTGGAATGCAGCCTCCCTGCCTCTCTGGTTCTCCCTTAGGTAACAGTAGAGAAGTGTGTGTCTGCATGTTATCGCTGTTGTTGCTATTAGATGAAATTGGTAGTAATTATTAGTGGCCACAGTTTTTAGTACGTAGGTGTTAGCGAGCTCGTTTAGTTTAGCAAGTATTTTGCAAGTATTTTTCTTTATTTTCTTAGTTTATAATCTGCAGCTGCATGTGTATTTAATTTGTTTGTAAAAAGTTATATTTTGGTTAAGTTGTTTTTAATTTATATCTGTAATTAGTTACTGAGTGAACCCAGAGGATCCTAAAACATTAAAGAGAGGTCCTAACCTTGATATAAAAATAAAAACACTTAAATAATGAATTTATTTGATAGTTGAACCCATAACATTATCTTCGTATATAAATACAACTCGGGTTGGCGAATGCAACCACTGCCACATCTCAACTAAGAATAGATAAATATAAATTAATACTTTTTTTTTTTAATGATTAAAAATTATAACTGACTGATATTTAAAAAAAAGAAATTGAAAATCACAGCATATAATATACTACAACGATTCATTATCAAAGGGCAAAAAAAGATTAAGTAAAAAAAAAAAAACTAAAGGTTTTATTACCAGATCTGGATAGAACTGTAAAACAATTAGATGAATTAAATTATTTACTATTAATAAAACGGTAAAATTCCTAGTTAAAACTGATAATTTCAACAATCATTTGATAGAAAATAGTTAAAGAGGACTTCCTTATAAGAATTAATATGTTTTTCAAAAAAACAATACAAGCATTCTTGAAGAAATTTAATTGTGGAAATTATATTAAAATTAAAAAAAAAAAAAAGTTTTGTAAGATTTCACGTACCTAATTAGAAAATAAAATACCGTTAAATAAAAAACCAGCCCATCTCCAGGGGTGCTAAGTAAGCAATTAAGTTTAGCAGCAAGACGAAACAACAGTCCTGACATTGTTAAATCCTAATCTGGACTGCAACCCTATTTGTTGGTGAACGAATACAGCCATAAAATTTAGATGTTCTTAAAAACATCAGATGTGCAACATCAAGTTCTTTGATGCTTATAAGTTTTAGAAGAAGAAGAAGAAGACCTGCTGTTTTTCAATGTGAATAGCAGTAAAAACTGCTCATAAAAATAGCATTAAAAAAAATAAACGTTAAAGAAAAAACTAACTCTATCATATTCAAAGAATGAAAAATGAAAAAAAATCAACAGAGAGAAAATTTAATTTTTTTTTTAAATGTTGTAAATACACATATATATATATATATATATATATATATATATATATATATATATATATATATATATATATATATATATATACATATGTTGTATAGAAACATATCTGTCCATTTTAAACATTAGGCACATGTAGTCTGAAGAGACCCTGCTCTTGTGACTTATCTGGAATAGAGGCATAAAAGAAGGGCTACAGACTTAACAATCTTAACTATCCATTTTAAAATTCAAGTTAGCACTCATTAATATTGTTTTCTATCTCCGATATAAGGGAACCTGATGTTTTTATAACAGTTATCTTTTAACCGGCATATGGTGGACGTTCCAGCAAAAGTAAAAGTACAGTCAGTGAATTTTGTATGATAAATACTTTCTACCAAGTGAAAAACCGAGATACACTGACTAAGTTAATTTATTCATCAAATCACAGCCAAATAAGGAATTTAATGAATTAGTGATGTTTGGCAGAGAAAATATATGGTTTGCTAACTGATGTATTGAACTAAGAATGTGAAACGTGAAATATTCACAATTTTGGATTTAGTGACTTTTGCTGGAACGTTCGAAGTATACCTATGTTTTCAAAGGGTGAATTATTAAAATAGGTTTAGCTCGAGATGTTGAGAAAATCGTAACTACCACTGACCAGATTTAGGAGTTATCGATTATCTATATCAGCTCTTTCAAGTGTTGTCGAGGAGACTGTGTTGTGCTTGTTCTACGACGAATTGTTTGATCAAGGCCCATTCCAGACAATTTATCGTTAAATCTCAACAAATGGTTTATAGTCCAGTCAATTAAGGTCCAGAAAGGGGTCTGGATGGAAAGTTTCGGAGAAGTTCTGAAAATTTGTTTTCATTTATGGGTTTTTTTGAGTGCGGATTACGAATTATTTTCTGGAAAATATATGAAAAAAATAAAATAAAATAAACCTTAGAAAAATTAATCTTTTTTCTCACACAGCCTGAAAATTATGCATCATTTTAGCAAAATTAACCTATGATAAATTCAACAAGAATAAATTCTCTACAGTTCGAGGTACCAAGTTGAAATTTCGAAATTAACTCTACAAAAGACTTCTTGACATACTGACGAACAATAACCTAATACCTGACCATCAATTTGGATTCCGATCCCAACATTCAACCATTCAACAATTACACAGGGTGAAGGACTACATTGTGACGGCACTAGAGCAAAAATTATATGCAACAGGAGTATTTCTGGACGTCGCTCAGGCGTTCGATAAAGTCTGGCATCAGGGGCTTCTCTTCAAACTTAAGACGATACTTCCTCCTGCCTATTATCTTCAATCCTTCAATCCTTTCTTTCTGAAAGATTTTTCTCTGTCTGCCAAGGCTTAGAACTATCTGCCATTCGAACCGCCTTAGCAGGAGTACCTCAGGGATCAGTACTAGCCCCGCTGCTCTACATCATATATACACAGGATATTCCAAACAGCACCGAAACTCTGATAGTGACGTATGCAGACGATACAACAATTCTAACAAAACATCAAAATCCAGCACACGCCTCACAGACTTTAGAACTTTGGAAAATTAGACTTAATCAAGACAAATCTCAACATATCACTTTTACTCTCCGACAAGAAACCTGCTCTCCAATATACCTCGAAAATGTAGTAATTCCGCAGACAGACAAAATTCGATACCTTGGCCTGACATTTGACAGAAGAATGACATGGAACCCACACATCAAGAATAAACAAAAAACGCTGAACCAAAGACTTAAACTGTTATAATCACTTCTTTCAAAATGTTCAAAATTGAAACTTAGACATAAATTGTACACTTACACTTACTTACTCAAGCCCATCTGGACCTACGCTTCACCGATATAGGGGACAGCCAAAAAAACACACGTACAAAAATTCCAAATTTTTCAGTCAAAAACTTTTAGGACTATCACTAAAGCTCCTTGGTACATCAGCAACTTTACAGACTTTACCTCCACATACATACAGACCTCAATATGCCTACTGTTAACGAACACATACGGACCCACTACAAACGATTTCACGATAACTTACACGGGCATCCTCATGCAAGATATGGCGACAACCAACATGTCTGACAACACTCGCAGAAGGTTGAAGAGGAGCTGGATGAGAGATCTCCTCATCCAATTATCATGACAGAAAGAGGTGGCGCCGGGTACTACTCTTTATCATGCCTTTCATCCACGTTAACATGTTCTTAGCCAGCACATTCACTGGTTGTCTCATAGACGTGTGAATTTAAAAATAAAGTAAAAAAAAAAAAAGAGTAAATTTTTAATATATATATATATATATATATATATATATATATATATATATATATATATATATATATATGAAATTGCTATCGTGAAAAATTTCGAATCTGAATTTCAATGGAAATACACGCTTTAAGGTCCCCTGAGTCCAAATAACCAAGTCTCGCAAAATGGGATGTGTGTAGTGATATGTCTAGCTCAAAAACGAAAAATTGTACGATACTGAAATTAAATATTTAAGGTAGGTTACGTGCCTGGGATGTTACAGCAACCTTTTCGATAAAATCGACTTACCATAACTGCCACTTAATATTAATTAAATTTTATTCTTTTTTACTATTTCACGATAACGACTCAAACAATTATATATATATATATATATATATATATATATATATATATATATATATTATATTATATAATCGTACAAATATATATATATATATATATATATATATATATATATATATATATTATATTATATAATCGTACAAATATATATATATATATATATATATATATATATATATATATATATATATATATATATATATATATATATATATATATATATATATATATATATATATTTGTACGATTATATAATATAATATATAATTATATAATACAATAATTATATATTCTATATATAATATAATAATTATATATTCTATATATAATTATATATATATATATATATATAATATATATATATATATATATATATATATATATATATATATATATATATATATATATATATATATATATATATATATATATTATATATATATATAATATTAAAAATATATAATTATATAATATAATTTTATATACAATTTATGTATATCAAACTCCTTATAGCAACTTACAATTAAATGAAATGTAATATCAGAGATGTCATATTCTCATTTAAATAGTTTGACAGAGCTTAAATGCCGAATTTTCATAATAGCCACCTCCAAAGTACCTTTAATTTTGTTTATATGAAATATTATTTAATGAAAAATAAATGTTTCCAAGGAAACTAAATAGAGTAGTTTTAAAATTTATTTTAAGTAAGTGAAAGTTGTGTGATGCGCACCAGATTGTTTTTTGGTACAGTTATACATCCATTTATCCGGAATAAAGTGGCAAGGACCTTACCACATAATATGAAAACAACTTAGGATACAACACTATAAAAGGCAATAATGAACTGAATTATTGGAAAAATTTCAATTCCTAATTTCAATTTTAAGGTCGGTTTCTCAAGAAATACACATAAGGTAATTTTAAAAATTTCACATATTTTTTATTAAATACGAATAAGGTATGTATATGTGTTAAAGTAAAATTGATAGTCAGATACAATCGAGTTTACTTATCTAGCTAATTTAAAATAAAAAAAACTTGACATGTCAATTTTGGATATAAATACAACTTTTAAATTTTTGAATAATTAAAATTACGAATTTTTGGATACAGGGTATGGCGGATAACGATAAAGATAAGCGGAATTCTTCAATGATTTTTCATTAGTAAGTAAAAAAACAAAACAAAAAAAACAACAGACAATAACTTGACGAAACATAACGGACAAGTAAATAAAATGGATCTGAAGGTTAGAAACTCTTACTTTAGTGAAAGCTAAATAATCGATACAACCCGGTAACTAACAACAGACTGATAGAAGGACTGATTTTAACAATAACTCTAATAATTTTAATAGTAATGAACGTTGTAAATCAAATTTAACCATCGTTCATGTAACCATGATATGTATCAATCTTGAGTAAGATTATTTAAGTCAAATAATATAAATAACAGACTGAAATGCTAACCTATAAGTTAGAGGCAGGCAGGTAAGCCGGCCATCACTCGTCAAGGAAGGATAATTGACATGTGACAGCAGCCATCACCACAACACTTAACCAGCCTTTACCCTTAGAAATACGAAATAAGTTAATTTAAAAACCCATAGAAAATTAGACAGTGTGACAAAGGCAAGATGTGGCCCGTCTCGGAAGACGTAATCAATTTTAGGAAACCAGTAACTCTCGGATCCCGGCTTGCATCCCGAAGAGATGGCGGAGGTCTGGGAAAAATATCATTCAATTAGAGGATGGTAATGCATTCTGAGAGAATGCCTTTCCCGGGAATTCCGTCTCTTAGGGGAGACAGATTGGTCAATCACGTAACAGATACCGCCTACTGCGGGGATCTAGCCAATCAACAAATTTCTTCTATCCCTACTAGTCGAAAAGTGTGAAGACGACCCAGGAAGGAGGGAAGCGATGAGGGAAAATCGAGGCACTCTATCTGAGGACTCTAGCTAGGACACTCGGTCCAGGATGCTCTATCTGAAGATGCCTCTGGCTTTTAAAGTTTACAGAAGTTAGAAGGTAGAAACCTTTGCAATCTCGAGGTTGTATGGAGAAATAATCTCTTTGCATCTTCCTCACTGATCTCTGCCATGGGTCATCTTGATAAGGAACAAACAGTTGCTACTTTCTCAAGCGACTTGGCATTACATGCTATGTGAATCCGCTCGACTTCCTCCTCTCCTATCCCGAGCACCATCGCTTATGTTTTGAGAGGGGCTTTTCAAACCATTAAAACAAATCCAGCAAAGACCTACAAAACCACATCAGTTTCAAACAACAGAGTTGTGCCTGCACCGGATTAGAATTCCTGCAATTACATAAGGTGATCTTTGCTTTTATCATCAATATTACGAAGAGAAAGAGAAACTTGAACGGTAACCTTGACCTTTACACATTTAGGCAAACATACAAAATGTATAAAACGCTCTAATAAATGGTTTTCTTTAGTCATTGTAAACCGATTTAATAGCACAATTGTGATTGGATGGCATCTATTTCTCTGAAAGAGTATCCAAAATCCATAGCATGCAAATATAATCAATCAATCAAACGACTCTCACAACACTGCAAAAATATAACTATCAGTTAAGGTCTACACTGAAGCCACTATAATTTAGTGGTCCTTTAGTGTGCTTCCTAATTTCTTCCAACTTTGTTTAAATAACAAATGCTTGTATCAGTTGGCATCTGCATGATATAGATAGAAGGATCAATCTAATTAGGAATTGATAAATTATTTGCCACTTCTATAATTTATCAATCCCTAATTACATGCTTGTATATAATTTGCCTGAGGTCGAAGTTTTTGAAGCAGCGACAAGAGAAATTTTTCAAACATTCATATTGCACACGTTGGTCCTGAGGCATTAAAAATGTATATATTACGGAAATATTTGAATATAATTGGTAAAATATTGTTGCACTACTAATTTTGTTTTTAAATCACAAAATCATTACATAATGCAATTATGTTAATAAATGTAATTATTATAAAGCTTAATTCCAAGGTCAGGGTCCAATAGACGTTATATTATGATGAGCAAGAACCAATACCCTTTGAGGTGGCTTAGATCCAATATTTGGTCATGTAATCCCTGTGTGCATTAATATTGCAGTACACGGCGGGATTGGCTTGGGCATGGATTAACCTCAGATCATACTACTCCAGTAACAATTCAGCGAACTTGTAATGTCATAGAACGCGCAAAAAAATTTCAGAAGTATTGAAGAAAAATTAAGTTTTTATTGACGGTGTATAATTTGTTATGTTTAGTATTAATAGTTTGTAGATAACGAACGACAATAAAGAACATTCAACGCTCATACTTTGATTCCCACTATCTTTTTTCTTTTTGTTGTTTAGACTTATTTGACTTTATTTATTCTGTTTGTAATTTTCGTTTTGGCATTTAGTCGTATTGCCACCGGTCATAGGAGGGAAATGGAGGTGAATTTTATTTCGGTTTCATAACCCCTAGAGCACGATTATGGGGGTTTCGGGGTAGGGTTGGAATATCGAAAGGAAAATATCGATATTCGATATTTTGATATATCGCAAAACCAAATATCGATATCCACGGATAATCGCTAGAAAAATATCGATATATCGAAAGGAAATGGATGAAATAGCAAAGAAAGTGCATCAAAGGAGTATTATTAAATACTATTAATATTATTAAACTGTGAAGAAGGTTATGAAAAAATATAATGGTTATTATTTATAAAACAATATTTTTATGAGCCATGAATCATTATAAAAAAAGATAGAAAAGAATTATACTTCAAAGGAAAAAAAAAGTTATAACATATTTTTATTTTGAAGACTTTTAGCCATATTTGATATATTATAGTCTTCCAGAAATTTTTTTCAAAAACAAAACCTTCAAACTTCTCAAATTTATATTTATCTTATAACTCTTCCGACTATATTGTACATTCTCAAAACATTAATCTTAAAGCATGTAATTTATTTGATATACATCTCAGTACCATCATCATTTATATAAATCATCAATTTTTCTTTCTATAGGATTAATCAACATTATTTGTATGTAAATCTTATCTACTAATTATTGTTTGGTAATCAAATATTGTTTATTGTTATATTTACTCCTAAAACTCCAGAAAGGTAATCACAACATGGAGGACATCTAGATTTTTAGAACCTGGCTGATCTTAAAAATCTAGACAGACCTCCACTATTTTGGGGTTACGATTCTGGAGTTTCACTGAATAAAGGAAATTGTTAAAATAAAAAACAGTAGAATCTTGATAATTCGTATGTCGATTGAGATTTCCAATACTTGGCGGTAAAAAATAGGAAATAACAAAATTAATACAAAATTGTATTAATACGAATGGAAATGAAAACGATATAGTTAGATCAACAAAAAAATTCGGTTATTTTCTTATGGTGCAATCCTTGAAGACGGAACTCATCGATGGCTTCGTTAAGCATGTTAAGAGCAGAAAATACGTTTACACAAACATCCGATTTTGCTAAGAAATGACACGTTGTAGATACATTATTTCGCCATTTTAGAACTAATTGTCGGCACATAAATTTCTTCTTCATCTCCTTTTTTTACGGAGTCAAAATTTCCTCGTCATTTAGGATCCAAGCTACTGCTAAACCTTCGTCAAAATAGGCGAAATCTCGAAAAGTCATGGGAGTTCTTAATTTTGATATAGGTGATTCCCATCCTTGATGCTTTCTAAGAGTTGAATCACTACTTCCTTGCGTTAAATGTCTAAAATCGTTTAATTATGGCCAAGTTTAAAGATTGCAGCATAGAGCTAGTGCTGGGAGGCAAAAACAGGAGATACATCGCTGAGTGATGTGGTATTGTTGTGGGCCGTACAATTATCCATAAACAGTTGAAAATTTTCGCTGTTTTTTTTTCCATATCTGTATCCATTCGTTGAAAATTTCACTTATGATACATGCTTTTGCGTTTGCACGATAGGCGCTCGGTAAAGTTTTTGTTTGTAAAGCACCTTGCATTTGCTGATTTGCCAGTCATGAGCGAACTTAATTTTTCAGATCAATCTATGTTGTCGGCTAACAGTATGGTTACAGGTTTTTTTACAATTTAATTTGAAGAGAACTGAATAGAAAAAAAAGGGTTAACCGACCGAAATTCACAGAAACGATTCCTCCCTCTCTCACTCACTCACCTCTCCTCTTGAAAGAATTAATAGTTAACCAGATTTTTTGTTAGGAAATTCGAATTTTAAAGCGTTTACATTACTTGGAAGTCGAAAATAAATACGAATTATCGGAGGAACCGGATTGCAGTGTTTTTATACCAAATAAAGGGAGACTTTCAAGAGATCAGAAAATCTATACAAATTACTGGAATTATGAAATGCCGAGATTCTACTGTAAAATAGTTTAGCATATGCTGTGATCAATATATCGTTGTAAAATATCGATATTATATATCGGTTTTTCAACTCCGATATATCGGTATATCGCGTGTCGATATTCCAACCCTATTTCGGGGATGTTTGATACATATATATTTTCCCCCCGCTACATGTGTACACTTTCAACGGCCTTCATTGAAACAAATGGGTTAAATTTCAGTCTGCAGGATTGTTTTCAAGATAGAACAATGCCATAAAAGTGAAAATAAATTTCAGTCCAAATTTCGGTATGGTTACCATTTTTTTTTGTTGCGGTTTTTAAGTTTTGCGTATCTCTATACAGTCCTCCCCATTGGGTCAGAGGATTGAAAAGGTGTGAGTAAATTAAATTGGTGTTAGAGAAATGTCTTTTAAGGATCTCAATATCCCTTCCTCTCCCTCGCCATTTTGATATATTCAATTTTGTATATGAGTGAAAATACGTCCGTAGTGACGGGGAGCTCCACGCTAAAATAACGAATATGAAAAATCGCGGAATTCGAATTCCTTACTTTAAATTAATTTACCAGAAGTATATTTGCAAAATAATATCTTATAGACACAAATCTAAGGCTCGTAGAAGTACAACGACCACAAGGTAAAAAAATTATTCGCAATGAGAAGGTTAAAAGTAAAACGTAAAGTTCTTTTTTGGTATCCTGAAAAGTAGCTATGCCCACATTCGTTACATGCACGCGGTGGCGATGATATTGTGCATAAAATACTTTACCTAGATGAAATATAATAGCTGAAATAGGTGAAATATAAGCCCTTTGCGAAAAACGTTACTCATTTCATACAAAAGTTTGAGCATACTAAATGAACATGCCCTGACATGAAAAATGAACGTCTGCCAACTCATAGCCGCAGGAATTTAAAAAACTGGCGTTACTCTTTTTATCGTTCTTTGTTGGATATTGAAATGCAACTGTAGGCAAACTTTTGTAAGAGTTTCCTTTCCAAAGGAGATCGAAGTTATATTTTTTAGAACTATATTTTCATAACATATTCAGATATAATGTAAAGAACAGTATATATACAGCATAAAAAGGAAATTAATATTAAATTAATTAAATTAAAGTTTTGTTACTACAACATTAACAATATGTTAGTTTAATTAAAACATGATATACATATAGCTCTTTAATTTAATATGTAATATTATTTTCGATACAATGCACCGTTTAGGAATTACAGATGAAAACGCAAAAAAAGTCTTAAACCACTGGCATATCCAACTTTTTTAAATTGTTTAGGGCATTTTTGCAGATTTTTACGGTCCCGTCTCTCAGTTGCTATTCCAAATATTCAAAAATATTATATACAAATTTGCGGAAAATTCAACATTCTTAAATATTGTGAATGACAAATATTTACCTTAAATGAGCTGGAAGCGAGTTATTTTGGACTAAAAAATAGTTTCTTCTTAGCGGTTTTTCAAGAGGGCGAAAAACACACAAGGGGTCAAAAACTTTCATTTTTTACAAGTGGGGAAATGCATATAACATATCTGAAAACTGAAATCACTCCATTTTTTGCAAACCAAACTGGGCTAAAATACCAATTGTTGGATTTTGGAAGATTGCCAATTTCGAGAGGTAAACTTGAATGAATTTAAATTTTTTTTGTGATTAATAGACGCAGGATTTGATCCATTACAGCTTTTATTTTATGATTTTCTCTTAGAGTACTCATTTCCAAGTTGCAGACTGATATATAGTACTCTGTCACCGATTTTGACAAAATTGTCGTTTTTGACCGTGATTTTCGGCCACACCAGTTAACCAAATTATTATGTTGTGGTATCCATTAATTTAATATACCTAGCTTTTTCAGAAATTATTATACTTAGCACCGTTTAGAAATTATTTTTCATGTCAAGCCTGTGGACATGTTCATTTTATATGCTCAAACCATATATATCATATTTTAATAAAATTAACATATTTTTAAGATTGTACAATAGTTACAAAACTTGATGTAAATATCGATCTGCCAGATAATATTCTTATTATATTATATATTCTAATTAAGATGTAATTCACATTTCAGTTGGTTTACGTTTTTTAACATACACAGCTTATAGAATTCAGTCCGTTAAAAATTATGGAGTTTAAATTTTTTTTTGTTATCCCGTATATTTATCGTTCTTTACATTATATTTGAATATGTTAAAAAAATATATTTCTAAAAAATATAACTTTGTTCTCCTTTGGAAAGGAAATATACGACCCGCCGAAAATTGAACCATCCCATGTTAGCTACCTCTTCCAAAAGTTTACCTTCTGTTGCATACACATTTCAATATCCAATAACCAAAAACGAAAGTTCCAGGGTGTCCTTTATGTAGTACAACTATCTTTCATTATTTTCCTTTGATAGGAGTATAAATAAATGCAGCTTTCATAATGAGCTAATATTTCCGAGACAGAAAAATGGGGAAAGTAAGAAATTGTTAACAATAGACGCAGCTGAAAAGGGAACTAAATAAAAGGGAAAGTGAAATGAAGTTTCGGAGAAGGCTCAATAGTGAACTGTGACGGTGCGTATTACATCACTACCGAAATTTCCTCACTTTCCACGCCAATAAAGTTTTTCTTTTCTTACGAAGGAGTTTAAGGCAGGAGATTGGATAGGAAATGAAAAATAACCACGGGGGAAGAATACTTCACTCTAAGATCAGAAAACTTTTAACTGTCAAATTATAATTTTCAGTGACATTAAAGAACAGATATTGGAAGCTTACCATTTTTTTATCCTTATAAAAGACGTTTTTGTGTGTAGGAAATTTCATTAATTAGCGTGGTCTCTCTCACACGATAAAAAATTTCTAATGTTTATGTTAACAGATAGAATACTGGTATGATAACATGAATTAAAGTTTAAACAGGGATCAGCTGTTTGGGACCTACATGAAGAAGTCACGCTTCAGATCAGTCTCCAAGTTTTACCTATTTATAAGTGTTATTTATTCTTTCATAGACTTTATTGTGTGCAAATTGGACAATTTGAGGGCGCGTGTTCCAGTCCTTAATAGAAAACTGAGGCATTTATAAGAACTTAGGCGATTATTCGCCGTATATAGGCGCCCAGAGCTTTTGGCTCTGCAGCGATATCGGCAGACCTTACAATGTCCTCACTTTCTTCAAATATGATGCAACCGACAAGTCAGAAGCAAATAGAATTGAAAAATAACCTACAAAGAAATGTATCAAAAGTCCCACATAACCTTAACCCACCAGTAACAACTACCAGTTATGCCCAAGCCACCGCTACGGAGCGATTTTCAAAACGAGAAAATGCCATCATTTTACACACATTTCCAGGCATCAAACAAAAAGAATATGTCCTCAAAATTGCCGCCTTGATTGATCCAAAATTCATCCGCTATACCTCCCGAATATCCAACTCTCGATTTTGCATTCACTTCAGTAATAAAGAAGCAGTAGACAGCCTTTTAAAAAATCACAAATCAATATTTATTGACAGTAAAGAAATTTTTATAAAACGACTGGTTAATCCGGCCAAACGAATAATAATTTCAAACGCTTGCCCTTCTATTCCTCACGAGTCCATAGAGAAAGAACTCAAAAGCATAGGTTTGAGATTAGTTTCGCCTATGCATTTTCTCAGAGCCGGATACCAAGATCCAAGATTGGCCCATGTTCTCAGTTTCCGACGGCAAGTTTACATCCCACGTGAAGACCTCAGTAAACTGCCATCATCCTTACTAATAAAGCACGACAATGTCTCTTATAGAATTTTTTTCAGTGAAGACATTGTCACTTGTTTCATTTGTAAGCAGCCGGGTCATATATCAACTGATTGCCCTGAGTGTGAACATGACAACATTGAAGAATCTCATAATACTGAACAAGATAGTATATTAATAAATTTGCATTCCAATATAATTGAAAAAACAAGTGCTGATCGCTCCCTATTAGATACACCTAATCATATGTTTTCTAACCACAGTATTACCGTACAGCCAGCTCAGGTCAGTTGCCATGACGACATTCCCATCTCAATAGAGACCAATATCGACATTACCAGTGACGAGTTCAAGAAACAGCTGCCTGGTAACCATGGCGACAACAACCACAACAATGTCGATATCAAATCTATTATAGAACCAGCTGTAGATATTAGCAATAATTCAATATTATCTCCTACTGTAATTTCTGGAATCAAACGATGTCACTCTAGCCCCCCTCCTTCTACCGTATCTACTGTGGAACTGAATCTAACGTTAGATTCTCAAGAAGACATTGAAAAAATTATTAATTTCGAAGAATTTCCACCGATAGCAGGTACTCAGTCTGGTAACAAAAAATCAAAAAAATTAAAAAAGACGGGTATAAATTCAGGATCCACTCTTGAAGATGTTAGGCAGGCAATTGAAGAAAACAAGCAGAAATACCCAATATCATTCGACAATATGGTTAAGTTGATTGCAATGTCGTCAAACACGAAAAATTTCAATAAATTAGTTCAAGAATTCACACACAATACAGAGGGTCTTAAGAATATGCTGGCAGACACTAGAAGCCTTATAACAGACCGGCGTTCAAAATTAAAGATATCAAAGCTCCTGAAAAAAAGATGGGACTCAATAGAAAATGAAATAAACACGGAGGATAGCACTGAAGATTAATTAGAAACTAGTTTCCGACTATATCTTTTTCTATATTTGCAAATTATGGTAAAAAATAGAAAAACATTAATTGCACAGTGGAACTGTAACGGGTTTTACAAACATTATGAATATTTCAAATTGCTGCAAACTGAAGAAAATCCAATTTGCTGGTGTTTACAAGAGACACATTTTTTGAAATCTCAGATTGTAAATTTAAAAAATTATAACATCTATCGCAAAGATAGACCCGAATGCAAGTCCGCCTGGGGAGGAGTAGCCACAATGGTTAAAAAAGATGTCCATTCAGAACCAATAAATATTAAATCCTCTTTAGAAGTTGTAGCCATAAAAATATACACACCTGGACCTATTACAGTTTGCAACATTTACGTACCACCAAATCGAGATTTCACTGTCAATGATCTCCAAGAAATAGTTGACCAACTTACAAGACCTGTCATTCTAGTTGGAGATCTGAATGGGCACAACAAATTGTGGGGTTCCCCACTGTCCGACTACAAAAATAGGGGAAACGAAATCGAAAGATTTATTGATAATAACAATTCTCTAATTCTAATTAACGATGGTTCCCCAACTCATTTTTGTACAAACGGCACACTTTCCGCTATTGATTTGTCGTTTGTAGATGTTAAAATTTTTCACAAAGTTCATTGGAATGTTAAGGACATTCTGTACGGAAGTGATCACTTCCCAATCACTATAAAGTTTGATGGTAATGCTAATTTTGATAAAATTCCGAAGTGGTCATTCAAAAAAGCCGACTGGAAAAAGTTTTCATCCTTGATAGAAAACGAAATAGAAACAATGGAAGATACATTAATAGATGTGGGGGAAAGCATTTCTTTCTTCAACCGAAGCATCCTTAATTCTGCAGAGAAAAGTATTCCATGCAAGAAAATATTCAGCGACAGAAGCCTAGTCCCTTGGTGGAATGAAGATTGCCGCATTGCAATAATGAACAAAAAAAGAGCTTTCAATAAATTCAAAAAAACAAAATTACCAGAACATTTAAATGAATTCAAAAAAATGAGATCAATAGCAAACAAGGTGTTGAGGACAAGTAAAAAAAAATCATGGACTAACTATGTTAGCTCTATTAATAATAGTAGTACAATTAAAGAAGTGTGGAAAAAAGTGAATGCGATTCAAGGATCCAAAAAATGTGAGACTGTTTCTACGATTCAATATGACAATCAAATCATAACTGAACCATTAAAAATTGCTAATGCTTTAGGAACCTATTTCTCTTCCATGTCGAAAACAGACAACTATAATTCAGATTTTTTGCAGTATAAAAGTCAGCAAGAGAAAAACTCGATCGAATTCCATACACAAGATTCTGAAATTTACAATCACCCATTTAGTCTAGCTGAACTTCAGAATACCCTGAACACGTGTAAAGATAAATCCACTGCTGGATCCGATCAGATCCCATATATTTTTTTGAAAAAAATGCCTTCAATTGCTCAATCATTTCTTCTTTCCATATATAATAGAATTTGGACAACAGGATTTTTTCCTGAAACATGGAGGACGGCGATAGTCATACCAATTAAGAAAAATCCTAAAGACGTGAAAGTCAATAACTATCGACCTATGTCTCTACTTTCGTGTGTGTCAAAACTTCTTGAAAAAATGGTAAACAATAGACTGACATATTATTTGGACGCACAAAACTTTTTCTCCACTTCTCAATGTGGCTTTAGGAAAAACCGCTCTGCCCTCGACCAAATAATGAAGCTTGAAAATGAAATTCAGACTGCCTTCTCAAATAAAGAGCACCTAGTAGCTGTCTTTATAGATATCCAAAAAGCATACGATACGATGTGGCGATATAATGTGGTCAGCACGCTATCAAAAGTCGGGCTCAGGGGGCAATTGCTGACGTTTATCAAAAACTTTCTTGAAGAGAGGACATTCCAAGTGAAAGTTGGCCCTAATCTTTCTAAAATGCTACTACAGGAAAACGGTACACCCCAAGGATCTCCTCTGAGTGTAACGCTGTTTTTAGTAGCCATAAATAGTATTGTAAAGACAACACCCGCGGATGTGAAATGTTCCCTATTTGCTGATGACTTCGCAATTTACATAAATAGTAAGTCTCTAGAATATATTGAATGGAGGTTGCAAAAAACATTGGAAAACCTTGAAGCATGGTCCAGAACTACAGGCTTCAGCTTCTCGAATTCAAAAACAGTAGCCGTACATTTTTGCAGAAAAACAAAATGCCTAACTCATCCCTCATTATCTCTATTAAATCAACCGATTATTTATGCAGATGTCATCAAATTCCTAGGGGTCCACTTCGATAAAAAACTAACTTGGGCCCAACAAATCCGACAAGTGAAGTTAAAATGCCAAAAAGGCCTAAATTTATTAAAGGTTTTGGCCAGCACTCAGTGGGGATCAGACCGGCGAACACTCTTAATGCTGTATCGTACTCTGATCAGGCCTATTATCGATTATGGGACTATCGCCTACAGCTCAGCAAGTGCGACAACATTACAACTTTTGGACCCAGTACATAACCAAGGACTTCGTCTCTGCATCGGTGCATTCAGGACAACACCCGTCGAAAGTTTGTATGCAGAGAGCGGCGAGCCCTCTTTAGAAACAAGAAGGAAATATTTGGCATTGGCATATTTTGGCACACTGATGTCACGGAAAAACCTTATCGCGCACCAAGCTACGGTACACCCAACTGTAAATGAAGAACATGACCCATCATGTAAATGCTTCCATGGTAGATCAAAAAAAATGATAAATAACCTACAAATTACGTTGCCAGAATTCTTTAAAATTCCAAAGAAATCAGTGCCTAATTGGATACAAATAGAAAACCAACCGGATTATACTTTATCGGCATTTTCGAAGCCCACAACACCTCATCATGTGTATCAACAACTTTACAAAGAACGGGAAGAGCTGTATTCCAACTACTGTTTTTGGTTCACCGATGCATCTAAATCTAACTCTGATGTTGGATGTGCAATCGTTATGGACTCCATTTGCCAAAAATTCATGCTACCAGAAACAAATAGTGTATATACAGGAGAACTTTATTCAATTTGGAAATCCCTAACCCTCATAGTAAAACACAAGCACAAATACCATTTGATAGTTTCAGATTCTTTAAGCTCTCTCAAGTCTTTAGAAAACAGGAACTCTAAAGATGTTTTGGTTATGAAAATTCAACTTCTTGAGAGGGAATGCTCGCATTCAGGAAAAGTAATAAAATTCCTGTGGGTTCCATCTCATTTGGGCATTGGGAGAAATGAGGAGGCTGACATTGCTGCTAATGCTGCAAGGACGGATCCTGTTACTGAGGTAACACAGGTCAACAAGACAACTGCCTTGGACTGGCGCAAGTATGTAAAAAAAAGAATATACGCTTCGTGGACCTCCGAGTGGAGCAGGACAAGCGACAAATTGGGACAAATTAAAGATACTCCAGAGGTTTGGAAAACTGCCGAAAGGAGAAACCGCCGCGAAGAAGTAGTCTTGGCCAGATTACGTAGCGGGCATACAGCCTTGACGCACACCTTTCTTCTAAAAGGACTTTACCCACCGACCTGTAATACTTGCAAGGTACCTCTGACCGTGGAGCACATCCTGCTGGACTGCAAGGCCCTTAAGGATGCAAGGCGACATTGCAACATCAACAACAGACTGGACATCGCTCTTGGTGACAGTGAAACTTGTGTTCAAAGTGTATTCAAGTTCTTAAAAAAGTGTCAAATCTATAACCTTATATAGTTCATTCAAATTGTGAAAAAGTGATTCCAAAAGAACTCAAGAAATCATATATCATTATGGAAAAATTTAGTTGTTAAACATATCTATGTAGTAATGCTAATGACCCTCCATGGGTAGATGCATGTACCACATTAAATAAATAAATAAAATAAAGTTTAAACAAATATTGAATGAATGTTCAAGTAAAATAACAAGCTCATTAGCACGGACGGTGTTTCATGTAAATCACCCAAAACTTTCATGAAGTTCCTGAATTAATTTTAATGGAAATAAAGAATGTATCGGCAACGGAGGCGTACCCATAATTTTTTTTTTCGGAGGGAAGGATTTAATAAGATATAAACAAATAATCACCTAAATGTCTATAATCGACAAATTATGAGTGAGTTTTAAGGATAATCATGAAAATTGGATCAAAAATAATTGTTAAAGATTACTAAAAATATTTCTCAAAATACAAAATTTATATTGGTGGGAATGAAAATCATATTTTTTCGTATATTTCGGGGAGAAGGGAGAGGTGAGACATATCTCCCCAATATCTTCCCCTTAATATGAATATTTAACTTTCCATGTATAGATTTTTTAATTATTTTTTTTTTGCTATTAAAAGTCGCGTGAGTGTATTTCAAGTAATGCAGTAAAGGCGGGTTATCCAACATGTAACCGACTTATACATACATAGGCCAATCGAGATTTATCCCATGGGCCAGCCGCTTAATGCCACGAAATCTATCCTTGCAACCGGAATTGAATTAGCATCCACTTCTTACTACCTATATAGACGGAGAGCTAATCGAGCATGGTCGGCTACCAATGTATCTTGTAAGGGAAACAACCTCTTTCGTTTTAGAGATGTTTTACAGAGATGTGGAATATTAGTGAAAACTTAAAACTTAGATTGTATCCACATAGATCTCAATATTTTGAATGGTTCAATTCAGATACAAGAAACAAAGAATTCATAATTCCTAGATAAATATTATAGTTATTATGAGTTTCTAAAACCTCGATACTCTGCGAATATATCGATAACAAGACAATAACATATTTTTTTAAAAAAAATTACTAATATTTCATTTAGTTTATCATTTTACTTTTTAAACAATAAAAAAAATTACTATTTACCTTGTCTCATAAGCAACTTGTAACTTAATGTGAAAGATCATACCTGAAACAAATCAATAAAAATTATTAACTATTATGAAAGATTAAAAAAAAAGAAGAAAAGTATTATGATAAATTAAAAAGTAACCAATATAAAAACTGTATCAAGAGAAGTCTCTAAATACTGATTTTAAATTTCACAGGGTCTATATACTCGTAGTTATTTTAATTACCTATTTCGTTGACCGTATTAAATAAAGATTTAATTATATGTTTAAACTATAATTACATTAAGAATGTGTAATTAATGTTTCTGGTAATATAAATACAAATAATTTCTATTAGCTCTAAAAAAAATAAATAAATAAACAAGTTTTATGAGGTGGTATCTACCGTTTGTATTGAATACAGGAATTCCCTAAATGTCTAATGAAATATATTATTTAAATTTTTTTTCCCTTCCGTGTCTAATTGCGGATGATGGAACGATTCGGTGGATGAACGTCAAGGCTGCAAATCACTGAAGCGTCAAGGAACGTCACAGAACTAAATCATCTGTACTCTACTGATTTATTTCTTAGGCTGAGGTTAATTGCGAATTTAAGTTGGAAAATATTCAAAACATTTTGTTTTGTTTTTCTTAGAAAATCTCAGCTGGCCAACTGATTAATTTTAAATGTTATAAAAATGCTAAACATAAGCTGTATCATACAACCATACATGTTACATGTATGTTTACGCCACAATCTTGGGAAATAGGTAATAGTGATAGTTGCCCACATTCATACCAAAATACATACATAAAAAATAAATAAAAGTAAAATTTTTAAGAAGTAAAACTGGAATGTAACAGTAAAATAATGCTACTAAATCACAATCATGATATACAATATTTACACGCACGGTCTGAAGATCTCGGAACCTACTCCTTTTCCAAATGTGAGGGGTAAAGAGCTCGTTCGCTGGACTTGAGCCAGCGGAGGCAAAGTCAGATAGCTAAAGTTCAAATTATAATGAAAATATTTCAGAATATTCTGAATTTAAATAGAATAAAATTATTTAACTAAGGTCATTTATTTATTTTTTTTAAATTTTTAATCCTCTAAATTAAAGAAAAGAGAATACCCCAACACGGTCAGGCTTTCTTACTTTTTTTTTTTTTTAATTCCCTTTTTTCTCTTCATGGTTCCTTTAGAAAATTGTTATCAGAGGTGATGAGTTTTACCAGCTTTAGTAGTTTAACTAAGGAGTTGTATATTTTTTTTTTTGTTCTGTAGAATTGTTAAAAATTCAGGTTCAGAGGCTCTGTTCTATTCATTTAATGTAAATAGGATTGTTTAGCATGGCGATCGCCCCAGGAATACTAAATCCACAACAATAGTTGAGCCTTATTTTTTATTTTATTTTTCAGCTTCATGGAAAAAGGCACAAATTAGTACCTGAAATATGAAATAAACAAGCAAACTTTAAGAAGCAGCTAAAATTCCTCCCAAAAAAAATTACTATTATGGATTACCTTCTCGCTTTTTCTTATCATTTTTTTCTTTGAGTTTAACTTATTTATTTCTGATATGTCACTTAATTTAAATAACCATTTTTAAGCAGTATGTGGCATGTTAACTTATGTTAATTCGTCATGGGATTACAATGAAAAGAATAGAGGCAAAAATATAATCACAATAATTTTTTGGCTTATCCGAAAACAAAATAATTTTTGCTTAATATACAATTAATATCTATCATAATAAATTAATTACTATTAACACATAATTCAAATATGTAAACAAATTGTTTCCATATTGCTATCTTTAGAATGTTTGGCTAAAAAAAAAAAGAATATTTTTTTAGAGAGTATATACGAAAACAACTAATGACTTATTTGAGTGAACATTAACCGATTTGAGGAACTAGACATTGTCCGTTTCAGTTATACACAATTTGGTTTTCGATTTTAGACGGGTATGGGAAGTACCAGTAAATCTTTTTATAATATATATCATAAAAATGTAGAACTAGAGAATTGAGTTTTGATCCCATAATCAGTAGTTATATAATTCTCTTGCATAACAACTTTCCATTAAAAAGCAATGAAAAATCATTTTCACATTTTCACAGCAGGCAGAAATTATGATGCAGTAACGGAGAGAGTAATTTTAAAAAAATGAACGCATTAAAATCATGTAATGTGCTAGAAATCTTTTAATAAACTTTATTTAAAGCATCTTTGATTAAGAGTTACCAAAATTGCTTCGGTTATGAAAACTATACAACATTGAGTTTAATAAAATAAATAATAAAGTACTTCCATAAGTAAAAAATTAATAAATTGTATGTAACACTCATGAAATAACCTAGCTATATCAATATGGCTCTTAATGTGATAACAGCTGACATTAGAAAACATATCAACGTTGTTTTTTTGAAAAAGGCTTAAGCGCCAAAAATTCGAAACTAAGGTTTCGATTTATTATGGGAAGTAAACACCAACCCCTATCGATTACCGCTCACAATATATCGAAAAAAAAAAAGGTAATGATCTAAAAATCGGCACTGCATGACGTATTTATAATCAGAGTAATTAAATAAAAACATTAAACAAATATTTCCAAATTAATGTTTAATTTGTTAGATAATTACCATTACATTTTTAAATTTTTAGTAAAATGATTTTTCTCTAGTTCTTTATTTTTAAATTATTTTCAATTAACTTTTATTTTGATAACATTATTTAATTAAAATTTGTCCACGTTAAATCTGAACCACTGAAACAATTATAGCTGAGAACTCAGCGAAAATAAGATCCAGTTTTATATCATCATGGGGATTTAAACTGAAAACAGATTCTCTTCGAATATTCTAAAACAGTCCAATCTCATACTTCCAGTACACCATAGAATATTTAAACCGCTGAAATATTAAAAACTGAAATAAGTTGAACTTGCAATACTTTGTAACCGACGGATAAGGTAATATTTTAAAAGTCATATGAATACTATAATAATCCTTAAAGTAAATTACTGAGTTGGCAACTTACTCCAATATATTGTTAAAGTTACGGCTGAAAGCCACGCAGTTATTTTTTTAAGAGACAATACTTATATATTTAAGGAGCACAAAGTGGAAGAGTCTATTCAGAGCTAAAACATCCAATAATCATGTTTTATACTTATTTTAATACTTCATGTAAATTTAACGAATGATTGAAGCGGTTGGAAAGGAATAAAAAATGAAATGGAAATGATAATCTTCATTTGTTGTTAGAAGGCTTCAGTACTCGTCCCTTGAATTAAGATTTTTATAATAGATATTTAATGATTAAAAGTAAAATTATGAAGTATTTATAAATAACCTAACTAACTATAAACTGAAAACAAAATGAAATATAATATATAATATAAATATTATAAATTTATATATTATATATTATAAATACTTATAATATTTATATAAAATATATAAAATTAACTTAAATTATATTAATAAAATTGAAGCCACAATTGCTGATTTCCCTTTCTAAACTGCACCTTAAGTTCTTCGTTGGTGATTATTCCAATCAGTTCTTCACGTGAAATCCGTTTATTTAATGTCAGCATAGATTTACTATGGTATTTCGATTTTCAAACTTAGCTTCAAAGACTGTGTAAAAGCCATTTAAATATTGAATGTATTCTAAAACGTCACTATATGAATACGAGTAAGATCCACCCTCAGGTACCCAACCACTTGCAGATGGGATCCGATCTCCTGGGGTCGGTATAAAGATTCTATATAAACCACTTTGGGAATGGCTGGTGCGATTGGATTATTCCCAATACAAAGTGTCTGAAAATCCGATAAGATTATATCAAATCCGATTCTAATTCATTCCTGTACTCCTTAGACGTCTAGTTCATTTGTTGTAAGTGAATAGGTCTCTAAATATTTCGTTACCTAGTGACTTCTATCGGACTGAAAAATTTTTTTTTCTAAGGATAGATATAATTGAACGATTCCAAACACAAAATCTTGAGTCTCTGAAATACCGGTAAATTACCAAATCAACGTTTCGCCAATTCAGGTATCATCAGGATAAAAAAAAGAAGTGTTTGTGGTTACTGTCTAGGTGTGGTGTAGTGTCTCCAGTTGATGATTTGATGGACTGTTGATGTAGTATGTGCTGTATTTGTTCTGCATATTTATGATCTTGTTTTTTTTTGTTATTTGATATATTTATTTTTGTTTGTCCTGATGATGCCTGAATTGGAAAAACGTTGATTTGGTAATTTACCGGCATTTCAGAGACTCAAGATTTTGTGTTTGGAATCGTTCAATTATATCAATCCTTAGAAAAAAAATATTTTCAGTCCGATGGAAGTCACTAGGTAACGAAATATTTAGAGACCTATTCACTTACAACAAATGTACAAGACGTCTAAGGAGTATAGGAATGAATTAGAATCGGATTTGATATAATCTTCTTACGGATTCTTTGGTTCATTCATTCCTAGAGCGGTCCTATGGCACGGGAATAAGCCGTCCTGTAGGATAAATGTCACATGACCATAGCTGCTACGCACACATGGTTCGGTTAAGATTTAGATGTCAAACTGTATATCATAGCTCAATATCGTAATATTGAGATCTCAGAAACAACGAGTATGTTTTGAATATAATCACTCCGATAATAGCATATATTTACTAATGAAAGTTTTACTGAAGGAAATAATCCTCTTTGAGGCCAGACAAATAGATCTTTAAATGCTGGGATATTCAATTTCCTGACGTTGACAAATATCACGAACAGGGCTAAAATGGATCCTTTGTCTTCTATTGTTGGTATTCAATCCATCCGTCGAGCTCTTGATAACCCTTGACAGTTCGATTTTCCGATTCACTCCCCTTTTATCAAAAAACCCAAACATTTTTTAGGTAAATAATATTTGCAATTACAAATTAACTAATTTTCTTTTGCTATAGAACACTTTACCGCAGGAGTATCATTATCGTGCAGAGTGGCCGTATATCAATACTCAAATTGAATATCAAGCAAAAGCCAAAAGATTTTCTGGTTCCTAAATCTTTAGGAGTTAGCAAACTGTTATTTTCTATCCGTTATATTATTAAACTCCAAATCTAGCAGCCTCTAATGGATGCTACGCTAATTAGATATAAACTTTTAACTGTTATTTCAAAAACTGCTAACCTTGTCTGTACTTATACATATATTGTAACGCTCTACAAATAATACTACTTTTGGCGAGGATAGAGGTATTTCGAATATTATTATAAAAATATTATGTATTATGCATCTTATGGCAAAATGTAGTTATAAAACTATGATTAGTAATGATACAACTGTAAAAATAACTTTAGGATAAATTATAAAAATAAGATGAATATCGCTCGATATAACAAAATAATTATATTTAAAGTTAAATTTAAGTTACAATGAAACTAAAATTCACAAATTTTGATAAAAAGATGTATCAATACATATAATACATAAGTGGAACGATTTTCAAGGAAATCTGAACTCGAATTAGTTAAAATTATTTCAAAATTTTGCCTGCTTTTATATTCGATTTTCAAAAGAAATTTGACAACAAACATTTTAAATAATCAACATTTAAGTTTAAGAAATCTTTAAAAAGCTATTTCCAAAAATCGATTTCTTTTTTTGCACTTTGATATTATTGTAGAAACTGTGCGATAATGCTAAAGTGGCAATTGAAATGAAATACGCTGAGCGATATCCAAATCAAGAGCCAAGTCCTGTCAAAAAATAATATGATGGCATGAAAAAACTATCTGATAACAATAGATATTTTGTATATGTTTAAACCCAGACCAGGTTTGAATCCAGAGAAAAGTTGGCCTCTCACCATCCTGCCTAAGAATCATCGCTAAGACAGCGGCAATCTTTGCAAGGGTCAGGAAGCAATCTCTGACCATTGTACAGTGTTTAACGAGGCGTTCACTAAGGTAAAATTCATGACTCACTCTCCATTTACAACCCACTACAACCTTTAGTTTCTGACTCACTGACTAAAAGAAAATATCATTTCTTCAACATTGAAAACAGATGTTCGAGATACACTAAACTATATCTTGAACGACATATGTATATCAAAATAATGAAAATTCAGCAAGAATATATAATACGAATAATTATAATAATGTAGCAAAAACAAATAAGAGCAAGGTTATTATTTAACAGTATCCTTCCAACACGCATTTTGCGATTTTGGGTGCTTCTATTAAGCTTACGAGAGAGAATTAACGCCTCACCAGGAGCTGTAAAGAAGTAGCACCTACCCGGCTCCGAATTTAATATACAAAACTGACACACAAACGCCAAATCACGATTAAGATACCCTCTAGATGTAAGTATTGCAATAACAGTTTAACCATATTTTTAATAAATGTTATTTTAAAATTTGAATATTTGAGTCAAATAAGAATACCCAGCAATATTAGCTACCTTTGATAACAGTAAAATATGTAAAGTATGCATGCATACGTATATATATCCAGGATGTTCAAGACTCGATTGATAAATCTCTAAAAATCCACAAGTTTTGAAATTTAGTGGTGAAACTTAGTGGCACAACTGTATCGCCCGAAGTTTCATTTGAGTTCATATTCAACCCTCTAAATTTCTCCAGAACCTTTCCAGCGCATGTAACTCCAGAATATACAATGTAATAGGGTATGTTTTACGGCGGATTCTTGTAGGAACTCAAATTCTAAACCGAAGTAATATCGGTGAAAATATCGATCCGACGCTTCGGAAATCAGAAAAAAAAAAGTCCTGTTGAAAAGATGGAGTTCAAAACTGACCGGGTAGGGCATCGTTCTGACACGTCGGTTTTGCTCTGCCGTTTCGTAAATTATAGATTTAATTTTGACAAACTTCTCAGCAAACAAAATTCATAAAGTATCAAGTAATACATTTCATATACAAGCTTATTCTCCTCCTCTCCCCTTAAAGATGACCTATTAGCTTAGTCAACATCGAACAATAATTATTATTAATTTTCCTAAACATATGAACATTTGTCGAGGTGGAAATTTAAATGATTAATTATTAGATTTTGAATTAATTATTTTCGATTATTCAATTTAAATAAAAAGGAGATCGATCAAATAAATTAATGAAATCAATTAAAAAGAATGAATGGAAGGTTTGGATTGGCGAAAAAGGCGGTCGTGTAGGGCCACTTTTAATTTAAAAAATTGTGAACTTTAAGGGAGAGTATATTGAACTCTATGTAAAGTATTTATATGTTTAGTGATGTCCTTTCTTTACAAACAAGAAATATACGAACTAATAGTGAACTGTTACTGAAGGGTATTTCTAATTGATATATTTGATACAGATTATTTTTTTTAAGCTAATACAAAACGTATAAACTTATTTTATTAATGGGCTCCCATCTCTCTTAAAATAACAATTGAAGGCCCCCTCCTACCAATTCTATAAACAAGAGATTGAAATTTAGAATGATTTTCTTTAGGGAAAAATCAAATCATGACTAGATGTTTATTTTTATAATTTAAAAATCATTTTTGATTTTTGTCAAGACATAACTGATTTATCTGACAACATATTAAAAATCACCTCATAATAATTACTGTTGAGAGAAAAAATAAATAAAAAATAACTCTTGTTTATAAACAATATTTTTTTCGGCTCAAAATAAAACTCAAAACACTATAACCTGCTTAAAATTAGAGCTAGCGAATTGAGAGTGGTTCCATTGTATTTAGCGTAAAAAAAAATATATATTAAAGGACGATCATTTAACCAATTTTTTACTAATACGATATGCTGAAAAATAAACTACCGACAAACCAAATATAAAATAATGAAATAAACAGATATATTTTGTCTACCTATTTGATAATCCTGAGTTATAACTTATTTCAAAATATGTTAAAACAAGTTGTTTAATTCTATTTGTATAAATGTTTATTAATATCTTCCTTCATTAAGTATTACTTAAATGCTCTCCTCAAATCCATCTTTTTTCTCCATATTATCTTCATTTATCAGCTGAACTTATAAATTTACCCGAACGGAATGTGAAAAAAACATTTATATTTACGTGCCTTCGAATATAGTTCAGAATGTCGCACTAGCAAGTGCACAAACTGCATAAGTCTGATCTGATTTATATAATAACATTGTAGAACTATGTAACAACATTTGTAAGAATAGAAGTAAACAACTTGTTTTTACATTTATTGAAACAATAATTAAGGATTAAAGATCAAATTGGTAGAAGAAATATAATTGAGCCATGATGTAAGGTTTTATATTTTGTTAGTTGGTTGCTTATTTTTTATCATATCGAATTAGTAAAAAAGTGGTGAATTTTTTTTTTCAAGCTGAATAAAATAAATGGAACCACTATCGATTCAGTAGCTCTATTTTTAAGCAAGTTATAGCGTTTCGATTAAACAAATATCACTCAGAAATAAGAATTTCTTGTGACCTAAAAAAAAATGCTCCAAAATTGATAGTTATTTTTAACTGAAAACAAGTAATCAGTTAATGACGTTTGGCTTTTATTCCAACAATTAATTTTTAACAATATACATAAATGTTAATGAATAATTTTAACTTTTATTTAAAAATTATTGACGATATTTTTTTTTTCAAAACAGAATTGTTATATTTTGATTTCACAAAATAATTAATTTTCAAATTCGATCCGAACTATAAACTTCATACAGAATAAATACGATGTTAGCTGATGACAGATCCGTAACTTCAAAAAATTCAAGAATTACCATCCGAATGAGTGTTTTGCTTCGAAAGCCATAATTCAATAGGACAGACAAATATAGATAAAGATTATTTTAAAAATTACAACACAGTAGTTTTCATCAATATTTAATAAATGTATAAATTAGTTTTAGGTTAAATTTTCATCGGAAAAGAAAAATTACTGTTTTCTTAACTTTATTTTTTTACATCATTGTTCAGAGTCTCCCTAAAGTTTAAATACGAATTCAAAATTATAAGATTTTTTTTTTCTGAACACTTGATTATATTTTCATAGCAATAATTGTCCATTATCAGACTTCTATTCAAACGGAAATCATTCTATTAGGTCTATACAATTGTGCAATTGTTTGGGGCTAGAACAATAGGCTGACATGTCAAGTCTATGCAAATCTGTGTAAGTAAGCAATTTCACTATCGCTAATATGGCAAAATGATTGCTATTAAAAATATAATAGCATATAAAATAGAACCCCTAAATAAATTTGGATAAATTACTTTACTTGTAGGTCATAATTGATTTCCATCAAAATTTATATTAAAATACTATGCAAAACTTCTCAAATTTAGTATTTATCACTGGTATATTGATTTAAATAACATACTAGATTTTGGTCTAAATTGGTAAACCGGAAGCGGTACTTTACTTGTAGGTCATATTAGACTTTCATCAAAAATTATATTAAAATATAATGTAAAACATCTCAAATTTGGTAAATTGGACTTTTATATCGATATAAATGTATTTACTAGATTTTGGTTAAGATTCGTGAGCGGAAAAGGGTACTTTACTTGAAGGTCATAATAACCTTACATCAAAAATTATATTTAAATTAAAAGAGAAATCATATGTTTCAGTGATAAAGGTTACAAACGCGATTTGGTTTCCAATCCAATTTAACATTTTTATTATTTGTTTTAAGTGTTAAAATTGAGTCTAAAATACTAGTTTTCCTCCCCATTTCTGAGATCAACAAGTCTTCATCATGAGAATAAGATATTAGTTAAGTGGGTTTTTCCGCTTAAAATGTCGAAACTGTCGATTTCCAATTCTTTATCTCTTGATATTGACAGTTTTAATGTTGTCACGGAACACGAAGAAATCTCTTGAAAACTAGTTACCTACTGAAGAAAAACGACATATAATAACGGAATGAGACCTCCAGAAATAAGAATGTGTGTGTGTGTGTGTGTGAGTGTGTGGGTGTGTGTGTGTGTGTGTGTGTGTGTGTGTGTGTGTGTGTGTGTGTGTGTGTGTGTGTTTGTGTGTGTGTGTGTGTGTGTGTGTGTGTGTGTGTGTGTGTGTGTGTGTGTGTGTGTGTAAATAGATGGATGTCGCGACATCGAGTGTCGGTTTTAATGCAATCTTTGAAAACTAGTAGCCAAATTGAGGATCACTTTTTGAGCCACCGATTTATAGTTTAATAGGCGTGCAAGGAAGTAATGTGTTATCCACATCAGATATTTTCACAGTAGTAGAGAGTGTATGGTACTAAAATAAACTAATAAAAATAAATAAATAAAATTTGATCGATCAAAAGCGACCAATCAGTGTTATACAGATTTGAAGATCTGAAGCCTAATTTTAAGCATCACATATTTTTTTGGGCCATTAACTTAGGCATATCCTAAAATATGCTTCAAGTTATCTTATTTGTCATTTATAGTATTTCTGAATACTATTACGGGAAGCACCCTGTATATATTTTTTTTACTCCCACTAATAAAGGACATTCCATGCTCATAAATGAAAAAATATTTTTTTCTTTATCGTCTTTTTATCAAGATTATAGAATTTTGGCCTAAATCGACAAATTTTCCCACTGTGCGACGTGACTAGAAAATATCCTCGTAATAAACATCTCTATCAGAAAGGAGTTATAAATAACTCACAGAAACGAAAACTTAAGTAAAAACAGAAACGATACGACTACATTTTAGCTTGTATTTTAATTATGTACCACTACAATATTATGTCATAAAGTTATAACTGCAATAATTAATTAACTGAATAATGAAGAAGTGATAACTGAAATAATTAATTAAGACGTTTTCAGCTTTTAGATTTTTGAAAACAAGAAGTAATCCTAACTTGCATAAATTATAATTCTCATAATTTGCTTAGTCGTCCCGACTTAATAAAGGCCACGTAAATGTTTTGTAACGATAATAAAACCTATTTCGATAGCTTGTAATATAGGTACTATCAAACCATTTCCTTTAATTAGCTTAGAGAAAAATAACTATCTTATACCATCGAAATCAAAAGAGACACTAAAATGATTGTTTTTCTTTTAGAACAAATGAAATGATATATATTTTACAAATTGTATTCAAAACATACAATATGATTTCAATAATTCTTCATCAAAGTCAATCGCATACATCGCAAAAAAACATCGGAACGATGTGATTTGAGCCATGAGAATTTTTTTTTTCTGTCGAAAAAAATGTTTTCACTTCCATCAACATTTTTCCGGATTCCAATCCACTACATTTCCGCTTCGTCCAGGAAGGGAATTGGACCTGACATTTCTATATTTCTTTCTTAAGGTTTCAACGACTCAGCAATACCTATGATTCCAGAAATATCTAGAATAGATAAACTCCTTAATTACTCAAATGTGATATATTGTAATAAATATACTGGTTTGAATGCATGTTTTTACCAATAACCATGCATTTGACCATCACTTGGTCAGAGTAGAAACCGCGCTTTGACAGTTGCTTCGTAGAATCACTCAAACCTAAAATGAGTGACATTACCCCAGAGATAAATTATGTGATTGGAGGATTGTGCTGACCATACCGTCTCCCAACATTCGATAAGATAAAGGTGGGAATCCTTCACTGCATGGACTGTTATAGAAATGCTATATTTAATTTTAAAAAGTATATTAATAATAATAAGTTGTCTGAATACATTTTTACAGATAAGATATGTACATATTATAAATAAAACAAAGAATAATATGGTTGAAAAGCTCATAAATAAAATCCCTATTGAATTTTTATAGTTTTTTGCTTATACAGCCGCCTCCGTGTACCGCTGTCCTCCAATCTTCTTCTTCTTCTAAGCTTAGATTTCTCCTACGAAAGGCTTCCTTCATTCTCTGCTCCCATATAGTTCTGGGCCTACCTCTAGGCCTCATAAGCCTCTCCAAGACAAGGCGATTGTTTAGCATTTTAAGGAGATGGCCAAACCCCCTTAGTTGGGATTCCTCTGCTACAGTTTGTTTGGGATTCACACCGCAACTGAGGGTTGTGATCGTCTAGTGGTTAGATAATTGCGTTATACACACTAGTTATTAAAAAAACAATTTAAAAATCTGATTTCTCCAATAATAACTATAATACTGAAATTCACCACAATGGAATATCACAAATAACATTGTTCGAGAATAATATACCTTGCCCATACATTAATCGGGAAAACATCTACTCTACAAGAATTCATAAGAAAAGAATCTCAAACCAGAATTCATCAGAGAAAAACATCTGATAAATTATAACCTGGGCCATAAAAGGAATATCCCTCCCACAGATGTCGCTCTACCACCCACGGGGGCCATCAGTTCTTCACCAGTTTCCTCACCTTAACAGGAGAATGGTCTTGTCTCATCAGTCATGAGACATCTATGTATAAAGAAATTTCTTTTAATCTATTTAAACGTATATACCTAAAATGAAATTGACAGGGACTATGACCAGGAACAGAGAAAGAAAGAAAGAAGAAATCATATCTGGCCAAGATATTTTAAAGTAAATGAATAAAATATATACATATAAATACACATTCATTAAGTAGAATATAACCAATAATTATGAATAAATAAAAAAATCAAAAAGTATAAACATAATCATCAAGAAATATGCACATTAAAAAAAAAAATCAAATTATTCCACTAACATTAGTTTAAAGTTGAAAATATATTCTAATAAATATTCTCTATTTAGCAAGCGTATATCTGTATTGTGAGAAGGCACTGGGAAGAGTGAAGAATAGGATTCATTATTATTTAATTTATTGAGCTTTATTGTCCATTCTAATGGTTTTCAGTTGATCGATATTAGAGTTTAAGGATCTTGCAATGCCTTTTGAAAGCTTCGTCTAAAACAGACAAATTGCATCATTAAGAAAAGAACAATTTTAACAAACAGGAATATTATGTATTACATAAAAATATAATCCCGGCAGACCCGACATTCTCGTGGAACCAAACAGCTATCAGAGGAACCTCTACATAATTGGAGAACATGTACTGAGATCACGATAATGAAAACATAGCATGACATTCTAAAATTAAAACGAGCAGAATTCGCCTTGGCCTACAGAATTCGAGAATTCGCGTTAGATTTTCAAAAAAATATAAACTCGTAAGAAGCCGCAACACACTTAAATTTGCGCCATATACTCAGAAATTTCCTTACATAAAGGCGACATAACGTAAATACCTATATAATATATAACCTAAATACATACCTGTATATAAATAAATACATATTTAATCTAATATCTATATTTTAGATATATTTCTCTAGGAGGGCCGCTCCCCTCTTAAGAAATTCCTGCATACTTGCTAAGAAATAAAATATTTCCTAAAATATTAGGACTGCAGAAAGATAAGTCAACTGGAAAACAGAGAAAATTCTACCGGATATTTAATTAATTTATATCCTGCATTTAATAGTCAGGATTGCTAACATACAGAGTAGTTTCATTATCTTGATGGAATGAGTTGCGTTGTTCGTTGATCAATACGATTATTTTATTATTTATTATGCTAATTACATTTATTTTCACAAACGATTCACACGATTTCTGCCACTACTAAATTTAAAAAAATGTTTTTCTATAATTTATTCATCGTACATGTTGTGAATTATAGTGGCAATGCCGTCGTTCAAACACACATACACTCAGAACGTTTAGGATTTTTTTTTAATGCTATTATGTATGTATGATTCATAAATAATATGTGCGTGGGGCATACTCAACTGATAAAATAAGTCTTGTAAAAAAGTGTTCTCTCCGTTAATAAAATTATATTTCACTTGAAAATATAAAATCTGTCAATATTTTTATATATGTGAGTACGATTTCAAACGATATTTTTTTTTTTTTTTTGATGTATGATTTGTATGATTAGTTCATACAAAATATCTAATCACTTAAATAGATAAACAATTTACTTTAGTTCAGACCAACAAACTTGCATTATTTGAAACACACTTTTAAATTTCAATAATTCAAAAGAATATTTAATTAATTGATTACAATAACTCAAAAATTAGAATTAGATTAGGAATAACTCAAAAAGTATCGAACTAAGAATTATCAAGTTAGTTTCCAAAAAAAAAGGATGAACACATGTTTACATACATTCTTTCTAAATCGCAAATATACTCGTATAGTCACAGTAGACTTCTAAACCACGTTGACTGCAATAAAAGTGGAAAGAGTCTTACTTCATAGTTGCTGACTCATCACAACCAAGTTGCCTTAGCTGCAGGCAGTGAAAAATAAGGTTTCGAGAGCATGATGTGGTCTCGAATAACGGCAAATTATTCTGCTTTAATGTATTTTTATTTTGTTATTTATTCAATTCATCCGAATCAGCTGTTTTTTAGAATTTATTTTACAGATCATATTGTATTTTATATGTAAAAAAAAAAAAAAGATCTCTGAATTACCAGCATTCTATTTTAATAGTTGAATGTCTATTTTTCTAATACAAATTCGAAAAGGGTAAAAAACAAAACATGTATGGTGAAAAGTGTAACTTCACTGAACAGCAATAATCTATTTATTTATTACTTATTATATACACATATTACATTACACATATCACATAATACATTATATTCACATATTTTTATTTGCAATCTTAAAGTGTCTAAAAGTAATAACTAGAAGATGAAATTAGTCCTATATCATTTACTTCATAATGTAAGATATTTAAAAAAATTTGGCTATTTTCTAGGATCAGCAGAAATAGGTTTTTGATAGCAAGGACAACAACCTTGATTTTTTATTTTTAAACGGGTTTTCAGGATGAAATGTTGGTTCGAACATAAATTTTATATACCTAATTGTTTTATTCGTTAGAGTTGACTTTTTCAAACGGGTGTTGAAATCTCCGAATTCAGTCGATTTGTTTAGAAGTTAGCTAGAAAGGTGAATTGTCATAAAATCCTATTCATTCTCCAAGGTGGTGTTCACAATCTTTATTATCACAGACTTTTAAAAATAAAGAAAGTCCTGTAGGTTTACGTAAAAATGTTTTATCAAACTCTAGGATACACATCTGGGATCCTATTCTTGTTAGCCCTACGATCTATAGAGCACGCAATGCATTTAGTTATTGGAACAGAAAGATTAAATTAAACTTATTTTTATTCTCAGGCGTTTTAGATGTTTAATGGACAACGATTCTCTTTAATGTTATAACTGAAAATTAAATTAGTTTAACATCATTACAAAAAAAATTAAATAGGAATTTCGTCAACAATTAATTTATATATAAATGACGGTATCTACCCAAATTTAGTTTTATATTTCGGAAAATTTTCCGGTCTTAAAGGATAGGGAGAATATTACGTTTTAAAACAATCAAAATTTAAGGCTAAATATAATTCGAGATAGTTATAGGACAGTAATTAAGTATTGATATTGAACACGGTTTGGCATAAAAAAAATAATTACCATAAAAGAAAGATTAACATTTTTTAAAATCATTAATGGTATGATTTATAAGATATTTTATTTCATTCGTTTGGAGTAATTATTCTTTAAAAATTTTATACCTATCAAAGACAAATTTCGTGGTGTAAGACATCGTTCCTGCCATGTCCAACTATTGAATATACAAAAATGGGATTTATATATTCTTTACTTTAAAACGCGCTAGTTGGGGCACGAATTGCGGCAAAGTCTTAGTCTTTTCGAACTTCCAAAAGGCAGAAGGCGTAAACTCTTGAGGTTAAGTAAATCAAGACTTTATCTCAATGCATGTCTCAACTAGAATGTCTCAAAGTGACGAAAATGAAAATCCCATTTTTGAATGTAGGGAGGGCATGTAGACGACATGTGAGACCGAGGAATAATGGAATTCTCAAATCAATCATTAACGGAATAACCGAATATTTGTATTCACATAACGTAACATCACATGAGATTTTAAATAAGTGAGGTAAAAATGTGCTTCGTGTATTTACAAACAACCGAAATCTTATACAATTACGATGATGATATAAAAATTAAAAATTGTTCTGACCCATTAATTGAAGTATTCTATAAAAGATAAGGCACTTGACCTTCGAGGACACTTCAGATATTTCCGCACGTGCATGACATAACCGAATCGAATATTTGGAAACATGCAATGAGTAAATTACAGTGAGCTTGCAATTATTAGCATAAAATATCTGGAATGAGGCCAACTCAACATAATAAGGGTAACAGAGTAGTTACCTGCATAAGAAGTATTTTGAAAACGAATTGCCGAATACTTTCATGGGAGCAAACAATTTTGCACGACGTTTGAAAGGCTCATAGTAAAAAAGTTTTGATTCCACAATACGTACCTTTCTAGAGAGTAGAGAAGTAGCAATTCAAGCGCATGACAGAACGCATCGATTAAAACCAGTCATCGACGTCCTATTTCGAATGCATCTACGGTCGATATTTTCCAAATATTTATTTCTATTGCACTAACAACACTTCATGATTGTGCATAGAAGATTGATCAGTAAAGTCCCGTAACAACAAAGACAGTGGATCCACTCTCTAATGTTATTAATGCTCAATTTTAGTTTATTATTTTCAATAATGAATCTTTTTAATAGACAAAGAAATGCAAAATTGTAGCACCTCTCAAAATTTGGGATTTTATGTTTTAAGAGTAGAAACCAAAAATCGAATACAAATAAATCCGTGGGCCCGTCGCCGAGACTAACAGGCCAATTTTTTTTAGATCTGTCACCAAAGCCACAGGTCGCTCCAAAATGATCCTTGGAACTCGACATTACGCCATCGAAATGGCGGCCTATTAAAAGTTCCATACGCTCATATCGCGACAATTTATGAAGATTAAGAAGTAAGGTAGTGTTTTAGCATCATTAAACCAAAGCCTTTTTTACCGCCATCCTGACTATCATAAGATCCAATTTACGCTTAGGCGTGCTTTTGAAGCACTGCCTGGGTATGCGCTTACTAAATTAATGATTAGTATTACTGATTCAATCACTGACCTACCCTCCCTTCCCCCATAAAAAAAAAAAAATCGTTAGTGCATGGTACATACGAGCTTCCTCAACAATAACAAACTTATGAGTTAGTTCAATTGAAAATGGTTCAGTTGTTTAATAGAAAGACAGGAAGCTAGAAATAGAGGTCAAAGACAAATTCTTTGAACTCAAAGATACGTATAATTTAAGTAACATTTCGTCTAAATTAGAGATAATACGTGGCTAATTGAGGAATATAGACGAGAATGATCATAAACGAATTTCGATGGCGCTCACTCCACGTAGCCACGGAATTCTAATATAAATAAAGAAGTGTTAATCTGAACCTTTATTGAACAAAAGTTTGTTATAGCTCAGGTTTGACATTTAAACTTTCTGCGGGCATAATAAGAACAATATGCTTCTGATTTACACTTTTTATTAGGTTATTCATTTTAAAAAAAAATGGGGTTAAAAGATTTATAATAATTAGTCAATCAAAAATTAAAAAAGGATCGTTATAAATCCAAAACAATTTTATTTATTAGATTCTAACAACAATCAGGCGATTATATTCAATTATAGCCTAAATCTTTAGTACAATAAATATCGAACAAATAAATTTTGCCAATATGTAATCTTACTTTTGTTTAGGCTTAATATTTAATTCGGTTTTTAATAAATATTCTGTTATGAATTTTCAGAAAGTGTTCTCAACAATTTCATTATATGACAATATTAGTAAAACTTAAACAGCTTTTTGAAGAGAATTTTTTAATGTTCAATAGACACTTCCAAGAGTTAATTTATTTATTTATTAGTTAATTAATTAATTTATTTGTGGATTATGGTGCTGACATATAATACAAGTTTGAAAATGGCCAAATATCAAAAGGCCGAAACATTGTGATTTTTATAACGTAATTTAATATTTTATTAATAAAATGGTTGGTTATTGGGATTCATAGGGGTTCTTCTTTTAATCTATGATTTATTTATTTAGAACAAGTATACAACAAGAAAGAAAAAATAAAGAATTAAATACTAGAAGAAACTATCTACGTAATAAAAAGTTCGCGTGCGTATGTGTCTGTAATCGTTTAGAAAACATTATTGACGTTTAGAAAAATGGAATTCGGTACTTTGTTTTTTGGAATCCGGATCATCTTGCAGAGGAGTATTTTATGGGTCGCTTTCAAAAATTTCTATGCTCCTAAGTTATTTTAAATTGTATTTATTCCAAATATTACGTAGTACCCGAATTTAATTTAATTATATTTATGCAGCTATTGTTTGCAGTAATCTGCAGTTCATGCTTTTTACTGAAATGATGTGTATTAATCTAGTATAAAATAAAACAACACAGTAACAATATAAATAAACTATGCCAGACATTATGGTTTATTTATATTGTTATATTTTTATTGGCATTATAAAACTAATCGATAGTGTCAACAGATGTATCAAATCCGCTAAAATATCTTCCTTCACAGAAACCTGAAAGCTGTCTTAAAGGATGTCTATTCTATGAGTACACCTTTTTCATCAGTCTTGGAATAATTTTAAATGTGTTAGAACATATTATTCGTTTCTCATTATAATACATTGAATGGATTTATTCGCCCGACTTCATGTGATATGGTCGGCAGATATGAGTGCCTAGTAAAACTCACTTCATTTCATTAAAAGTAGTTAATAAGTAGTTAATTTAATTTCATTAAAGTACGAAATTCTCTTCCTCATAGCATTTATTGAAGCTAACGGAAGTTATTTCAAATAGAAATAATATCGTTAAAGTTTGTTTTTTCTTCATTTGTCTCATGCCCTAGAAACTGACATTTCATAAATTCCAACCCAATATATCCAATCGAGCTGCACCTCGAAATTAACGACCGGGCGCTAAGTAGATTTGAACAAAACCAAAGGATTCCAAAACCATACGAAAGTTTATCGCAATAGTTTAGAGTTACGTAAAATGACTTTTACCAATTAAATTTTTAAAAGCACATTTAAAGGATTAAGCCGATGAGATAGTATAAAAATCGAATCCATTTTCACACATGTATATCTTGTTGTTCAAAAGATGTATTGTATGACACAATACGGTGACAATTTTATTTTATTTTAAAAATAAATTATCTGCAAAGTTTTGCTCGTTTAAATGGTTTTAATTTAAGGACGATATCCGTATGCTACAGGTTACCAACCTATTGTACAACAATTACCACGACACCTAACCTTTCAATTAAGCAACTATGTTTGAATTTACTCGAACAAAATTTGTAGTCTAACACCAGTGCTGGTATTACTTTTTGAGAATTTATAGGTATAAATGCAGTTGTTTAGATATTACAACGTAATATCTAAATCTATAATATCATATCGATAATATTTAACTTTCAATAATATCTAACGTTTAATGGTGTGTAGTATATTCGGTGGTATTTGCTGGATCCTTTTAACATTATCTTTGTTGAGCTATTAATATATTTTTCAAGTATCTCCAAAGGAACATATACCAGATGGCTGAGAGGTGCTTCTTTAAAAACTTTAATAATTGCTTCATAAGGATATCTACAACAGTTTCAGGGATTCTTTACCATGTGATACTCCTACATACGCTGAGTAAGCATGCAAAATGTTGGCTAAAACGAATAAGGAACAATAAAAAAAACATAAACAATTCACAAAAAACTGTGTCCAAGGTGACTTCAAAGATACTAATAAGGAAAACCTGCTTAAAATACAATCACAAGAAAAAGCCACTCCAAGGTCGACAAATGCATTCAAGTCAAAGTACCGTTCAAAACTCAACACCGTTGAGACAATAATTTTCAAAAACAACAATTTTCAAAAAACACAAAACAACAATCTTGCAAAGATATAATTTCAAATAGAAACTTAATAATTCATAATATTTCCAAGATATCATACGAAAGGACAGTTCGTTTTTCGCTTGTAAGATCAAACCGCGAAAACTACCTAATCAATCATTACCTAAGTTTAGTTGTATCATCCTCATGGTACCTAGATGGTTTTGTAATAATAAAATTTACCGAAACCAATATTGTAGCTGCGCATAAGCCGAAAATACAGTATTACATTTCATTTAAATCGAAAAGTATATATATCATTCGCTGATTAAACGAATGCTCATTTGAAAGATAATTGAATTCCCTACAAAAAAATCTATTGAAATCGGACCATTATTAGCAAAAATATACAATTATATAAAAGATATAAATTATAAGCGCAATGAATATTGTGGCCTTGATGAAATGTAAACTTCTTTTGGCTCGTTGGGCACTTTTAGGAGGGGGTAAAATAAGCAAACTCGCTTCACGTACCGTACCCTACCTAGATACTAACCACAATTTCCACACTACCATCAATTTCTCATCTGTTTATTATCTTCCCGATGAGCTAGAGACTTAAAATTTGGTACATATCTTAGGAGTGGATGACAATCCAATAATATGCAATAATAACAGGGTTGGGGATCACGCGGCGCAGTGCTTAGGACACTTTCGGCGTCTTCGTCCGTTCTTTTCCTTGTAATTTTTTTTTTTTTTTTTGAGCTACGATTGTTATAGGCATACCGTTTTAAACAGGAAGAACCCTGCTACAATTTGTTCAATCATAGTAAGGGTCTAGCTAGCACTTTCACTTTTTCAAATATTTTAATACGAATTCGGAAATCACCTCTGTGAAACTTTGGATTAATGTTTTTTCGCAAACTAAAACGACTAGGTAAATTATGAGTTAGCCAAAATGAAGCCTGGTTAATCCTCTTTAAAACGATATGGCATAGAAAATTGTAGCTCAATCCTTCAAGAAGCTATGAATTCAAGAACGGCAATGGAGAGAGAAAAATCGGATTTTCTAAATGTTATCCGTTGGCATCGCTCGCGCGACTTGTGTTTTTTAAAATACGACCACTTTAAAAACTAAACGGATTAATGCTTGATCGAATGCCAGGTCAACCTTCAAAATCGGATAACTATTTCCGGAGATATTCTAAGAAGCAAGATCTGTCGGGATACGCGATGCGCGTTCTTTTTACTTCCTTGAACGAAGTAAAGGAAGTATTGTAATCGCGAAAATTTTCGGTTTTCAGATTTCGACGGAAATATCCATTTTGACCATCCCTGAAGCCATTTTGACTAGTTTTGTCGTGGCGTCTGTACGTACGTTCGTATTTCGTATTTCGCATAACTCAAAAACGGTTAGCCGTATAAAGTTGAAATTTTGTATTTAGGATTATTGTAAAATCTAGTTGTGAACCTCCCTTTTTGGTCACTGCTTAATCACAGTAGTACTTTACTTGAAGGTCATAATTGATTTCCATCAAAAATTATATTAAAATACTTTGCAAAACTTCTCAAATTTGGTATTTATAACTTATATATTGATTTAAATAACATACTAGATTTTGGTCTAAATTGGAAAACCGGAAGCGGTACTTTACTTGAAGGTCATATTAGACTTTCATCAAAAATTATATTAAAATATAATGTAAAACATCTCAAATTTGGTAAATTGGACTTTTATATTGATGTGAATGTATTTACTATATTTTGGTTAAAATTGAGCCGAAAACGGTACTCTACTTGAAGGTCATAATAAGCTTACATCAAAAATTATATTTAAATTAAATATATAAATCATATGTTTCGGTAATAAAGGCTTCAAACGCAATTTAGTATTTTCATAGAAGTGATCAAAATATTCAATAAGTAAGCAAAATAAAAATAATTTAAAATAGCAGCTCTATAGATTTTTTTGTTGCTGAATTCACTCCATTTTTCAAATTTTAAAAATATTATAGTAGTGAGAAGTAACGATCGGCCGAAGATTATGTGTTTCAGTGCTGTGATCTATTGTCCCAGAAACACACTGGTTTTATCCCTATTAGCCTTTGGCCCGGAGAACCCACTTCTCTTTCTAGTTTTGATTTCTTCTGACAAGGTAAGTAATATATACCATTTTCCTCAAAAAATTAAATTCACTTGTATGGAATATTCATTTAAAAAAATTATTTCACCTTATTTTTCTCTCCTTTAATCTTTAGATTTATTTGGGAATGTTGATCGGTCAAAGAAGTTTACACTTCCAGCGTGTAGTCCTAAGCATACTCCTTTTTTTTAATTTTTATTTTCCTACCGCTACAGGTCGGAGGAACTGCCGAACATTAGTGCGCTGCTAAGGTAAGGAAAATAATGTAATCAGGGCATATGTTCGAAATACAGTTTTCAACAGTTCTTCGCTTTGCAGAGCTCCTCTGAGTAAAAAAAAAAAAAAAAATGTATTTTTGGTGATTGGTCTGTCAGTGATACAATTACCTTTTGAGCGGGTGAACTAATTCTAATTTGGACTTCAATTAATTTATAGAAGAATCTTGGTCGGGGATGCAGTCAATAAATAAGCACACAAATAAGAAAAAACGTATTATAGTGTGTGCCGATGTTTCGCGCCTAAGTTTTAGGTCATCATCAGGGCTAAGAAAAAACAGTAACAAAAACATGTAACGACAGTGGCAGTACCAGGAATAGTAAAAAAAAGTTAATAAACAGTGAAATGAAAAAAAAATAAACTATTAAGACAAACATACTATAATATGCTAATCAAAAACTAAATAATAAGATATAAAGAAAAATATGTGAATAAAGTATAAATAATGTTAATAAAGTATAAAGAAAAATATGTTAATCATAATGTAAATAATAAGAAATAAAGAAAAATATGTTAATAGATAATGAAAATAAAGATAGTTAAAATATTGTGAAAATATAGAAAGAAAGATAATGAATATGGTATGAAAGATATATGATAATAAAATACATGAAAAATACTAATTATAATAACTACTAGAATGAAGATTTAGGAGTACAAAAAGTATATCAAGATCATTATTATAATCTCAATAATGTAAATAATTTTTATGTAAGATAAAATGAAATACTTAGAAAAATTTATGTAAAGAATAACAAAGCAAAATAAAGTTGTAAGATGCTTAAAGATAGAGCAATATAATCATGTGTGGGGAAGAAACTAAAACAATAACGACAGAGAAACAAAAATTTGACAAACAATTCAATTAATTTGATTTTTTAATACTACATTTATATATACAAATTTTTTTATCAGACTTCAGTTGTTTTAATTTTATTTTATATTTAATTTAATTATTATTATTATTTAATTTAATATATATATATATATATATATATATATATATATATATATATATATATATATATATATATATATATATATATATACCCAAATCCAGCAATTGCGAAGCATTGCCGAGTCAGCTAGTATAGCTGTAATAAAAATAGTTCGTATCAGGAACGTTCAACCACAAATTCATTTTTAACAAATGTTTTGAAGTTGTATACTATGTTTTTGAAGACATAAGGGCGCTGTTTTTTCTTAAACTTTTTTGAAATCCGTGAAGAATATGTAGGTAAGTTATGTAAACTTTCAAATTTCAGAAAAATAGGGGCAAAAATAAAGTTGAGTAAAATATTGTTAGCTTGCAATAGGAAGCCCATCGTGGTAATTCTAGGCTGTAACGATATTGGTTGGTTTGGTGTACTTATAACCACTTGAGTTGATTGCTGAATCGAAGGTTAACGTAGTGTTGATGTAATCTAACCCTGTCTAGATAGCTATCCTGGCGATTTCTAATGATATTCATTATGTGTACAGTGAAGTGCAGAACTGTACATATCTTGTGCATCAACTAATATTAAATGGAAATGCATTAGCACTCCAATGGGCTCCAGGCCTCTGTGGAGTTAGAAGGTTGACAAGCTCGCAAAGAAGGAATCGCAGATGATCCAACCTCCTCGAGCTCTTTCGAATCGGTCAAAAGAATTATCAAAGGGACATTGACTGACACTTAAGGCATGTATATTCTGAAATGGTTGAAGGAAGGACAAGCGGTTGCCTGCTTACAAGTCACAACGGGCCACGATTACCTACAAAAACTCTCGCATTGGATTGGGATTGCTGATTATTGCAACTTTGCACATTGGAGATATAATTGATTAATAACTCAAAGCATATCCACCACTTGATTAGATAACGTCTTATTTTAAAAAATGTGGACAGCATATTCGTTAGAAAATCTAAATTATATTGGGCTACTAGTGAACGCCTGATTAAATAAATCAACGTAATCCTGGCTAAGGAAAGAAAATAAATATTTACCCTAAAAGACAAACATGAACTGAATTTTCGAAATTCCGTCTATCAGCTTTTACCGATAAAAAATTAGATTTAACGATAGTTTTAAAAAGTAAAAAACCAAAATTAGCAACAATATGACTGAAATCGGCAAAATGTTGAAGTATTTGAAATAGACTTTAACTAGAGAGACTTGAGGCTTATAATTTTTATCTCGCTTTAACTGCATAATAATAATCTATTAAGAAATTACCATCGTACATAATACAATCAAATAATTAATAATTGATTAAATTAATTCTAGAAACATTTTTTAAAAAATACTAGAGGCTGATATAGTAACTTTTTTCGTCTGAAGTTTTATGAAACTCATTTCGGAGTTCGATCTGCGGAATAGTTCGTGAGTTATAGAAGTTTGAAGTTGTTTTTGAAAACTTTTAGAACAGTTTAATAAGCAGGACCGATACTCTACAGAAACAGATTGAAAAAGTAAAACGAGTTGTTTCATTTTCGTATCAGTTTTAAAAGGATTTGTGTATATTTTTAGATTATCTTAAGAGGCATTTCGATTGTTTGAAAAAAAATTCTTGTCGTGTTTTGCTGGAAAATGACTTGTTTTTTGTTGTCTGGTTGTTTATATAAAAAAAAAGGATAATTTAATTAAGTTAAAATATTTCACAAGGTGTAAATAGATGTCTTTCAAATCAGAATGCTTCAATCAGTGTATGCAACAAATCAATTTTGAAAGGATGTTAAATTCAGTCAAGTAAATTCTGATACAATATGTTACATATCCAAAACTGTAAAGTACTACAACCTTTACCAGCTTAATTAATGTTCTGGTTTTAATTAGTTCCTAAAACTTCATAGTGGTATTTCAGTTTAAAATTGAGCTATCCCAAATGAATTAAAAACAGTATTTCATGGAAAAATCGGTAATTGAACTGTGATATTTTGTATTAGTATCTGTATGTAAATATATTATCAGTACATAAACGAAGATCTCATAAATATATGAAATAAAAAGTAGACAAATATTATCACCTATAGATAATTAGAGATAAAAATATATATTTACTTCTATATTGTGCATACGTATCATTAATAAGTAAGTTTTTTAATGTTTATTGCATTGGAGTTAATTTAGAAATATTCATAAATAAAAACATTAAGTCTCTTGAAGCCTAAAGCTAATGAAAGACTTAAGCCTTTAAAGCTAATGACTAAAGACAGGATTTATATAATTATTATAATTTAAAAGGTTAAAATATGCCATATAATATGTAGTAAAAACTTCTCAAATATGCAGTAAAATCTGCAATAGTGGGCTGTGAAATCTGAAGAAATATAAAGGAAAATATGCACGATAAATGCCAGAAACTTTCAGAAAATCAACAAAAGAGTATAATTATTGTATAAATTGCTTTGTTTGACAATTATAATTTATAATATAAATAAGAAAAAAACATAGGTAAATTAAAAAAGAAATTTTTACACAGAATTGTTTTATAGCTAAATAATTCTTAAGAATTAAAATACATTTTTCGCTTTCTTCCTTTTTCGCAAATATGGATTTTATAAGATTAAATAAGGAAACACCATATGTAACCAATGCAAAATAAAGTATGTATTTAATTGAAAAGTCTAGATTTGAACAAATTCGGCAAAGGGCGCTGAGGTCTCCAATGTAGAAAAATTCCATTGCATCACATGCAATCATACAATAAACTATGGTTACATTGGGAACTCAAATTAGACAATAATATTCCAAGAATAGTTCATAAAAGTACTTATCTTAACGTGCTGGTCGATTTGAAAATTTCTTTTAGATGGCACATTTTTATTGCACATATTGCAAACAAATATTATTCCAGGAAAAAAACCTTTCTCTGTTGAATTCAATGGGTTCCAACTGTTTAGCGTGGAACTAAATGATGCTCCTTCTTTGGACATTTCCAAGTAAGAAAATTGAAACGTAGTTAATTTAAGCTAATTGGCACAACGGAAGCAACGCACTGATTGACAGAATAGAATATAAAATTCCAAAAGAGAAGTGCAAGATGATGTTTTTTACTTTGTTAAAGAAAGTACTCGAAAGTAAGGGTTCTAGAAAAGTTATCAAAATTACTATGCTAAAAATTATTTTCTATGAATACTTAACTATACATATTTGATCTTTTAAATTTTTTTTTGTTTTGAAATATCAATAATATACTACAAATTATTTTAAACGATAGCTACACATTCAATGCACTTGTGATTACAACCACAACCATACAAATTTGAAGTTTTTGTCTGTGAGCTTATGTTTTGATTACGATCGCAGATTATTCTTATTCATCGTAGATGGTGTTCATCTATCTTATAATTGAAACATTCAATAATAATTAAAAAAACAAACCGTTTATTCCGCCTTGAACGTGAATCAGAAAATATTTTAATAATTTATTTTCTATTTTAATTGGAAGAAAAATTATTTAAAAATTTTGATGGCCAAATATGCAATAACACATCAAATACGCAAAATAAAAGTTAATATATCTACTCCAAATGTATTGATTCCTAAAGATATTCGATCATTTTGGTTGAAAAACATATCAGGAAAAATATGCATTTGCATATTAGTCCGATCTTTATTAATAACCGTTGGGAGTTCAAGCGACTCATTTAAAATTAAATTATTTTATCTAATAAATTTTTGAAAGAATATTTTTAGCAGTATTTTTTCTTTAATGTATTTTTTTTTAATGTCTGTTTGTGCACATAGTGTCAATGTCAGATTTTATCTCCATTTATTGTAGCTCAGAAATGAGGAAGACTGTTATTAGAAAAAAAACGAAAGGGGTAAAATAAAAACATCAATATTAAATTAAAACTCAACTAATTATCCACTTATGGTAATTGTTTGAATAAGCTGTCACGATTTCAAATTATTAAGGAATTAATAATTTAAAATATGATGCTATTATATGTGATATAAATTTATTAAAAAATATGAATAGTGAATATTTTATTAATACTACAAAATCCTGATCAACAAAATATATTGAAATAAGTATTTGTTCAGTTTTTAAAACCAATATATACATAAATCTTTTGAGTGAGCGACTGTCTGAAAGTATAAGAAAGATTATATTTTTTCTATTTACTCTGAAAGAGAAGGAGGAAAAATATAAATGCAAAGACTATTAACAAAAAAATTTAGACTAGTAAAGTTCCATAAACATTTTTTTTTACACAAAAATATATTAAAAATTAAGCAACTAAGTTAAGTGTTACGAGTTGGATATATCTTGGTAAACATCAAAACTTAACCGACCTCCCAGATTGATTATTTGTAATATTCGAACTTCTTCCTTTCAATTAATTAATCTATAAGTTAGCGATATATAAGACGCAAACAATAATAAGAACTACGTAACTCTTAAGGATTAGTTAAGTATTATATATCAACAATTCTGTCTCTATATATACCAGGTAGAAAACATAATAAAGTTAGTTCGTTTCTTGAAATTGTGTCGTTAACTTGCCCCAAAACCCCTTTTTTTTAAAGTAGATAGTCAGTCTAATTGTAACTTTTATATATATATATATATATATATATATATATATATATATATATATATATATTAATATATAGACTAAACATGAAAAAATCAAAGAGTGATTAGCTTGTACAGGAAAGCCCACATCGAGAAAATAAACAACAAAATTTTTACATTGAATATAACTTCGTCTTGGAAGTAGGAACTGAGATCTACAGAGTCCGCCTAAATTTCAGAGAGACAACACACCTCTGGAGGGAATCGAAATGGGGGGTTGTGTATTCACAAGATAATCTGCACAAATTAAGTCGAGTAAAGTATCGTTTATTATGCGTTCTTTTTTTGTTTTGTTTTTATTTTAGGGAAAAATACAGAAAACCACATTTTGCAGGAGAACGCAAATCAAAATTTGCAGATAATCACATTTTGCAGAAGAGATGGTGATAGACCTCAAGAATAACAAAAATGTTCATATTGACCCATGGACTGATTCCACACAGAAAAGCAGGAAATTTAGTTTTTTTAAAAGAAAGTCACGTTTTTTGTTGAATAGGAAGCGATCACTCAAAATATATTCAAGATAATTACCATAAGCACCATCGTAAAATGAACGAAATTCACTTTAAGAAATATAGTTTGGCATTACTAAATCCATAGCGAGGAGATCAATAGCGACCAGTTTTTAATTCCACACCACTTTTTTGCAAAATTAGGAGTCAGTGCTAGACCAAACCCAAAAGAAACCTCGACTTCATTTATACGAAATTAAAGGTCAATAAAAGGAGTTGTCCTAAAAGTGGGGTAACAGGAAGCTGAGAAAAACATTCACAAGTAAACTGTAATTTGAAAAATAAAATAAAAAACTTTTCGTTAATAGTCCTCCCGAAAGCTTTCATTAATGGATTTAAGCCATTAAAAGAAAATTTTGTCTACTTTACGATGGTGAAATTGGAACTTGATTGTCTTAAATAGTTCATGAATGATCGCTTCCTATTAAACAAAAAAAAAATGGCTTACTTAATAAAACCCAACCCATGGGCCATTGTGCACTTACATTTTGCTCTCGAAGTCTATTATCACCTCCTTAAATATTTCTCTTGATTTAAGGGACACCATACACTATAGCTCAGCCCCAAAATATGATTATTTAGGTATGATTTCATACCTAAAATCAGTAATAACTTCGTAACCATTGATTGTTGTTTCATTGGATTCAGAAACGATACCTTACTCTACTTAATCTGTGCAAGTCAGTTTGGGAATATCCTGCCTCCCATTTCGATCCCCTGAATTCCCCTCCTTAGGGATGGTTGTCCCCCGGAAATTTGGGCGTACTCTGCAGATCTCGATTCTTACTACCAGGACTAAGTTATCACCAAGTTTTATGAATGTACAAATTCTATTGTTTAATTCGTCTATTTTCCAGTGCTACTAGGGTAGATCACTGGCTTCCAATGCTGAATGGCCTGAGTTCGATTCCTGATACGAACACAAAATTTCGGTTCGAATCCTGACTACAACACAAAATTTTAGCTTGAACAAAACAATGATATACTTTGCCCGAAGATAGTGTTTGACAGAATTTCTTTGGGTACAGCATCTGTCAGGAAACAAATCAGGCGATTGAACGACAGTTTTAACGAGACAGTGTCTGTCTACCAAGAATATCGCGATTTTTACACACTTATTTATTTTTCGATGAAGTTTATTCATATTTACTTCCTAAAAAATAATTTATAGTTCAATTTTTATGAAAAAGCAATTATTTGGGCACAAAAATTTAGTGCTGAACAAAAGATGATCCTTTTAAAACATTTACTTAGTTTCTTGGGAGGTGCGATATAAAGGAAAAAAAATAAGAATAAGAAAAATAAGAAAAAATAAGAAATAAAATAAAAAAATAATGTGATTTGAAATTTTTGGCAACACCGGATTTTCTACAACTGATTTCATTGATTGTTGAAAGAGCCAGTAAGAATCTTTTTTTAAAGAATGTTAGTTGGTATTGAGTTAAAAAATGACAGCTGGTTGTTAGTTAACATATTTAACGACCGATTTCCTCAACTATTGTAAAAATGTGTTAATAATTATGTAGTAACCCTCAACTATCGAAAAGGAATATGTTTTTACTATCAATCAAAAACATAAGTAGTAAATTGACATTTGAAAACTGCCGTTGATTTTAAAGAATAAATTTTATTGAGAGATTTAAAATAAAACAGTGTTGTTGAAGTAGGTCAGTAATATTTTTTTACCAATAAATGCCTAATAATGTTCTTAATACAATAACCCCAAACATCGAACCCAAAAATTCTATAAAACTAGGTAAGGACATAATAGAGTAAAATCTACATGATTTATACATTCATAATATTTAGCCTAGTAGAATAAATGGCATGCTTATTTTCATGAGTCAGACGTACTAAATCAATTACTTGTCTACAAATTATAATTTCAATCAATTAATTTTACTGAAGATTCAGCTGATACATTTAATTATCAGCTATATTCATAAATATCAAATACATAAATAAACATCGAAGTATCTGAAAATAATTTTCCTAATATTTAATTTACTTATTGGTTTCTAATCCTATGATTGATTTATTCCTTGATAGCGTACTCTTGAGGTAAACGGTACAAGAGATTAACAGGTGCTTTGATTACCTGTGAAACTTAGATAGAGGGCTGCCTTAAGCCGATTGCTGAATCACAGAGCACTATAGCCACTGCACTTGGTAAGCAGAACTTGCTGGCTCAGGACAGGCCCCCAGAAAGAGCGGGGAAAGTAGCCATTCTCCAGATCGCGGCACTGACCAGGAGATCGGACACGATCAAGAACCCCGCCGACAGAGAATACGGAGCCGACTGAGACTCTCAGAGGCGGGGTGGGGAGGCCGCACTGCGCAGGGCTCGAACCCTCCACGTAATTCGATACACCGTCGCGATAGGTGTTACTCCTGTCTAAGTGTTGGTGGCGCTTAGCAAAATCTACTTCCTTTTTTCTTTCTTTTTGTTATATAACATTCAATGAAAAAAAACTAGAGATAAAAAAATTAAATCTGCACGTTATCGATGTAAAAATCGCCAGGCAAGGCTGAGAAGGAGACATAGCCGTTAGTCGAATCAGTCGAGAATAAGTTGCGTGCATTGTAAAATCAATAGCGGTGTGACAAAATATGTTGAGATATAAAAAAAATTTTCTTATCACTCAGCAGTTATGAATATACACGAATACATTATTATGATCAAGCGACTCGGAAAGAATTCATTCATCCGACGTGGGCTAAAGTGCCATAAAAGAACCATAGGGAACGAGATGGCTGACAGAGTAGCTAAAGAATCTCATGTTTTACATGGTCGAAGGCTTGCCACATTAAATAAGACAGTAATAGGACGATATCTCAGTGGAAAAATAAAACAACAATGGCAGTTAGTGTGTAACAAAAGTCCTTCAAGGAAATATAAGAGGAAAAAAAACACTAGAAGCCTGGAGTGCCTCAAATCGTATTACTCGAAAAGAGGAAGTTTCCTTAAAAAAAATTACGCATAGATACAGTAGCGCAGGAGTCCCCAACCCTTAAGGCCAAACCTCACTGATTTTTAGTAAGGTTTTTCAATAGGAGGCGACAAAATTCATGCGAAATTTATTAGCTTGTTTATTTGAAAACGGCTAAATGAAACTTAATTTTGTTTGATGATTCAATATAATATTGGGGTAACTAAAAAAAAAATTACCGTTTCAAAGGCTAAAATGAAATTTATTTTTTTCTTAAATAAAATGTCTTCTAATTTTCGAAGTATAGTCCATTATGTTCTATGGGTTTGTTATCATCTAGAAGCCAGCTGTTCGATTCCCTGCCTGTACCACTCTTTGGGTTTCAAATGGAAAAAGTCATCTACTCCGATTCTTATATATACCTTCCCCAATGTTTGAAATGTTTTTCTCTTAAAAAAGTGGGCCATTGCTCGGAATAGATAAAAGTCCGAAGGCGTAAGATCAGGGCTATATGGTGGGTGCGGTAAAAGTTCGACGGCATCCATTTCATCAAGTTTTTGCTTCTTGTGTCGCGAAGCGTGCAGCCGGGCATTGTCCTGCTGCAGCAAAACATTCACCAACGTCGGATATTGTCTCTCCAAAACTTCGTGCATTCGTTGCTGCTGCTCCGAATAAAGCTCGGAATCGAGAGAACGTCCTTCCGGAGCAAGCAAACTCATTGCGGATTGCACCTTCAAAATTCAAAAAAACTGATAGCATTGTCTATTTTTCTAATAGACTTCGCCTTGCAACCGGTAGAGCAAGACCTCGGTCTATCCACTGTTCTGATGTGTTAGGATTGGGCCTGTATATTCACTTTTCGTCGCAGGTTACAATCCTTTTAATGAAACGTTCGCCACTTGGATTTTGAAGGAGCAATCAACATGTTTACAGGCGATATGAAGGTAGCTCAAGTGAAACATCTCTACATGCTCTCTTCTTATTACCTAATTGGTGTAAGTGACAATTCATACTTTACTGTTGCAAACCAAGTTCGGACGATAGCTGCCGAGTACTTTTTGTGGGATCATCTTCAATAACGTGTCGTAGAGCCTCGCTGTCCACAACAGATGGTTTGAGCTCGGCTGCCTTTCCAACCTTGTAACGCCACTTTCAAATTTGGCGAACGATCTCCTAACAGTCAGCAAGCAGATTAAAGTCAGGTTCCTCTTAAACTTCCCGTGTCAAACGCGTGGTTTCGTCAGGTGAAAATTTTCTTTTCCACTTAATGTCGCAGAATTACTTGAATTTCATACCTCAACGCCATTTTGATTGAAAGAATGCCAAACAAGTACTGAGCCTCACAGAGAGACATTGTGTTTACTAAATTATTCAGTATAGTATTAAGATTAAAAAGATACCAGTAACAACAACAGTAGAATCAACAGAGATGTAAGAAAAAAATAAACTTCATTTTAACCCTTGAGACGCATTTTTTTTTTTTTTAATTCAAACCAATACAATATCCAATAACTACTTTTGATGCAAAAATTTAATTGATGACAATTTTCAAATTGGTATACATTTTTTTTTCTTCTAAATAAAGTATATTATAAAAACTATGGGGTGGAGGGAGGAGATTTTTCAGAATCAGAGAGCAGTTGGGGCTACCTGAACTAAAAACCACTTTGGAGAACCGACAGCTCAAATGGTTTGGGCATTTCTGCCGCATGAACGAGGACATGGATGCTATAAAGGTATTGGAGGCTTGGTCCACTGGGAGGGACCACCGGGACGACCCAGAGTTTCATACCAGGAATACGTACAGAGGATTGGAAGTGGAAGAGGCAAACCCCTCAACCAAATGTAGCGGCTGAGCTGGGTCCGAGAGGAATGGTTGCGCTGGGTGGAGGCTCCTCGACGCTAGTAGAAGGAATTTAGGAGAGCTGGCGCACCATTTGCTCCATCCCCTCCACCGCTAACTTGAAGTGTCACGTGGTCTTGCCTCGACCCTACCTTAACCACCACGTGGTTTCACCTCGACCTAACCTTAACTATTAGGCAACGCCCCTTTTTAGACACGTGACCCTTATGCCCCGCCCCTTTTTAGTCACGTGATCCAGTCATGTGACCCGCGGCACCTCCTGACCTATGCTCCAGATTTATCCCCTCCACCTATTGAAGGGTCAGGCACCCACCTCATAGAGCATGAGTGTACCCGGCCGCCATTTTGTTTTTCTCCCATTTGAGAGTGTTGAGGTTAGGTTGAAGGGTCAGGTACCCACCTTATAGAGCATGAGTGTACCCAGTCGCCATTTTGTTTTTCTACACCGCCATTTTGTTTTTCTAACGTCTGAGAGTGTTAAGGTTTTGTCGAAGGGTCAGGTACCCACCTTATAGGGCATGAGTGTACCCGACGGCCATTTTGTTTTTCTTAAACCGCCATTTTGTTTTCTTACGCCGCCATTTTGTATTTTCTGCTGTTTGAGAGACTTGAGGTTTTGTTGATGGTTCAGGTATAGGTTGACCGAGCAAGAGCCAAGCTGAATGGGCGTGGCCATTTGGAGGGGAAGGTTGGAGTTGGTCAGTTATTGTACCCTCTCTCCTCCACCTTTGAATTCCCCGTCTAGTTCCAGTCCAACCTATTAATTTATGTTTTAATTTATTAGAGTAATGTCTCGTGAATAAGGAAAGTACACTATATTACATTTTGGTATTTTATTTAAATGAGTTAAATATATGCTTACTTACATAATGTTATTTCATATTTTTACAGAATATAGAATTTATATGTATAAATCATAAATCATATATGTAGGATATTAATTACAAAATTTTGAATTCTCGATATATAAAATGAATTTTAATCTTGATAATAAAGTTATCAGAATGCGAAATATAATTCCAAAAAAATACAAATTGGTTGTTTGTTTGACATTTTCAAAACAAGACAATTTTCAGGTAATTTAGAATACATGAATATTCACTGAACAATCAATCGTATATTGCAATATATGGAATTTTAAAAAAAATGACAATATTTATTTACAATATTTGCATTTTTAACTACATATTACATAAACATATTTCTGAATTGATTCAAAATTACATACTTACATCGTATTTATATACATAGTCGACATATATAAAATTTACTATTAAAATATGTTTAACCCAAACTAAACTAATTTTTAACAAAATAAACTATTTTTAACACAACTTATTCAACATTCAACTCTTCTGATGTTGTTGAGTCTCCTAATGTAACAATTATTATGTCCATTGCTTCATCTATTAACCCATCATTTTTTATATACTCTTCTTCAATCTTCATGACATGAGCACAGCATGCAATCCATTGTTCAGTTGTATATTATGAAAATTTTTTCTGTAGACATTCCAATTTTTCTTCCATGTTATTGGAAATGCATTCCGTTGCATGACCCCACACTAATTCTATTGGGTTTAGGTCAGGATGGTAAGGTGGAAGTCTTACAACGGAGTGTCCATTCTCATTAAAAATGTCATCGATTTCGTATTGTTTTTGAATCGGCACTGATTTTATAATTTCTAAAAGCTCAGCTTTTTTCATGGCTTCTGTGAATGGCACACCTTTCCTTCTTAGCCACCCTTGCATATCAGACTTTAAAGTCACGCTATTCGGTTTTTGTCTTTTTGTGCGCTATGATAGGCAGCATTGTCCATAACTACTCATGAATGGGGAGGTAAATTAGGTACTAATTTTGTTCTTACCCATTTGCTAAAATTTTCTTTATTCATATCTCCATGGTAATCCCCTGTACGTTGCTCAGACTTGAAAATCAGTAGGGCGTTCTGGATGAAGCCCATTTCTCCACTTGCATAGATAATAGTAAGCCTCTTTCCTTTGGAAACGGAAGAAAGGCAGCCCCTTTCCTCAGGAGATTGCCAACAATTATGGTTCATATGGATGGAGTGCAGGTATGTTTCGTCTAAGTACACAATGGGACGCTGACTATTTCTGGCCTGTACAATTGAGCTCAGGTAATGGAGGCTCAGGTAAACGGCTTTCTTAAAGCCATTATCTTAGGCTTCTCTTCCTCAATTTACTAATCCATCTTCTTGTAAACGGCTTAGTAGTTTTTTAACAGTTGGTACTTCATGTTTTTCTGTATAAAAATTGTGGACCAGTCTCCTCAACACGCCTTCGTCAAATTCTATTTTATTATACCCCCATGCTTCTTCTTCGAAGTTGAAAATTTCGGTTTTACATAGCCTTCTGCTATTGATTGTTTTGCTTCTCGAACAACTTGGACTGTCCATAATGAAACACCTTTTAATAAAGTAGTGGATTTTGCAACGTTATATTTTAAATTTTTCTTTTTCTTATTTTCACTTAAATAGGCACGAACGTTGTGTATAATTTTCCTTGCCTGACTTCTCAGAGCCCGTTGTGGCTTAGTTGCCTTTGAAGTAGATGGTGTGGAATCCATTAAATAAATAAAAGTAGTAAAGCTAATTAAACTAAGAACTATATACACAATTAACTATAGAAGCTATAAACACTAACTAATTAATTAATTCACTAAAAATTCTAAACACTAATTGTTAAAACTATAATCAACTACTATTAACTCTAAGCTATTATACGATAAAACTAACATAAACTCTAGCGATATATTAACTAAAGAATTAACCAAAAATACTATGCATATAAAATAACAAAATTCTAATTAAAACTATGAAATAAAACTAAAACAAAGATACAAAAGAGATGTTGACGTTATAAGCAGTGAATAGAGAATGGTTTTGGAAGAGGTAGAGGGGGAAGCTCACCTCCCCGCTAAACCGAGTTGCGCAGTAAGGAGCTTGGCTCTTGCTTGGTTGAGCTATACCCACCTTATAGGGTATGAGTGTGCCCGACCACCATTGTTTTCCTACCGTTTGAGAGACTTAAGGTTTTGTTATAGGATCAGGTACCCACTTTATAGTCTGTAACCTTCCCAACGGTTATATAATCATAACCTATACGATGAAGGGTCAGGTACCCACTTTATAGTCTGTAACCTTCCCAACGGTTATATAATCATAACCTATACGATGAAGGGTCAGATACCCACTTTATAGTCTGTAACCTCCCCAACGGTTATATAATCATAACCTATACAACGAAGGGTCAGGACCCACTTTATAGTCTGTAACCTCCCTAACGGTTATATAATCATAACCTATACGATGAAGGGTCAGGTACCCACTTTATAGTCTGTAACCTCCCCAACGGTTATATAATCATAACCTATACAACGAAGGGTCAGGACCCACTTTATAGTCTGTAACCTCCCTAACGGTTATGTAATCATAACCTATACGATGAAGGGTCAGGTACCCACTTTATACTCTGTAACCTCCCCATCGGCTATATAATCATCCTATACGATGAAGGGTCAGGCACCCTCTTTATACTCTGTAACCTTCTCAAAGGTTACATAACCTTTACATTGTTTTCATGTTTGTGCAACCTTCTCAATGTTTACATAACCTTTACAATATGTAACTGTATCAACATATAAACAGGTTGCATCTTGTAAAGACAAGTTGGATAATGTCCAGGTGAAATACAAATATGGACTTTGAACTGTTTATCTCTAACATATAAATAAATAGTAGAGTTCCTTAATCCTAAATCAACTGCTGGACCTTGAACTGTTTATTTCTAACATATAAATAAATAGTAGAGTTCCTTAATTCTATAAGAGCTTTTGGACTTTGAGCTGTTAATACTCTATTTTTACTTATCTCTTTGAAACATAAACAAAACAACTTTTCAATGTACCACGTATTTTGCATATCTGATAGTATAAATAATGGTCTTAAAAGGATTAACTTTCAATCCTTTAAGTTCCTATCGAACTTTTAATCTCTAAAATACATCGACAAATCGAAACGACTGTATCACGCTGGCCAAAGAGGTTATACCTTTTCATAGCTTTGAAATAATTTCAAAGTACACGAGTCGGTATTAATAACTACGAACAAGATGAAGTAAATTTTAATTGATGAATATTAATTAATCATTAATTCAGGTTCAACTTTTATACGTACACAAAACAACTTTTTAATCTTCTATGTATTTTTAATCGCTGATTGTATAATCAATGGATTTACAAATTTACAAATATATCGACAAATTCGAAACGACTGTATCACGCTGGCCAAAGAGGTTGCACCTTTTCATAGCTTTGAAATATTTTCAAAGTACACGAGTTGGTATTGACAACTTCGAATACGATGCAGTAAATTTTAATTAATGAATATTAATTAATCATTAATTAATACTAATTCTTAATGCTTTAACAGCTTTTGGACCTTGAACTGTTAATACCAAAATATAAAGAATGATTTAGGACTTGTTATTCCTTCCGCTAAAAAGTAAACAAATTTAGCTTTCGCAATAATGCTCTATCTCTTAATCCTTCCTTTAAAAGTAAACAATGGACTTTGAACTGTTAATCCTCTATCATTAGTCATCTCGCTGAAACATGATAGAGGATTAACAGTTCAAAGTCCATTGTTTACTTTTAAAGGAAGGATTAAGAGATAGAGCATTATTGCGAAAGCTAAATTTGTTTACTTTTTAGCGGAAGGAATAACAAGTCCTAAATCATTAGTCATCTCGCTGAAACATAAACAAAACAACTTTTTAATCTTATATGTATTTTTATTCTCTCATTGTATAAACTATTAAAACGCCGTAAAAGAATTAAATATTAAATCCTTAAAGTTTTTTTATCATTTACAAACAATGATAAAGAGCCTTTTAATCATTTCATAATATCTGGATAGATGACGTCATTATTATTAGCTAAAGTTTCAATGTTTACATTTTATGCAATTTTTCCAAATTTTTACCTTTACCTACCTATTTCTTCTTTAAATTTTCTATAACCTCCTCAATGTTTATACATTTTCTGTCCGCTAGGGCGCAGCACCTTACTCCACTAGTGAATTTTCCTGGCTAGTTTACATAATGCTCTCAATGTCTATGATTTATGCAACCTTCCCAATGTTTACGTTTACCTACCTATTTGTTTACGTTTTCTATAACCTTCCCAATATTTAAATTGTATGTAAATATAGTCTTCTCAACTGATTTTTTGCCTTTCCTAAATTGTTTTTCCCCTTTTCTGAACTTGATTTAATTATAATTAACAACCCTGGTTCCTAATTGCACTCGGATATTGCGAGACCTTGCGATATCATCGGCTCCTTTCGGCTATTCTCGGATACCCTCGGAGCAGTGCGGCTGGGCCCGATCATCGTCATCGGTGACGCTCGTTCACCCTCGTTTTTCCTCGAGTTCCCACCTCAATCTCCCTAGTCTGTCTTAGGATGTTCCCGATTCTAGAATAACCGAACTCCTCCGGCCTCATATGATCATCCAGAATCATTAGGAAAAATTTGAAAAAATCTCCTCTTCTCACCTGGACTTCTTCTCCTACGGTTCCAACCCTTCATTTTACTCAGCACGTAGAGGTCTCTCGTCTGGGTACCCTTGATCAACTCTAAATATTTACATTTTTCATAACTTGAAGTCCCATAATTTTAGTGGTTTTTAGTAATTTTAGCGGTTTTTATTGATTTTAGTTATTTCTCATCAACTTCTAATGGCAAAATACAGTTCGGCAATAATACCATGCTTAATGTTTAACCGAATCCATCATTTTCTTTCAATTCATTGATAATATCTTTTGAGTAGGCCTTTTACTGCTTTGCTGGTCTTTTATCTCTAATTTTTAACATAGCTTTATATTTTTTAGTATATTTTAACCAATTTTAGATATTACTTTTTTTGTTTTTATAATTGATTTTGCCTGTTACTTTATTGATTTTAGTAAATTTTAATGATTTCGGAAATAAAATAAAACATTTTACTAGCAAATATTTGTATATAAAACTGTTTTGAGATGATTTATTATTTGTAGTTGATATTATTTGAGAATGTTGATGTAAGATGTGCTATATTTGGTCCCCCTTTGTATGATATTATGTTTTTTTTTTTTCATTCCTAATGATGCCCGAATTGGCGAAACTTTGACTGGTCAGATATTTAATGTTGTTTAAGAGACTCAAAACTTTATTCAGAATTCTTCCAGAAATATACTGATAATTTAGAAATATTCATATTAACCCTCAGTTCAATCCATTTTAACGAGTCCATCTTGCTTTTGCACATTAACTTTCTGCTGGACAGAACATTTATGGGCTTCTCCAGGATGAGAACCATTGTTAAGAGGTGTTTCATAGCACCCTAGGATTTTAAAATGAGTAGCTGATAGAGGGAAAATGAGGTAGTTAGAGCACAATGCTGATCATACTTTCTACGAAGAATAGCATCAGGTCTCGTCTATGAGACATTTTTCCAGTTACTTTCGCCTTGCCGAGGTGTGTTTATTGGTAAACATAGCAATCACATACTAGATTTTATTTGTTTTTATTAGATTGATATTTATTTATTTATTTTGTTATTAAGAGGCGGAAGCTGGACCTCATTAAGACTCCAATATCGTTTGGTAATCAACTCCAATCAATTCAAAATGTTAAATATTTCCTCGAAAAAACATAAATTTAAAGGAAGGCATTAGCTCCGTCCTCACTTCATAATTCAAATTGTTTGATATCTTTCATGAAATGATATATGTTTATTCGATATTTCTATATCGTCTCCGGGCCAAAATGTCTTATTTTGTGTAGGTGACTGTAAATATTAGAATGTTTGCCATCATCAGATGACAAATAATATTAACAATGACTAATATGAACAAAATCTTGGTTGTTAGAGCACACTTCTGACCACAGTTTCCTCCAAAAATACCATAAGTTCGTCTGTGAGGCACCTCTACCTAGTGCCTGTTCCCTCATCGAAGTTTGTTTATCAATAAATCAACAATCAGTTCAATCAATTTTAACCAGTCCATCGTGCTTTTGCATTTATTTGTTTATCAAGAGGCGGAAGGTGGATGACTTTAAGACTCCAATATCTTTTGATAATCGACTCCAATCAACTCAGAATATTAAATATTACCCCGAAAATACAGAAATTTAACAGAAGGCATTGATCACTTTCTGAAAAGTTAGACAAGCTGCGGACATTACATGAGAATATGAATATGAATATGGTACTTCCACAATCCAACCAAAAGCAAATAACAGATCATCAGAATTTTTACCTTCAGCAGCAAAATAGTAGTTCGGAATTGATTGCGTAGAAAGTTTGGAGTTTAAAACTCCACAATATTTAATATTAATATTACAAACAACATTAAAGGCACAATATTTCCAAATTACCTTATCACAAGTCACCGATTCTAAGTCCAGATGGAAAATCCTTAAAACCTACCCATAGTAAACTCCAAAGCCTGCACTTATTACCCGGTTGCGCCTGACGAACTTAATTCCTATTTTGCTGATCCTCTTCCTATATCGCACTCTCCTCCATGCTGCACTCCACAAACATCCTTTGATCCTGAAAATTTTACTTTACAAATAATTCCTCTGAAGAGTTACTCTCCTCAGTTCTCAAGTGTAGAACAAATTACTTGGGCCCTAATCACATTCCCGTGAAAATCATCAAACTATGTCTCCCTGCCATTTTTCCCTTCCTTTTACATATCTATAATTTTTTCCTCCAAAATTCCATTTTTCCAGCAACTTGGAAAAAAGCTATAGTCCGTCCGTTGAATAAAGTTCCGGTTTAGGCCTATCTCCATTCTCTCCAACTTATCAAAACCACTTGAAAGAATAGTCCACTCCCAACTTAATAAATTCCTTGAACAAAAAGCTCTTCCCAATCCTCTCCAGTCTGGCTTCCGATCCCTGTATTCCAAGCAATCTGTCTTGTTGAAAATCACCCAAGATCTCCAATCTTTTTTAGACTCACAGAAAATTACTATTCTTGTTCTCTTCGATTTTTCAAAACCCTTCGCCTCAGTTAATCATAACACCCTTCTTTCCAAACTCCAAAACCTTTCCTTATCAAATAGCGTCTTAAAGAGGTTCCTATCCTTCCTGTCTCTTCGCCCAAACAGTTATCATCCCCAATAAACCTCCTTCCTCCCGCCTCCTAACATGTAGTTTTCATCAGGGGTCTTCATTCTCACCAATCCTTTTCTCTGTCTATATTAACGATCTCTCCTATTTCATTCAGCATTCACCATATCACTTACATGCTGATGACTTCCAAATTTGCCAATCCTTCCATCCTACCAAGATGCTTGAGGCTATCCGAAAGGTACAAAAAGATATAGATTGTATCAACGCATGGGCAGTAAGCAATGATTTGAGGCTGAATGTTAAAAAATCTTGTGCGGTGCGCCGCGCATCACACAACTTTCCCTTAACGTCCTATATTAATTATCTTTTTAATATAATTTTAAAAAGCTCACATAAACAATGCTTGAAATAAACTCAGCAGCATTCACTTCTTCACATCTTCTCCCACTTCAGTACAATAAAACAATTTTTTAAACAATTTTAGTACAACAATTCTAAACACTATCTATATATTTTAACTTCGTCAAGTTGCAAATATATTTTAAAAGTTTCGGTTTAGTTTTCATGGAAATATTTTCTTTCCATTAAATAATATGAAAGTAGAAATTATTAACTTAATTTCCGCTTTTGTATTCTTAAATTACTTTATTACAGAGTATATTGTTTATAACAGATTGGTAGGAGAAGGTTCGGTCGCATCCGTCTCCTTTCAGATGCGCTCGGTTACCCATCCAGGGTCTTGTGCTCCTCATAAAATACGCTGTATCTTTGCTAATAGTGGTCCGATTTTGATGATTCTTTTTTTATTTTTTAGATAATTTAATGACCTTTCATACAATTATATATTATATACATACAATACTATAATATATATAAATACATATAATTCTGTACATAATTTACGATAAATTGCATGCTTTTTAGGTTAAGCGCAAATAAAATATTCTTTTCATCATAACTTTTTTCGCTGCATTTCCTCGGTGATGTACTACATAAATGGAAAGTTAAAGGGGTAAGGAGAAGACATTAGGCAAGTTTCATCAAAATCGTTAGAGCCGTTTTCGAGAAAATCGTAAACAATTGTAATATCCATGATATAATTACCATTTCCGGTTAGTCCGATGCGCTGTGTCTTTGCTATTATTGGTCCGATTTTGATGATTCTTTTTTGTTTTTTAGATGATTTAATTACCTTTTATACAATTCTATACATAATTACCATAAAATGCATACTTTTTAAGCTATGTACAAATAAAATATTCTTTTCATCATAACTTTTTTCCCTGCAATTCCTCGGTGATTTTCTAAATAAATTAAAAGTTAAAGATCTTTATATAGAATAATTTAGGCAAGTTCCATAAAAATCGTTAGAGCCGTTTTCGAGAAAATTGTAAAAAAGTGTAAAATCGATTATATAAAATGGCCCTTCCGGTGCGGTTAGTCGAATTTGACGAAAGCGTTGCTGTAACATGCATGTGCCAAACTTAAATACCTAATTTCAGTATCGTACAACTTTTCGTTTTTGAGCTAGACTGTTCACATACACACACCAACACACACAGACACACAGACAAACAGACACACATACCATTTTGCGAGACTTGGTCATTTGGACTCAGGGGACCTTAAAACGTGTATTGTCGTCGAAAACTCGAATTATCGAACACGTAAGACCAGGAAATCGATACAAATTTGTATGCCATGATCTTGGCAAATACAGTATATATTATTCCGCCATTACTCATATCAATATTATATAATGCAGATTTTTTTTATTTCATTAGTATGGATAAATAAATAGTCCTAAATCTAAATATTTTTAAAATGTAGAGAAAAGATTATTAGACTGAAATATTTCTTGTGTTTACACAAGCTCATATCTAATTTCCAGCAATTATTATGATATAAAAACAATTAAAATTAATCATATAATTCGGTGTAAATTGGGTTAATTAGGCGTATTAATACTAAAAGGTCTTGCGTGTCGTCTGTCACACAAACACGAACCGATGTAAATGTCATACATAGCGAAATATATAAACTATTTCTGAAAACGTTCCACATAGCTTGATAAAACAAACCTAATTTTGTATTGTATCATGAAGAATAAGTGCCTAGCCTAAATATAATCAAGATCTAATATTTATTATTAATTCAAGTAATAATTATTAACATAATTTATAAACAATTGTAATTACTAAAATATTAGAATCATAAAATGTTATAGAAATCACTTGTTAATAATCAATTAAGTATTAACATATATTTGCATAAAAATATTGCATGTACAAACATCGAAAAAATTAGCATATAACTATTTATAGTATGCAGCAAGACTAAATAATTATAAAATGTGCTCAATCTTTTTTTTAATTTCTAGATTTAATAAATAAGTGTTTTTATTGTTGTTAAATCAAGTAATTTTTATCTAAATGGTATGAATAGATTAATGGAGAAAATGAAAATATTGTTTCTACAAAAGAATTATTCCTATATATTTTTTTTTAGAATACCTCTACTTACAGCCTCGTTTTCATTTTTTTCTGTTTTTTTTTACCTGAAAAAAATTATTTTATAGTAAAAACCTATTATTATTTAATAATTATCACATTGTAGATTAATAATTGTCTTTAATTAATACATGCAGGACATAGTTCACTCTGCATAGAAGTACAAACATCTTTACCATATCTAAGTAATCAAGAATGAATGGGAGGTCAAAAAAAAAAAAAAAAAAATAGATTTTTCAGAACTTCATTTCAGAAATATAGAACTCTAATATGTTTGGCAAAAAAACATCAAGCATCTAATTCCATAGAAAAATATCTGTTCATTGATCTAAAATAAAATATCTGTATATTGATGAAAATATCTGTTGATTCTATATTACTATAATTCAATTCAAGCAAAAAAATATTCTTATATATCATCTTTATTGTTACTGTATGAATATAGGCAAAGGAGAATAATAATTTACATAAAATAAAGCTGTCATGATAAGCTAAAAGGACCAACCCCAAATCATTTTTCTAAATAAATTCTTTTCTTTTTTTTTGTACCCGAATTGGTCTGAAAATTACATCTTTTTATAGGCATTTGATGATCCTAAATCCAATGGTCGGATCCAAATCATTGGTTTTAGGGTTTTCTTTTGTCATAAAAAGGTATATTTTCCGTATATTACCTTATATTTTCCTATATATTAAAAAGGTATAATCGTCCCCCATTTTATTCAGAGATAATTGCATTCCAAGCAGAACAATGTCAGAAAATCCTGATACTTTGGATGTCATTCCCCTATCTAGAGAAATGGTCTTCACCTCATCTCTTGGTTTAATAAACGTTGTATTTTCGAACTCCTTCAAGTCTTCAGAAAACAAAAAAAAAATACATACCACAGATTAAAGTTTTCTTTGTTTTTATTAATTCAGGCGCCTAGCAGAATACATTTGGGTTTCTTTTCTACAGAAGCCATAATATCAGATGGGTTAAGCACTCAATAATAAACTGGCCTAAGAAATTAATTATTATCTAATAGTTTTCTAATGTTAAACTAATGCAAGCACTTACTAAGTATCAATGAAAGCAACCTAGATAATGTAATGAAAAAAATCCTTTTATAACAACATGTAGTAAAATATCCCTTATGAACAAAACAGCTTTCCATACAACAGTTAAAAAAGTTTACATCTCAAAGTAAACAAATAATATAGAAATTTGTAGCGATATGATGATAGTTGAGTGTTCTTAATTTGATCAATAATCATTATTGTAATAGTACTGTCATCACAGCCAAAAGTGTAATTCTTAAATGAAATAAACTATTATGCAAGTTGAATAATAAATATAATCTTTATAATTCTCTTTTAACTTACATCAATGAGAGGTTAAGAGATACAAGCAAATATAAACCAAAAAGCCATTAATTTGTAATGGGAAATCTGGCAAAGAAATTTAAGATGATAATTTGGAATGGAGAAAGCATTAATAATATGTCTCTAAAGTAGAGTTAAATATTGAGTTTTATTATTTTGTGTTTAATTATAAATAGGCAACAAAGAATATTAAAATGATAAATACATAAATCGAATTTTATAAAATAGCAATTTTTTCTTCATACTTAAACGATATTAATAATATTTTTTTAACTTTCAATATTACTTTTAGAAATACTGTGATTTTTTATGTGTGTTTTACAAAAATCCGCTAGATAGCAGGAGACTCCATACTGGCCCGGTATCTTCAAAGTTGACTTTATTATTTCGGTTTTTTTTTTTTGGTTTTTTTAGAAATTATTAAAGTAGTAGTTAGTTGTTTTTTTCTAAAAAAATAATAACCTTTTAATAGACAACGTTTTATAATTTTATTTCAACTAAAATTATTCAGGCAGAGTATTATATGAAGTATATGAAATTACAAACATTAATATTGTGTAGGTGTGCATAAATTGCTAGACAAAAAAATAAATAAATAAATAACTGTTATGCTGAACCTCTATACATCGAACTTGATGATCTTTAGCAAAATTGCCGATAGATAAAAATTTCAATAAATAGGAAAATGCAAATTTTTGATCATTGGCATGCATATGTATTGATCATTTAGTGCATAGTAAAAACAACCATTATTAGTATAATTATTAGGGTTGAAGAAATTGGTTTGTTGAGAACGAACAGATATCAAACTATAAAAGACATATGTAAAAATTTATAAATGTAAATAATTGCACTTGTTATGTATTTATAGCAGATTTGTTATATACAAAATATATAGATGCAAATTTAATTAATACGTGAACTAAAAATATATATATGTAGAGTGTCCCAGGAGGAAATGTCAGTAACTCTGTAAAAATGTAGTTCAGTACCACCAACCACACCTTATCTTAATCCGTTTTCGAGATATAATTTTTTAAGAGTTTTCCGAGAAAATCACGTTTTTTTCCAATGAAAGTCCAAATTTCTCTGCTCTAACTGAAAATTTCTCAACTTTTGTCACCATTTTTGAAATCGATTGTACCAATTTGTAGAAACCATAGGCGATCAAAGCAGCCAAAGCAAACAAGTAAAAACAAATAATTTTAAGAAATCCTCGGAGAGAAGCTCAGGCAATGAATTTTGTTGCTACGATCTTGGAGAATTTAAAAAACACAGCTTTCCAATGACATATCCAACTTTGCGAAGCTAGTCTAATTTCGAAAACGTTGGATACCTACAACAATACGAGTGCCTAGTATTTTTTTGCCCAGCTTTTGTTAACTCGTACCATGGTTTCTTTTTCCCCAAAAATATTTCCAAAGGGCGCTACTACTACTAACAAAGTTTTTTTTTTTTATTGTTTGTCCAACAATTTTAATATTAATTTATTTTTTAATTAATATTTTTATGGTTATCGTAATGCGATGAATGAGCAGCCGTTGCAGTATTTGATTCCACTTCGAATTATTCAGACAGTTATGGACTTTTTCAGAAAAATAAGAGATAAATTTCATGTTATCTCACACCTCTCACACCGCTTCCATTACTTGCACTCTATAATCATAGGGCGTGTGCAGCATCCTTAATCAGAGGATGCACGAACCATAATAGCGGGGAATCCTTCCATAGGTCTCAGTCGTACGGGAGGTTCGAGGATATTCTTTACTCCTCTAGAAAATTGTTATTATTATATATAACTAAAACCGTATTTTAAACAATTTTTGTGTTCAAATTAAACCAAAAACACTCTTGGATTACAAAAGATATAAAAGTGACTTATTAGTGGGTGTCCACGTGCGCACGCCTATCTCTAAAACATGGCTCAATAGCTTTTTTGGTCACTTATTTTCATGAATGTTGTCAATGATCTTTGGAATCGTCTTGAACAAGTAGTCGTTCGTAATTTTAAATTATCGGCCATAATTAATTCCTTGTCAACTATTATTAATAAATTTGGCTCCATTGCCACATTTATTTTTTTAAATGCATGAACTTCTTTCTATATTTTATTTTTATTTTCGGTATTTGTCTGCTCAAAACCTCTTCTTGATTTTCTTAAAGACTATCTCAACGAAGTCTGTTTCAGCAAAACAGTTCATTAACAAAATCGGGGGAACTTCACTTTCGCAAATGGCAAATGCACACATAAAAAATCAAATGGTTGTAATTTATCAGTCATAATTTGCCGGAAGAAAACAAACTTCATTTATTTTAATTAAATTTATGCATTATAAAGACATTCAAATGTATATATTGAGAGTTTTTCATAATAAACATGTTTTGAGATTTTCGATATCTGGATTCTCAGTATGATTAGGGTTCAACTGTAGCTTGATTTACAATGCTCTTTTTAAGTGCGATGTAATTAAACCATTCAAAATCATACAGTGTTGAAATATTATACAAAACTCAGAAAAATTAGAAAAGATACATAGATTAATTGAAATTAAAATTAGCAGAGCCATAAAATTTCTTACGATGATTCTTGCGTCTTTTCAGGGAATAATACCGATAAAAAACGAAATTGAACAACTGATGGCACTTATAAAATTTAAAAAAAAATCTGAACTGAAAAAAAAAAGACACAGGACAAAACAGTAACAATGAATTTGAAGCAACTGCAAAACAATGGATACACCCATCACTAAACATTAAAATAACACCAATACACTATAGTTAAGACGAACAACAAAGGCTGGGCGCATACTGTTCAAATAATCAAGCAGTAAAAGTAACAGCAATTAAAGCAACAGACGACAACATAAGACAGACATATCATCAAACATATCTTATGGTATTTGCACTGACAGCAAAATATTCGTTGACTTAGCGAATCAGACATTATCGATATAAGCATAAAAACACCGAAGGCATGATTTAATAAAAACCTGAAATATGGTCACCTTCAGCAGATAAAACTTAAAAAAATACAAAAAGGAGTTGGTGTGCTTCATTTCTAAGATAAACCTTCAAATGATTCATGCACATCCAAACCCAAACCATCTGGTGTAGTACATTTTTATAGTAAAGAGAGTAAACCTGCGAAATCAATACATTAATCTTCATTTCTTTACTTAATGAAGTGACTGAAGTAATCTTCTTTTGTTAAATGTGTATTAGTATATGCTATCTTATTATTTAATTGATTTATTATTATTATTATTATTATTCAACTGATTTTATGAATGTATTCATTTAGTTTAGTTTACTTAAATCTTTATTTGAATATATTATTTATTTTTCATATTTTTTTTAAAAATTATTGTATGAATCAATCATTCATTCATTAATCTATTCATTTATAAAGATTTGATTAGTTTTGTTCTTTCTCTTTCTCTTCAGTCCTCAGGTTTATATAATTTACACATTTATAAAAATTCTATAAATAATTTAACTTGTATGTTGAATTGTCAAAATATGTTTTTTTATTGTCTATTATTGTTGGCTTGTGTTTTATATTTTTATTTCTTTTACCTATTAATTTCTATGTAATTTTTTAATTTGTCTTTAACATAACGCAGTGCGATTAGAAAGATAGAGCTTGTAAATGGTGAATCCGTCATAACGATGCCTAGCGAAACTGAAGGGCCACAAGCAATAAATAAGAAAACAAGATTATTCATGTGGTATTTTCCCACTTACGTAAACATACTGAGCATGAGAAGCATTAATAATTAATTACTTGAGTGTATCGAGTGTTTCATTTAAAAAGAAACCATTAGGCCAACATAAAACAAGCAGAGATATTTTGCTAAGGAAATTAATATTTTTATTTATTTTTTGGTAAAGCAAAAAGGAGATATTTTCAAAGATTCACCAAATAAAAAAATATATAAAAGAAAAAATATATTAATTTAAAAATGGAATAACTTAATTAATATAAAACCAAAATCGGTTTGGTTTTACAACAAAAAGTAGAAGAAAAGGTTTATCAACAAAATATTCTGACATTTAATAGTTGTAATACTAGTGAATAATAAAGATCAAAAGTATTCTGAAAAAGTTATGAGAGAATTTGAAAATGAAAATGAAAAGAAGTAGAGTAATACATCTTTCTCGACAATCTTAATATTTTACGAGAAATAAATAAAGTTAATGTGTTAAAATATTGAAATTTATATAATTTAAAATGTTTGTTTATAGATTATGACTATTTTCAAATGTCGGTTTGAATAGATTTGCCAATAAAATTACTATCAAATGATTTGAGCACTTTTTTTAGCCGTATTTTCTTCGAAAATAATAGACTTTTGCACCGTATCGAACTCATCTGAGGGGAGTGGTGGTGCATTTTTTATCCGTTTCATAACCCCTAGACCACGATTATGAGAGTTTCGGAGATATCTGGTTTACGTATGTATGTGTATATATATATATATATATATATATATATATATATATATATATATATATATACATACATACACACACACACACACATATACATAAATACAAATATATATTTATTATATTTACCGCATTGGCGCACTTGCAGAGGACCTTGTTCGATCAAATGAGCTAAAATTCCGTATATCTCGAATTTAGGTTTATCTGTTTTATTCGCGGTTTTTTAGGTTTTGCGCAGCTCAACAGCCCATCCAAATTGAGTTAAGAAGGTTGAAAATTTGTATGTGAATTGAATTGGTGTTAGATATGTCTTTTTGGGATCTCAAATTATTTCTCCCAGCTCCACGGTTCTGCCTTTCTCTATAGCCCCTCCAAATTAAGTCAGAGAGTTGAAAATGTGTATGTGACTTGAATTGGTGTTAGAGAGAGGCCTTTTGATATTTTCAATTTTATATTTTAGTAAAAATGCGATCTCAGTGACTGAGATCTGCACCCCACGTTTATTTTACTTTCCGTTACTTGTCTGTCCTCTGAGTCCAAATAACCAAGTCTCGCAAAATGGTCTGAGTGTCTGTGAGTCTGTGTGTATGTGAACAGCCTAGCTCAAAAACGAAAAGTGTACGATACTGAAATTACGTATTTAAAATAAGCACATACAAGTGATGTTACAGCAATTTTTTCGTCAAAATCGACTAACCGGAAGTGCCACTTTATATAATCGATTTCACACTTTTCTCGTAAACGGTTCTAATGATTTTGATGAAACTTGGCTAAATTATTCTTAATAAAGGCCTTTAACTTTTCATTTATGTAGTAAATCACCGAGGAATTGCAGGGAAAAAAGTTTTGATGAAAAGAATATTTTATTTGCCCATAGCTTAAAAAGTATGCATTTTACAGTAAATTATGTGTAGTATTGTATGAAAGGTAATTAAATTATCTAAAAGACAATAAAAGAATCATGAAAATCGGACCAGTATTAGCATAGATACAGTGTATTTTATGAGGAGCACAAGACCCTAGATGGATAACCAAGCGCATCCGAAAGGAGACGGATGCGACCGAACCTCCTCCCACCAATCCGCCAATCTGTTGTCAACAATAACAGAGCATATTCAACAATATGTTGTTGGGGCCGGTATATTGCAAATATCATCGTTGGCACACTCTGTCCGGATTCCTCTTTAAAGCCATTTCTCCTAAATTGCCAAGAGTTGGAAAAATGCAATCAAGCGGTTTTCTAACGACTCCATGAATCTTTGGTCCAAAATTTGTGCTACCTGAAAAAGTGTATAGTTTTTTGTCAGACCACACTCCGCACATGATTAAAGGAGGAAAGTCCATAAAAGTATTTTATCCTAAAATGCTTCATGTCATATGTCTTGTGTTCGCGTTCCACCATGTTTCAGAAGTTGTTCGGTCTGAATTATCGGAGGAAGATTTGTTTATTCCCCCCGTTAAACAGCCTTTTTTTAAAAGTTCCAAACTCAGTGCAAATTTTCAAGGAAAATTGCCCTGATCTAGCATCATCTCCTCAGTCAGTAGTCATGAGAAGCGGAACTTGGTTAGAAGATACTGAGTAGGTACAACACCAAGAACTTTGACGAAATAGAAGACCTTGTTTCAAAGCTAGATGGTGATTCAGGCGCAGCCATATTTCAAGTTTAGAAAATGTTGGAAAATCCGTCGCACTCACTATAACGCATTTTGAATTACGGAGCGTGACTAGATTAAAAATCATATAGACGCGAGCGTTCTTTCAACAGATATCTAAACTTCGTCAAGTTCCTATCGACGTACTATTACGTCTGAAAATTTAAAAATGCATTTATTTTTCAACTGTTTTCCTGGTAATGAATAGATTGTGTTTTGAAATATATAAATTAAATAATTTTATTACATTTAACTTTTTCACATTCTTTATATATTAGTTTTAAAATTTATACATATGTATGCACATATTTGGATTTTTTAATTACATGAAAATCTTAGCACTACTGGTCATTAATTAATCTAAAAGAATTCAAGCACATTTAAACAATTCAAGCACAGTTAAATCTATTAGTTGTAAGTTAAATCTATCAGTTCTTCCAGAAACTTACCGTTACATAAAAATATTAAGGAAAAAATGATTGTTTAGTTGATGAAATAAATGTTTGCTCAGGAAAAATAGCCGCATTTAAAAAAAAAATCGAAACGGTTCACAGTTCTTCAAGTATTGATGGTGTGTTGGACAAAAATCTATCTATTGTGGACTCTTATAGGTAATGCCATTCTGACCATGAATATACCCCACAACATGGGTTGGAAATGACTTTTTTTGGCAAATATAACCCCCGAAAAACCAGAAAAACATTCCTTAGAAGAATATTTTGAAATATTATGATCACAAATGATATGAATGATATAAAAAAAAAATAGATTTCAGTTTTTTTGTTTTTTTTTACCAAACAACAAAAATCGATTATTTAAAACGATTAGTTGTTTTACTAAAACAATTTAACATTAAAAAACTCATTATATAATACATACATATACAAAGACCAAATATGCAATTTAATGTATTTATTAACTTTTCAATTAAAGTATTTATTAATACTAAAATTTGAATTTAACATCGGTATTATACAATTTACGATGATATTCTTTAAACCGAATCAAAATAATTTTCGTTACTGCTCCTTTCAGTATCTATATATATTACGCGACGTTGAAAGCCCCTCTGGTTCTTCAATAAGCTTTTTTATTTCTCCATATACTTTGACTTGCTAACCCCAGTTCGCTGTATAGTGATATGAGTGGTTCATATGTTAAGATCATCATCTTCTAAGTAGATTAGTATTGGAACCGACTCATGAGAATTTATGGGTATGATGCAATCTGTGTTTAATTACTTACTTGTATTTTGTCTCTGACATATCTTTAGGCAATAGTCCAATTGGACTATTATAAACCAAGCTATTATTTATTGAATATAGTCTAAAAAAACAAACCAATTTACCACAGACCTTAACAATTTGTGTGCATTTCCTTTCAGATAAATCCAAGTCAAAGTATAGCGCTAGGGATATTTTTTCTCGTTTTTTGTTTTTCTTATTTTTCTTATGATTATTTGCCTCTAAAAAATAAATAAAAACACGCCAAACCTAAACGCGCAAACTTGCGCAGATCATAGTTTTAGATTTGCCTAGTGCAATGATTAGATAATAAATTGTTAAAAATTTGTGTTAAAAATTTGACATCTCATCGATATCTACTTAGTGAAGAATCTATTAATAAAATATCTGATGTGGGCAACACATGATTTCCTTGTACGCCTATTCAATTATAAATCCGTGGCTCAAAAAGTGATACTGAATTTCGTTACTAGTTTCCGAAGATTGCAGTAAAAACGACACTCGGAGTCCCGTCATCCATCTATTGACGAACACACACACACACACACACTCTTGTCACTGGAGGTATCATTCCATTATTATACGTCGTTTTCCTTCAGTAGGCAACTAGTTTCCAAGATATTTCTTCATGTTCCATGACAACAATAAAACTGTCAATATCACTGGATAAAGCATTAGAAATGGACAGTTTCGACATATTAAGCGGAAAAACCCACTTAACTAATACCTTATTCGCACGATGAAGACTTTTTGATCTCACAAATGGGAAAGAAAACTAGTATTTAAGACTCAATTTTAAAACTTAAAATAAGTAATAAAACGCTGCAAATTATTACACAATGGTTTATTATTTCCATTTAGAAATCTTTCAAAAATTTCTATTCTGTCCAAGAAAAAAAATTAAGCAGTAGTCACCAAAGGGAAAGAAATTTGAAGCTTTTCACAAGATGATCGACGTGAGAGTGCTGAACTGGGAATGTTAATTTAAAAACTCTGTCAATTCAAGTAGGCTGTGATGTAAAATGATACAGAGGAAATATTTGATGTGCACTTCAGAAGGAAACAAAAAAAAAGAAAGACTAAGGAAGCTAAAGGAAGTAAAGAAATAATCCAAGAAAGAATAAAACAGAGAGATACGAGGAAGTCAGAAGCCCAATAGATAAGTCAGGAAGCAGGATGACTAGCCGCCAGGAGAATCAGTCTCAGAAGTTCCTAACGCAATATCTCAGCTAATAATGGTCCGATTTAAATTATTTTTATTTCGTTTTGTAGGGAATTTCATTGACTTTCGTTTAAATACAATAAAAGCTCCAAACAAAAAATAATTTGCTAACGGATTTTTTCAGTTTTTGTCGTACAAGGAAGTAAAAAAAAAATTTTGCGGACGGATTTTTTTTTTATTCGATATTTGGATTCTACGTATCTTGAAACGTAAAACCTCAAATTTTGAGGGGGGTTACAAAAATATTCTATTGAAAGTCTAATGTCTGACCTTCAAGTAAAGTACCACTTTCGGTTTTCCAATTTAGACTAAAATCTAGAATGTTATTTAAATCAATATATAAGTTATAAATACTAAATTTGAGGAGCTTTGCATAGTATTTTAATATAATTTTTTATGGAAATCAATTATGACCTTCAAGTAAAGTATCACTTCCGGTGATCAAGCAGTGACCAAAAAGGGAGGTTCACAACTAGATTTTACAACAATCCTAAATACGAAATTTCAACTTTCTACGGCAAACCGTTTTTGAGTTATGCGAAATACGAACGTACGAACGTACGCACAGACGCCACGACGAAACTAGTCAAAATGGATTCAGGGATGGTCAAAATGGATATTTCCGTCGAAATCTGAAAACCGAAAATTTTCACGATTACAATACTTCCTTTACTTCGTACAAGGAAGTAAAAACGACAGACCGGACTGTTTACATTGCGTACTCATCTCTACAGTAAAATGTCGATAAACGGGATCGAAATGAATGTTTATTTTAAACAATTTATTTACTTTTAGTAACATAAGCACAAACAAATACGTGTAAAAACTATAATTTATATTAACTGGCATCTCTATATAAATTCTAAACAGAAATAGAGATATGATATTTTGGTTTTTGCCCGCTCTCCAAAATTTTCCATGTCACAAAACACGGATTAGAGAAATCAAAATAATTCTGTTGATGTTTTAAAATCTGGTTCTGCTTAGTTAGACCAGCAAATTTTAACACTGTGTACTCAAATATCTAATCGACTTTTTACTTGTTTCGCGGATAAGATATTTTGTATGCCACGCTCACTTAAAATAATACCCAATTAATTTAATATTTTGAAATCGGAAATTCAAAAAGTTGATAGAAAAACAGACATTTACCTAAAAAAAATTAAACTCACTGAGCCCACAGAGATTGGGGACTTTCTTTATAACATTATGCAATAAAAGGTTTTCTACCAAAAGATTCTATTTTCAATTTAAGTAAATGCAGTTAAATTACAAATGTTTATATGTATATGTGTCCATATACAATGAATTCTAATAAAGGAAAGCATATAAATGTATTTAAGTATAATATGAATAAATACAGACAGAACAGTATTTTAAATTCTTGAAAGTGTTCTTAGAAAAGCCTTCACCTGACAACAGCAACCTAAACAAAGGATTGCACAATAACTATTGTTCCGATAAAACTTTCTACCCATGCGCTAGAATATTTTACTGTCAGCATAGAATCGTAATGAAAAAACAATTTTAAGGTTAATAGCAAAATATTTTTAAAGTGTATTAATGTTAATATGTACATATTTAAAAAAAATACATACATATATATATATATATATATATATATATATATATATATATATATATATATATATATATATATATATCTGTGGGAATTGGGAAAATTAGATAAGTAGAATCATTTAAAAATTATATCAAAATAAATAATTGAGGCGAAAAAAGTATTAAATTAAATTAAGGTATTAGAATTTTACTTATAGGTATGATAAAAAAAACTCAAATTTTAGGGAGATCAAAGATTTTTTTTTTCTTGGTCGATTAAAAATGATCATTATACAAAATAATAAACGAAAAAGAGACTAGTATTAGATTTTTGTATGATCTAGAGCTTTTAAGGGTTGTAAAAAAAAAAAAATTTTAATTGACCTCTCATTTAAATGAAAAAAAAAAATGGATTTCGACTAATCTTTTTTTTCACAATTGGTGCAGATACAATCTCTACGCTTAGGCATAGATTAAGAAATATTTGAGGACTGACCTTTTACCTTCTATATTCAGTCGTGTTTTTTAATTTAAATTGGGACTTATAAGACTACAATATCTTTATGATCATCTTATAAGAGTTAAGTAACGATATCATTTCATATATGCTGAACTACTACGGCAGATGCCTAAAAAAGACCTATTGCTCTTAAACCGCATTTATAGGTACATCTAAACTCAGGAAAGCTAAATATCCCATACAATGAAAGAACGAAACATATACATATATAGTTTACTCCATCATTAATCACCTTAATGCACAATAGTTCCAAGTCCATTTTGTTCAGTTTTTCATTTTGATATAATTTTATTCCTTGTGAAGTTCTGCTTTCAATCCAATTCATAATGTTCAAAGTACATTTATCGGCCCATTAACATTCTAGATTAGTGATACCGAAACATGAAAATATTTGAAACATTGTTTTGGGGTTTCCCTAAACTTTAAAAACGGTCTTGGAATTACTGTGTATTAAGGTATCGATATATACTTAAAATTTTATTAACTATTTGCACCATTTTTTGAAAAGTTACTGTAAAAAATGTAAAACTACAGAATGCCTCATAAGAACGGGCTGTTATAAAAGCTATAATATACATTTTACACATATTACATATATACATTTGAGTACTGTCTGATGTCCCCTATCCTAACATGCAGAAGTCGACAACTATGATCATTATAAAAAAAAACTAATTAAAATGAAAAAAAACTTTTCTTTTTTGGAGGGAGGGGGGAAGAGAGAGAGGAAGCATTATTACAACATCGACTGTCCCAAGCTAAACTTGCTGAAGAGACCTGCAAGGAGATCCTTATCAGTGGAGTTCGAACAGATAACTATTGTGCTAACTTTATTTAATAAGCAAAACAGTACCTGAACATCACTTGCAACTAGTTATAGCATTAATTATAAGATGTTATGTTACTACGTCGCAGGTCATCAAAAAGTCTACAGCAGGACTTAACTAACAAATTGTGAATTGCTCGAGGTTTATATGTCCAAACTTAAGCCTGAAGGGAGAGGTTCTTAAATAATATTATAATTAAAATAAAATTTTAAATATAAATGATAGACATACCGATAACAAATAATAGGCACAGTTTCAAGTGAATGATATTTTTAAAAATTAATAGAAAAAGAAAGATAACTTCAAAATGATTATTACCTATGATAAATTATACTGCATGACCATATAAAATCAGTTGACATCCGCAAGATGGTATAGAAGGATCAATCTAAAATAGTAGAATGTGAGACGATTAAGGATGGCAAACGAACACCGATGTGTTCATTGAAACTATTTTCGAAATTTTTAGACCAATGTATCGATATTTTAATTTTTTTTTTTACCATCGCTATCCACGTCCCTCCTGTCGGTCATCACTTTTTCAATAGCTTGAAAAAATTGCGGGGAGTGAATCATTCTGAACTGTTCCCCCAAAAAAATTGTATGACTTAATTAATTATTACGGATAAGGACCACATTCCGATAAGAATAACATATAAGTAAATACTTAAGCTGTCATTGGAGTAGCACCTCAGCACTCAATAAAGTGTGAAACTACGTCGTTTCCAATCCGGTCTGGGACGACTGAATTTCATTTCGTGTTCTTCCTGCCCTGGGCGATAAACTCATTAAATACAACTATAAATATAAATCCGTAACTTGAATTTCGACTTTTTATAAAATAAAAGTAACTGTTGTTGAACACTTACAGAAAAAGTTTAAACTTGAAATTGAAATCAACAATTTTGCCTATTTACAGCAAAAAAATCCTTAATTTTCTCGGTTATGGTGAGTATTGGAGGCGCGAAGTGAATTATTTGGTGATTCCAGCAGATAAAATTACTTGTAAAAAAAAATACAAAAAATAATCGGCAAATGTAAACAGGAAGAACCTGGTATGGTTCAAAGATAACAAACGCTCTTAAAACTTTTCCACATCCAACTTGGCAATGCTCTTCACTGTTTCCTAATTTGAAACAAATTTAAAAACCGAAACAAAAAAAATAATTCATTAAATATGTCTTCAACAAATCAATCTTCACAAATGACCAGTTTTTTGTCAAGCCAATTGTGCGTACCAATCAGGCAGATATTTGATTGTTTAATTAGGAAAGGATTCTGGTGAACAAGCACTCGATTTCTTCAGACATTTAATAACCGAAAGGAGTGTAAATATTAAGGAGCAGTTATGACGTATATCGAAAAGATACTTTGCAGAAAATTTCCATAAAAATCGATTAAAAATGTATCAATAAATCCAAGTGATAAAAACGCTGCCAATTATTATACAATGGTTTATTACTTCTAAATAGTAATATTTCAAAAATATCTGGTCTGTCCATTCAAAGGACTTTCCATATAGCTTAGGTTTACAGTTCAGATAATTAAATTATCTTTCAAATGAGCATTTGGAATTTTTCGGGAAAAGAACATGCGCTTGATAAAATATATCTACCGAGTTCAGCAAAGAAATTAAGAAGAAGACACCTATGGAGCAGAAATTTTAAGATTGCCCCCAGATGATCACCGTGAGAGTGTTAAGAAGAAACTTTGTCAAAGCAAGAAGGCAGAAATGGTTAGAACTGTAATCAAAGGATGAAATGGTACAGAGAGAGATATTTTAGGTGCACTTCAGTGAGTGAAGAAAAAGCAAAAAACAAGAAGCTGAAGGAAGTGGAGAAATAATCCGAGGATGGATGAAGTAGAGGAAAGCCAGGAGCCCGCAATGAAAAAATGAAAAGAATGAAAAAAAATTTCTTGGTCGATTACAAAGGTCTATTATTGAATATAATTACAAAAATATTGGGGATGTGTTGACGCTCGCATATACTATACTAGTTGTAGCTGTTGAATCCCAACACCTGTCTCTTAATTAATTAGTGACATTTTTTATTTATTTTAACACAAAAATAAAATCTATATATACACTGATGAATCTCTAAAGATTGAAAGCGAGAGTTCCTCCAAAAGACAAATTGGATATATGGATAAAATAAAAAACAAAACAAAAAAAACACAATCTCCCAAAAATATCTGATGTCGACAACACATGACTTCCTTGTACGCTTATTAAACTATAAATCTATGGCTCAAAAAGTGATCCTGAATTTGGTTACTAGTTTCCGAAGATTGCAGTATCTCAAAAACGACATTCGGCGTTTATTGACACCCATTTATTATGGAAAACCAGTATTTTACACTAAATTTTAACACTTAAAAGAAGTAATAAATTTTTTTAATTAGATTGGAAACCAAATTGCGTTTGTAACCTTTATTACCGAAACATATGACTTATATATTTAATTTAAATATAATTTTGGATGTAACCTTCAAGTAAAGTACCCTTTTCGGGTCACTAATTTTAACCAAAATATATTAAATACATTCCTATCGATATAAAAGTCCTATTTACCAAATCTAGTATGTTATTTAAATCAATATATAAGTTATAAATATTAATTTGAGAAGTTATGCATAGTATTTTTATATAATTTTTGATAAAAATCAATTATGACCTTCAAGTAAAGTACCATTTCCGGTGATCAAGCAGTGACCAAAAAGGGAGGTTCACAACTAGATTTTACAACAATCCTAAATACGAAATTTCAATTTCCTACGGCTAACCGTTTTTGAGTTATGCGAAATGGGAACGTACGTACAGACGCCACGAAGAAACTAGTCAAAATGGATATTTCCGTTGAAATCTGAAAACCGAAAATTTTCGCGAATACAATACTTCCTTTACTTTGTAGAAGGAAGTAAAATATCTGATGTGGGCAACACATGACTTCCTTGTACGCCTATTAAATTATAAATCCGTGTCTCAAAAAGTGATACTGAATTTGGTTACTAGTTCCCGAAGATTGCAGTAAAAACGACACTCGGGGTCGTGACATCCATCTATTGACACACACACACACACACACACTTGTCACTGGAGGTCTCATTCCGTTATTATATGTCTTCTTCCTTCAGTAGGTAACTAGTTTCCACGATATTTCTTCATGTTCCATGACAACAATAAAACTGTCAATATCACTGGATAAAGCATTAGAAATGGACAGTTTCGACATTATAAGCGGAAAAACCCACTTAACTAATATCTTATTCTCATGATGAAGACTTGTTGATCTCACAAATGGGGAGGAAAACTAGTATTTTAGACTCAATTTTACCACTTAAAACAAGTAATAAAAATGTTAAATTGGATTGGAAACCAAATTGCGTTTGTGACCTTTATTACCGAAACATATGATTTCTCTTTTAATTTAAATATAATTTTTGATGTAACCTTATTATGACCTACAAGTAAAGCACCCTTTTCCGCTCACGAATCTTAACCAAAGTCTAGTAAATACATTTATATCGATATAAAAGTCCTATTTACCAAATTTGAGATGTTACATTATATTATATTACATCATATTTTAATATATTTTTTGACGAAAGTCTAATATGACCTTCAAGTAAAATACCACTTCCGGTTTTCCAATTTAGACCAAAATCTTGTATGTTATTTAAATCAATATATAAGTTATAAATACTAAATTTGAGAAGTTTTTCATAGTATTTTAATATAATTTTTGATAAAAATCAATTATGACCTTCAAGTAAACTACCACTTCCGGTGATCAAGCAGTGACCCAAAAGGGAGGTTCACAACTAGATTTTACAACAATCCTAAATACAAAATTTCAACTTTCTACGGCAAACCGTTTTTGAGTTATGCGAGTTATCAGACGACTATTATGTTTAACAATTTTATAACTATAATTTTAAACACTAGTTTAATATCAGTAAACTGCCTTCTCAGGGCTCTCTAATGCCTTAGACCATACAAATGGGAATCCTTAGCATGTGGTAACACCTTGTCACTGGCAGTGTCGGCTGACCACTGCCCAAAGATCTTTTGTCTCCTACCGGAAAGCCTGTCAAGCTCTCTCTTATATTCAACAGTTTATTGCTACCATATTCTAGTTCAGATGTCAATTATATATTTTAACTGAACCGTCAGAACAGCCCTCACAAGAACTTCACATGAGCTTCCAAGAATTGTTCCCAAATAGGCCACCCAGAATTTAGGTGTAGAGGAAATTATCCCACTCTTTCTTCTCCTTGCAACTTCATCCCCTCTCTATTCTCATCTCTATAAAGCCTTCTCTAAGATTCTATATTGGACATTCCATATCAGAGTTAACCATGATGTAAGATAGCTAAGATATTGTAACTTAGTTTGTAAGAAGCATTATAAATGTCATTGTAACATTTTGTTTAGACAATAAAAGTATATCTTAAAGTCTTCACTGTTGTGTGTTCGTTAATTTGCGAAAGACGAACGTACGTACGTACAGACGTCACGACGAAAGTAGTCAAAATGGATTCAGAGATGTCAAAATGGATATTTCCGTTGAAATCTGAAAACCGAAAATTTTCGCGAATACAATACTTCCTTTATTCGTACAAGGAAGTAAAAACATATCGTTGGCAAAAGTGTGAAACAACGTAAGTCAAAAACAGATAATATAATTATCTGCATAATTTTAGATTTTTGTGTAAATGTTATGCGCAGGAATTCATTTTTATTATTTTCTATTCGATAGAATGTCACTTGCTCTCGAATAGAATCGAAGAGTGCTTACTATTAAAAAAAAAAATCTCAATATATATAATTCAAAAATTGTATTACGGAAAAGTTCAATCTAATCGCTTCAGTCTCGATTTAAGAAAAAAAGAAAATAAATAAATAAAAAAAAAAAAAAAAATAGCCACAGGCGTTGATGACCTAGCGGTTTTACGCCTTAAAACTCAAACAAACAATCAATCGAATCGCTATGAGTCTTGCTACTCGTAAATGTTATTTTTAGTATGGTGATAACATCACAGTCGTTCCTACCAGCTAAAAACACAGTTAGACATCAGTGGAAGAAGGTTCACCTTTGAAGACACCTCCAGCCAGCTTACCAGCACTTTAAATCTCGTTAGGTTGCCTTTTAAGTTGTTGGGTCCATACTTATTCCTTGGAATTTAACCTCAACAACTAATCGGGCAACGTTGCTCTATGAGACTTCCGCGATGGACGACGTTATAGCGGGAGATGCTCGTGGAGAGAAGAGGCCGAGCGGGACTCCGGAAGCAGATTTTATTCCGGAGTCCAAGAAGAGGACTTTTAGATCCCGATCCACCGCCAACAAGGGACCTGCGCCCGTACTGGTCTTTAACAGACTCGAGGCTCTTACGCCGAGTAATACCGGACCAGGGCCTGCGCCTGCGCCTACACCTGCCAAGGCGCGGCCCCTACCGCCCAATATCATCAGCCAGCCCATCTCATTGGGTACTTACATCACTAAGAACAGGATGGCCGTCTTCCATCCGTGGGAGCATACCTTCAGGGATGCACCTGGGTGTACTTCGACCCTCGACCTACTCCTGACCTGAGATCTGCAAACCATCTCGGACTCCCTAGCGGTCCCGTACGGACCTTATCCACGTCATTAAGAGGAGGACTGTGCGCCAGACATCAGGAAGTGACCTGTGGAACACGCTGAACTCCTTGCTGATAGCTATGCGGCGAGGGAAAGCTGGCATCTGCTCCTAGACTTCCAGAAGGACCACTACCCCACTACCGTGCCCGAATTAGAAGCCAATTTTTTCCACCTTTGGCCAGCTTGAGTCGGTACTACACCGTACTAAGAGAAACAAGGAGTCGGGATAGGATGACAAGCTATATGTGTTGTTGAAGATGCTCCCTCGGAGGATTAAAGTTTTTCTACTGGACATCTTTAACTCTTGCATTCGGATCTCGTACTTTCTAATATCTGGAAACAAGCGATCGTAGTGCCACTAATCAAGCCGGAGAAAACTGTAAACCTTCTGGAGCACTATCGGTCCGATCAGCCTCCTCTCGCACATGAGCAAGATTTTTAAGCGGCTTCTTCACCACCACCTGATGAAGCACTGCAGTGAGGAGCCCGTCATTCCGTCGGAACAGACTGGTTTTCAACGAGGGTTTTCCTGCGAGCAGCCTCTTGTGAAGCTGCAGGCCCACCCCATAGAGCATATGCAGATAAACAGAGCTACGGCGTTCATATCCCTGGACAGCACACAGGCGTTTGAATGTGTTTCGCACACACTGTTATTCCACCGTCTGTCGGAGCTCAGGTTTCCTGCCTCCCTAGGCCGATTGATTGGATGTTATATTAGCGGAAGATCTTTTGTTGTACGGGTCGGCGATAACCTATCGCCCCCATGCGATACCATCTACTGAGTACCTCAAGGGTCTATACAAGGACGAATAATGTTCGTCCTTTTCACGCCACCTGTGGTCTCAGTGAAGCAGCCAATCCGGACATCAGTATCTACCCCAGCAATGTCAACGCCGCCAAGGTCCTCCTAACGGAATAGGTAGCATCAGCGGCCATAGAAGCAGAACTGAAACTGATCGGCATCAGGGTGAATCCAGCGATGCCATCCTGGTGTCGTTTCAGAAAGGGAAGAAACCACTGCCCAGAGCTTTCACCGGCCTCTCTCCAACTCCATTTTCAAAATCGGCGTCACTTTAGACAGGCAACTCACCTTATCTGGTCACGTAAGGTAGAGAATCAAGCTGGCCCGGATAAAGTCACTATGGCTCTACTACCTGCTCACGTCGCCACAGCTCTCAGTGCGGCTAAAGCTGCAGATCTACAAGAGCTACTTTGCTCTATGTTGCACCGCTGCTCCTTATTCCTGAACGAGAATAATGGTTCCTCCCCCCTTCTCTGCAAATAATTGGGGGCCAAAGCCAAAATGTGAAACATTCAACAAATCTGCACACAGCGGACATTGCAATATTAATAACCTTGGAATGCCTTCGGATAATGAAAGGAATGATTGTATATTGTGCATAATTATTGTTTAAATTGTATGTGAAATAAAAGGAGGATAAGAAAAAAATCAATATAATAAAAATTGTTTAACGGTTTTTGTCTCTTTGAAAAGTTGGGATTTGACAGTTACATGGCTTCACACTTTGCCAACGACATAGAACACATTAAAATTATAAAATATTGTTTATTATTTCATACATAATAAAAACAGATAAAGTTAAAATGTTATAGTAGAAGGGATTAGTTTAAGGTCAAACGACAAAATAGACAAATTAATGTATTTAATTGGAGATTTAAAACAAATGTTTAATATTTAATAAATGTTTAATAAATTATTAAAAAGATAAATATGTATGCATGTACATAAAAACTTTTTTTTTTACTTATTTATATAATCACAAAAGTATATAAATACATATTCTTCTAAACAATCTGAATATATGTAATATTTAAAAAAAAAATAGTTTAAACCAAGGATTACAGTGAATGGTAAACACATGCACATATCTATAGGATTTAAATTACAAAACAGACACTGAACCTGTTATGATAAGGTTTATTTCCTGCCATAACGAATGGGTTACCATGCAAGGTCAGTCGCAAGGTTCTCGATAATACTGGAGAACGGCATGCGTTGTATCTTTTCACTTTCTTGATCATACAATAATAAAATATTTAAATAAAAACTACAAAACAAATAGAATCTACCTGGGATTTGTTTTTATATTTCACAAAATATGTATAATTTGAATTGTATTATGAATTGAGATTATTTTAACAACTGAAAAAAAAATATGGCTATAGTTTTAAAATACAAATATAATATAAAAATAGAAATGCATATATAAATTTACATACATTCGGATGTGCTGAAACAGAATAAAACATAACATTGAAACACAACGTATTTAGAGTAATCGTGCTAATTTTATTTTATATATTTGAAGGTTATAGAATATTTAACGGAATTCATAAGGAAAGATTAATTTTCGTCCTTCTAGACGGGTAATCTGTCATCAAGAGCGTTACTAACGCCAATTTCATAATTTCGATCTGACAAAAAAAAAAAAAAATATTGCCAATTGAGTTTCTTATCTTCAGAAATTCGCTATCTTCAATAATTTGCAGGATACCTTTAAAGTGGGGAGGCAAGAATTGTAATCTATGGGCTAAATTTGTCCATTTTAAATTTAGGATCCTAAGGAAATTTTCTAACTACTCCACATACTGTAGTTATTATCCAGTCTTTTCTGACCACCTAAATTCATTTTTCACTGATCCCCTTCCGAATATGCCTAACTACCTCCTTCCTTCTCAACTCCATTTAATTCTGATCGCTTTAATTTCTTTCACATTACCTCTCACATTACCGTACTCATATCCGGAACGAATGAATGCTATGCTCAAGACCAATGACGTAAAAATGATTAAACTCAGTCTTCCCACAACTTATCTACAACTTAAACCCTTCAAAACTCCATTTTTTCCCACAGCCTGGAAGAAGGTACATGAAGAAGGTTGGAATATCGAAACGCGATATATCGATATATCGGATTTGAAAAACCGATATATTATATCGATATTCTAACACCCGATATATCGATATTTTACACCAATATATCGGTGATATTGAAATTTTAAACTTTATTATAATTAGAAATTTTCTGTATTCTTTATCATATTTTTAATTTTATCTGTGAGCTGTACTTTGCATTATAGCTTAATTATTTAATCAATCTAGGACGCTGTCTTTGAGCTGTTATAACTTCCTTAATAGTAAATTTAATTCATAGGCGTTACTAACGGTCAGTTACCTGTTGTTCATTGTTGTTAGTGTGGTGATTAAAGTGAAAATAGGAACTAATATGTCGCCGCCAAAAAATGAAGTATGGAAACATTTTAAATCGAGACAGTAAAAGTGCGGAGTGCAAATATTGTCACAAAATATTTCGGACATCGGGAAATAACAAACCTAGGGTCATACCTCAAAGCTTCCCATTCACACGTTTCTCAGTCTCCACCAGGGTCAGTTGTTTCTGCAACACCATCTACTTATAAATCAGAAGCAAATGAAGCAGTTCCTCCGTTAAAAGTTTCAGACATAAGAAGTAGTTTCCAAAATATCGCATCATTTGAAGAGAGAGGCGAACGACGAAGAAAAATTAATGATGCTATTTTATATTTTATCTGTAAGGATACTCTGCCTTTCTACACTGGAAAGAATACGGAGAAAGTATTATATATGGGAAATGTCCCAAAATTTGAAAACAAGATTAAAGCAGCATAAGACAAATTCCAAAAATCCTAATAGTAACAAAGAAGTGCTCAATTTCAAAATCGATATGAAATTGAAAATCATTACATAGACATAATAAATAACTAATAACTGTAATGAAAATAGTAAATTTAAAATAAAAATAAGATCTAGAAGAATTACAAAAATAAAAGAGAACACTACCATAATATACCGTACCATAACACATAATACAGTAAATATTGCTATATAGTGAAGACACGGGTCAGAATATTCAAGAATAGTTATCGAGGTATATTAGGTAGATGCTAACAACTAGTTTTAAATTTTATTGTTTCAACATTTCACAGCGTGTCATATGCATAGTAAATCATAGGTATACTCGTAATTGTACTTTCGTACTTTATTATGAAATAGGGTCCAGGTTTTTCCTCCCTACCGTTCAAATAAATTTAAGATTTTAAGATTACAAAACAAAAAATAATATGGATCAATCATTCACCAAATTGAAATAAAATAGACAATACTATAAATGTAAATAAATTGTTGCATATAATCATTGGTCATAATCATGTTAATGTGCTTAAGAATTAATAATATTTAGTTGCCAAACAATAATTAGTAGATAAGATTGAAACACATATACTGTTAATTAATCGTATGTAAAGACGAACAGGTAATAATATAAATGGTGATTGTACTGAAATATATATCAGATGAATTACATGTTTTTAGATAAATTTTTTTGAGAATGATCAATGTATGCATGGAAACTTTATAAAATACAATTTTTTTTTTTAGAAAAATAAAACCAGGTTTTTTTTTTAGAAAAATAAAGCAAGGTTTTATTTTTGAAAAATTTGTAGAATATGAAATATGACAAAAAACCTTCAAGATAAAAATGAATTATAATACTTATTTTTTTTACCAAAATATTATAGTTTTCTATCTGTTTTATAATGATTCATGGAAAATAAAAATATTGTTTTATAAATAATAATTATATTATTCCAAAACCTTCTCATAAATTTCATAACGTTATACTCATTTAATGCACGGTTTCTTTGCTTTTTCGTCAATTTCCTTTCGGTATATCGATATTTTTCTACCGATCATCGGTGGATATCGATATTTGGTTTCGCGATATATCAAAATATCGAATATCGACATTTTTCTTTCGATGTTCCAACCCTAGTACATGCTCGATCGGTTACCCATATTCGTCCATATCAAAGCCTCTGAAAAAATTAGTTCATTATCAAATCGGCTTCTTCCTTGCGCATAATTCTCTCCTCAATCCTTTTCAATCAGGTTTCCATTCTGGTTATTCCAATCGGCTTAGCCAAAAATTACTCAAAGCCTATATTTCTCTAGAGACCAACACAATCTTCGTTCTCACAAATTTTTCAAAAGCCTTTGGTCCCATCGATCATACAATGCTCATCTCCAAACATTTACCTAAAAAATATTGCCTTTAATCTGGTTCCAATACTTTCTTCTCTCCACTCTCAAACTGTCATTATTCCCAACAATCTTTCTTCATCGTCTCTATTTCACTATTTTGAGATTCCGTGATTCTTTCCTCCGAAGTACTCGCCATCTTTCAGTATTCTTCATCATTCTACCCCATTTTGACGACGGCTGCTTGGAATATGGAGGACTATCAGGTGAAAGAAAAAGATCAATGAATTACTTCATAACCTTCGATCAATACCTAATTTGGAATAGCCATATTTCCCAAATCATCTGTCTCAATCCTCAAAGAGCTCCCTGAGATTACGTGATTCTTTCTCCCGAATTATCGTCATCTTTGAGTATTCTTCCTCCTTCTACCCCACTACGTCTATGTGTATATATATATATATATATATATATATATATATATATATATATATATATATATATAAATTAACGTGTTTGAGACACAAAAAATAAAAAAAAAGGAAAAGGTTTAAAGAAAAGCACACTCAGAGAGATCGGTTACAACTGACTTTATTTAACAAGTAATCCTCTTTATATAAGATCTGGGAGTTGTTTACACTCATGCGAGGGATTAAGCTCTGTTATTACCCGGCTCTGGCTCTTAACTCCCCCCCCCCTCCAGTTTCCAAACACTTTTGGAAACTTAAAAGGGTGACCAGTCCGAGCAATGAACATCATTTATCCCTGTACAACGTTACAGCTCCTAGAAACACTAAATCCATAAACTAAATACATAACAATTTTCTTCTATAAAACAACTGAAGTATTCAAAACATAAAACACAACTAAAGCACTTAACTACAAATAACAAAAAGCTAAGAGATACAATAAAAATAGAAATAAAACAAAAATACACTCTTGTTTACAATATTTCCTCCGGTTGCACAGGCGAAGGCACTCCAGACCCCAAAGGAAACTTCAATTGCTCAATGTGGACTGTCCGCCGCCTCTTAGGGTCTCCAATACTTTCGATCGTTACCACGTTATGTTCGCGTATTACGACGACGCGGAATGGCCCCTCGTATCTCCGCGGTTCTTTTCCTCTATTCGATCCAATCCGCCGGTATACTAGTGACCCAATCTTTACCTCTCCCCCCTCCCTTGCGTTTTCCTTAGCTACCCTGGTTCGTTTTTTTAGATTATTCTTTTCCGCGCTTTTTCCTACGACTCCCGCAATCGGACGTGGTTTGCCATGATTTCCCTGGCGTTCTTAATGTCCCCTATCGTCGCCTCACAATCCCTACTGGGCCCTCGAACCCCAAATAGTACTTCGAATGGCGCAAATCCAGTAACTGAGTGGATTGAATGATTGTACGCTGCAATCGCCTTCCGCATCGCTAGGTCCACCCCTGTTCCACGTGATACACTCTGAGGTGGTCGCTTAGGATGCTATGTAACCGTTCTACCCCTCCCCTACCCTTCGGGTGTCCCGGAGTGTTAAAGTGCCACCTGACTTCTAATTTTCGCATTTCTTCGTTCAGGATCGCGTTGTCGAACTCCCTCCCTTTATCGGATGTTATGCGGTCGGGTACTCTGTAAAACATAAACCAGGTCTGTAAGGCTAGAAGCACCGATTCCGCCGCCTTGCTTTGTATGAGATGAGCCATCGCCACTTTACTGAACACGTCTATAGCCGTCATCCATGTAAATCCCCTCCACGTGAACGTGTCCACTTGAAGATCACGGAGTGGTAATGTACCTGTTGGCGTCTCTTCTTGGACTGCTTGCGGTGGGTGGCGATCGTACTTAGTAGTCATGCAGATCTCGCATGCTCCGATGACTTCTTGAATGGTCCGCCGCATCCCTGACCAATAGTACCGTCTCTTAAGTGCTTGTAGCGTTTCGCTGACCCCTCGGTGGTTGGTCTTCCCCTGGTGGTACGCCCCGGTTAACTCCTTCTGTCGTTCGACGTCTCTGATGGTTTCAACCATTAGCCTACACCGAATGAAGACTCGATCTTGAATTTGGTCCGTCTTACACACCTATTTGATTTTGTCCCAGACTGTAGCGTTACCCACATATATGTGGTGTGTCTGACCCGGTTTAGACGCGTCTTTTAGTGCTTCGCAGACAAGATCTAATCGTACCCCTGGTTGTGATGAAATAACATTTATGCTTGACCTCCCGTAACGCAAGTACTCAATAGTAAGCATACCCGACGTCTTTGTCTTCCAGATTACCTGGCGCGATTTATCATTAATGATCTCGTCAACTTCCTCTATATCCTGTGGTCCCTCATCTGTAGAACTGTCTCTGGGTGATGACGTCTCTTCTCTCTCTACCTCTGTCATAGCCTGCTCTCCTTCGCCTTCTGGTGACCAATCCTGTAGGAATTGTCGGATGTCCCTTGATGGCCCCGCTATGTCCTGTTCTATGGCATTCACCATCAGTGCCCGCGACAACCAGTCGGCGACGACATTTTCTTTGCCAGGTTTGTAGACGATGTCCATGGAATACTGACTTAGCCTCTCTTTCCATCGTGCAACTCGCGCCGACGACTCTTTCAACTATCCAACCCACTGTAGCGGTCTGTGATCAGTCTGGACCCTAAATCTCCTTCCGAATAAGTATGGCCGAAAATGGTCAATCGCTATATCTTGCTTCGGCATCCGATAGTCTTCTACTCGCGTATGGGCCGTTCCCCGCGGTCATTCTCCTGGGATAACACTGCACCCAAGGCATACTCACTAGCATCTGTGGTCACTGTAAATTGCTTATTGAAATCTGGGAATGCTAGAACAGGTTCATCCTTCAGGTGCTCCATACATTTTTTCAGATTGTTCTCCATACTAGGTGTGACGACTAACCGCGCTCCCTTTTTCAGTAAATTATTGATAGGTACCAAGTAACGCGCCATGTCCGGTACGAACCGTCGATAATAATTCAGGGCCCCCAGAAGTCTCCTTATGCCTTTTACATCCCGGGGTATTGCCATCCTGGTGATCGCCTCCACTTTGGACCTATCCGGCTTAACCCCTTTTCGTGATACCGTGTGCCCTAAAAAAATTATTTCGGCCAAACCCAAAACAGATTTCTCTGGAGACAGTTTCAAACCGAATTCCCTTACCCTCGCGAATACTTGCTCAGGTGCTGCTCATGTTCCTCCTCCGATTTGCTGAATACCAGAAGATCATCCATGTAGACCTGGCATATCCCTTCGTCGATACCCCTGAGGAATTCATCCATTAATCTTTGAAACGTGAGGGGCGCGTTCTTCAGTCCGAATGGCATTCTCGTGAACTCATAGTGTCCCCGTTCAAACGTGAAGGCCGTTTTTGCCTGATCTCTGGGATGAATTTTGATCTGGTGATACCCTGCCTTTAGGTCTAACGTGCTGAATATGGTAGCCCCGCTAAGTCTGTCTATTATGTCCTCGAACCTGGGAATCGGATAGGCTTCGTCCTTCGTATTTTCGTTTAACTGACGAAAGTCCACGACTACTCTATATTTCTCTTGCCCCGTCGTACTCTTCTTCTTCACTGCCCACAGGGGACTATAAAACGGGGACGAACTATTAATTATGATTCCCTGCCGCTTCAACTCCTCCAACTCTTCCCGGATGTGTTGCCTCAGCGCTTGGGGATACCGTTTTTCCTTTACGTATGTAATTTTTTCTTGTTTCAACGGAATTTCGTGCACTGTCTTTCCCGTGACACCTAATATCTCCCCTTCCTTATAAAAGATGTCCCGAAATTCGTTTCGCAATAGGTTTCTCCACTCTACCACCCCATTTACAGCCCCCACCCGAGAGCCTCTAACAGCGCGGTGACACGTGTATGACCTGCCTCCTATTTCCACATACCACCTGCCCTGTTTATTTTCCACCTTAGCGCCTACCCTTTCTAACAGGTCGCACCCAACTATAGCCTGGTATTCCCTCGGCATGCTCTCTACTACATGCACTTGTATTCGCGCTCCCGTTTTCCCCCACTCGCTCAATCCCATGTCCGCCTCACCCATCACCTTACACGGCCCGCCTAAGGTTACTAGCCTACACTTGCATTTCCGGATCTGAAGTGCCCCCCCCCCTTGCCACACAAACTCTCCGCCGCTATTTTCGACAGCAGGGTGCTCGAGCTCCCTGTGTCCACAAGGCACTTCACTTCACTGTTTGTTTTGATAATAGGCAACCAATTTTTTGACTCACCTGCTACATTGTTGATGACGCAAGCTCGGTCGCCTCTCTGCGAGCACCCGCCTCATACAGTCGTCTGCTTCCTCCTCACCGTTGTCGTCCGCCGCTGTCCGCGATGCTGCACTACCTTGCGTTGTCGGTTCCAGCCACTGCTCAAGCTGCCTTCACCGCCACTGCTGCCTGGTTCCTCCTCCGTCTCTGAAGATCCCGATATGCTGGATGTGTCCCTGGGAGTTCCACTTCGTCTGGAGGAGTACCTTCTTTTTCGGACCTCCTGCGCATTCACTTCCATCGGCTCTCCTTGATAATCCTCTTTCCTGCGATAGACGTACGGACATTGTCTTGCAAAATGCCCCTCCGTTCCGCACTCGTAACATCTGGATCGTGAACATTGGGCTACCAGATGGCCCGCCCTGCCGCACCCGTGGCACTTCCTCTCATCCTTCCTAGGTCCATTCTTTGATCTTGGCTGCCAAGTCTTCTTCTCCGTCATGGACGGTTTTTCTCTGATAAATGCCCTTCTCCACGGAGTCGCAGAGGTTCTTGGTCGATTGGCGGGAACCTTAGTCCATTCGGGCTCATCCACCTCCATCCTGTTACTCTCTTCTTCTCGAGCCCCCGTATCGACAAGGGCCTGGGCGCACTCGAGAAACGTCTTCTCGGCGGGAAATCCTTCCTTTTTCCTATCTGCCTTGCTAGCTGCACCTTCCACACTGTGGACAGAAACAACATGCGAGCATCTGTTTCCTCCGCGGATATGATCTCTCTCATCTTTGCATTCAGTTTTTGGTATCGCTGTAGCATGATTGCCGCGAACTGCCCCGGTGTCTGCCTGCCTTGCCTCCTTTCACAGAACATCTGGAAAATATCCTCCTCGATCGTCCATCTTCCTCCTCCGTACACCTTTTTCAGCCTCTCCTTCACTATTTCCCAAGAGGTTTCTTCGTCCGCTTGAATTTGGTTCAGAATACTTCTTCTGACCATGCCGATGAGGTTCGCTCTTAGTGACTCGGCATCGCGCGGGTCCAATAAATTTTCGGCTTCTTTCGCAGCTAGCCTTGTTGTGAAACGGTCGCCTCCTTTGATGAAGTGGTTCAGCTCGCCTAATTCGCCAGTGAACTCCCTCAAGCTGGAAACATCCTTCCGCAGCTCCTGAGCTGTCGCCACCTTGACCTTTATCCAGGCCAACGCGTTATTTCCGTTATCTCCTGACAGGTTCAGTGTAGCGGGTCTCACGATGCTATTACCAACACCGTCCGTCATTCTTGTTCAGTATTTGAACAATGCGTAAGCAAAAGCAAAAAAAAACTAGGCCAAAAAAAATTCAATCAGCTTCTGTTCTATACCGGCCGGTCCCGGGTTTCGGCACCAATTAACGTGTTTGAGACACAAAAAATAAAAAAAAAGGAAAAGGTTTAAAGAAAAGCACACTCAGAGAGATCGGTTACAACTGACTTTATTTAACAAGTAATCCTCTTTATATAAGATCTGGGAGTTGTTTACACTCATGCGAGGGATTAAGTTCTGTTATTACCCGGCTCTGGCTCTTAACTTATATATATATATATATAGTTTAGAGTACAGAACTTGATTGGGCTGATTCGCAACACGCACACACACACACACACACACAGTAATAGTACTTGATTGGCTGAGCCTACAAATCATTATATATACATACATTTATATATGTATATAAATATATATATTTATATAAATATATATATATATATATATATATATATATATATATATATATATAAAATCTTATTATCTTCTTTCTTTTAATTTCTTAGGAAGTTCTTATGAGTATATTAATTGAAGGGCAATATATAACTTCCAAATACAATCTTCTTCTTTATTTAATTATTTTTCCTGTGAAAAATTATTAGAGCCTTTTTCTATGAAAATACTGCGGCGATCCTTTAGTTTTAACTCACCAACAGTTTTGTTTACCTTTTAAATATATTTGTTTACCACAATTTTAAACCTAAAAAGAAAATTAAATATAATAACTAAAGACCGATTTTTCAACTGTCAATAAAGAATTTTGCGTTGTGGCAGTATTAAATTTGTCCAATTTATATCTGATTTGCAGGACTACATAATCAAGAATAGGAAGACTCAATAACTGATAAATCTACACACACACACACACACACACACACACACACACACACACACACACACACACACACACACAAACCAGACTCGCACAAACACATTTAATTATTCAGAATCATATTTTGAAGAAGTATTATTTACTTATGACCACGGATTGCATTATTAGTGGTATAAATTTATGGGTTCAAAGCGAATTTGTTTACGATTATTGTTTTAATAATGTATGCTGGGTCGGTAAATAAATGTTGTTATATTTCTGTACACGACTATCTGTGAAGCTTTAGCAAAACAGGATGTATCCCTTATTTGGTTGCAGCTCCTAGCCTTCGGTATTGATTGAATTACTGTTTGGACCGAAGTTGCAAATATTCGATTTTCTGAGGCCAAGAACAGCGCTAATCCGAAAGAGAAATAGGTTTTTCTTCAACGATCGGTTGTTGTTTTATTTCTTGCATTGATACTGGGTTTTTTTTTTTTTTACTAAATGTTTGTATCAGATAATGGGAGGTTAGAAATTACGAAGATTAATATTTATCTCCTTGGTCCTTATGCCAAATTTTCAAAGTTCCATTAAAACTTTTCCATCTCTGCTAATCTTTTGGCCCAGTGCACAAATACATATAATCATCTCCTAAAGTTATAATGGCAGTGGCCTCCAATACTTAACTGTACGTCTACAGCATTTGTCAACTTGGCCTCTATTGGGTTGCAATAGCAGTGATGGCTGGTATGAGCTGATTAATCTCCTGCTTTGCCTCCTATACACTAGGTTCTAAAGAGACGAACACACTGGCGATCCGATCCGCATACGCTTCGAATGCACATTGACGGTGTGCTGTTCCGATTTGGACGGGAGCGTGACAGGCTTGTTGGTTTTAGCATGCATTTGATTATTGTTTTTAAAGATAATTGAAAATTATCTGATGTGTTCTCCGCATGACTTCCTTCTACGCCTATTAAACTATAAATCGGTGATTCAAAAAGTGATCCTGAGTTTGGTTACTAGTTTCCGAAGATGGCAGTATTTCAAAAACGACTCTCGGCGTCGCGACGTCCATCTATTGACACATAAAGACATGTAAGCTCTTATTTCTGTAGGTCTCTTTCCGTAATTTATATGTCGTTTTCTTTCAGTTCCCGAGAGATTCCTTCGTGTTCCGTGACAACATACTAAATTTAAACTTTCTACGGCTAAACGTTTTTGAGTTATAAGAGATACGAACGAACGAACGTACGTACAGAAGTCACGACGAAATAGTCAAAATGGATTAAGGGATAGTCAAAATGGATATTTCCGTTGAAATTTGAAAACCGAAAATTTTCGCGATTACAGTACTTCCTTAACTGCGTATAAGGGAATAAAAAAATTAAAAGATTAAACTTTAATTAATATATTGATCTTATTTTATTTTTAAGAAGAAATTGGTCGAAGGTTGTGGAACTTATTTTTTATTATGTGCCAACTTTTCGTGTGAATTGTAAAACATGAGAATAGTTAAATGATATAGATAGACAGATACAGATAATAAAGTATCGGCATAAAAAATATGAAGTCGTATGATAATATGAAATTCACGCCTCAGTCCCTAACCATGACAAATGATTCCTCTCAGAAAGCATCGAAATAGAATCCCTCATCCTCAATCAAAAAACTGATAAACAAAATATCCCTGCCCTATTTCCAAATTTTCAATTAATAATAACAGTAATAACTTACTATGGTCCATTCCCATATCCCAGCACCCACTCTTATCTCCATTGTCAATACTAACAAACTAACATCTTGTGAACTTCTGAATTACTTTATTATATTATTATTTATTATTGATTTCAAATATTTTTGTTTAAATTTTAATTATTTATTTTCGTTTTTGACATCTCCTAATTTGATTCAGACTCTATTCAAACTATCAACCTCTCATACTTTTTGTCTCTTTACATCTTTACAATTTTATTTATTTATATCCATAAATCATCTAATATTTAAATCAATAGGTAAAACAAATCCTTCATAGCAATAGATTTTACCATAACTTAAATATTATTCTAGGATTATTCTATTATACTATTCTATTATTAGACATGTTTATAAATATTCTCCAAAATTACTACTGAATGTTCGCGGATTTACTCTGATCGCCGGACGCGCGTTGAAATTAAAAATTCCCTGGTGGAAATGCAACCTGACGTCTCGTTATCTCATTTATGCAACTTTGAGTTGTCAGAAAACCATTCCGTAAAATAATTACATCCGTTTTTCCTTTCATGAACATCTCTCCCCAAACCATTACTGAGCAACCACTAAAAGGGAATCTATCTTGGATGGTTACATTTGAGTAGCTTGCGTATCTTCTCCTCCACACTCGACTGCATCCATCGTTTGAGTGCAAATTAAATTTGGCCTCATCCGTGAATAAGACTGAGCTCAGTTGAAAACAGGTTTCTCAGGGCCTGTAGTCTTAAAAATCTGTCTTCTCTTACCTTTTCTTATCTTATTTTGTCCAGGATGTCATGTGAGGCATCCAGTCGCTAGATAACGCTGCAACAACCACGTAACCACAGCCTGTGAAACCTCAGATGGATTCCACTTGACGCTGAGAATATCCTTCCTTAAGGTTTGGCATAGAAATGGCCTATTAAGAATGAACCTATGTGAATAAATAAATAAACTGTTTGAAGTGATTCAAACAAAAACAATCACTTGAATTAACACCTTTGTTTACATTCTGTTTCAACATCAGCATTGAAATCAGTTTATCAATCGGATTAAAACTTAAAAACACTCTTTAATTTTTTTTATATATACAAATAAATGTACATACATATTTGGTTAAATAATGACATGTTCTGGATTATTTCCTTTATCTAGAATCGAATTAACTGCTAAGTCGACATGATATGGCCTTTAAATGAAATCATAAAAGCAAATATTCAAAAGCTTTTGTTAAGATATATAAAAATGGATTTTTTTAAAAAACTTAAATGTAACAGCCTCAAGGAAGTTTTTTCTCCCTCTTCATTTTAGAAAAAATATATATACATATTCAAAAGTTTGTATTGAAGTTTTTAAAGTTAAAACCGTCACCCTAACCCCAAAATTATTATAATACACCCAAAAAAGTTTCCTAGGAATATTACCTTTCTCTGTCGGAATCTCCATCTTAATAAAAGTTAAAAAAAAATTGTATCTAAAGTTTTAAATTTAATAAACTTCTCTTCGGCCTTGTTCTACTCTTTTAATATTTACAATAACACAATTTAATACTATGCATATAATTTATTATTGAGTATCTATTTATGAGACGTAAATAAATGTTAGTAATCCTTTGGATAACAGTATCTTCTGATGTCAGCCCTTTAACGAGTGATCTGTCGATAACATCTCAGATCTTGATGACAAAATGTATTTAGTGATCAATTTTAATGCAGAACTTCATGACAAAAAAAAAAAAAAAAATGCTTGATTTTTGTTAATAGTTTGTTTCTATATAAAATATTGTTTTTATAAACCAATGCCTTTTTTGATACGATTAGAAATCGATTTTTTTTATTTATCCACATCTCTTTTTTTAGATCCACACCAAAATGTTACATTTCCATTTTGTATAGGTAAATAAAAAATATTGTAATGGAATGGACTAATTTTGTTAACGACTAAGTTAATAATTTCTACCTTAGCATTATTAAAAAGCGTATTGCAGAGAACAAGATGGAGGCGTGGTGGCAGGTGATTCGGTTGCATCCGTCTGCTTTCCAGCACACTCGGCTTTCATACTCCGTGTCCTTGCTAACCTGGTCTGATTCAGATTTTTTTTTTTTAGATTATTTTATTACCTTTTGTATAGTCTAATATTGTAAAATGTATATATTTTTTTAATTATGCGCAAATAAATTTTTCTTTTCGTCATAACCTTTTTTACCTACATTTTCTCGGTGATGTACTATAAATATGAATCTATGAAAAGTTAAGTAATCGTTAATTATTTTCCATATAATCGTTAGAGCCATTTTCGAGAAAATTGTAACAAATATAAAATCGGTAATAAAAAGTGGCACTTCTGGAAAGTCGATTTTAACGAAAAAGTTGCTATAATATCCCAGGCGTATACCTACTTTCAATGTATAATTTCAGTTTCGTACAAATTTTCATTTTTGAACTTGGCTGTTCACATACACAAATTATGTTGCGAGACTTAGTTGTTAAGACTCGTATAGCCTCAACACCGGTATTTCCCTAGAAAAATTTTTCACGATCGCAATATATATATATATTTCATAAATAGGTAGGGGGAAGTAAATATTATAATATGATTCACTGATAATATCCAATATGTCAATTATGATTTCATCGTAATAATACAGATTTTACGTAATCTTTTTTAGCAATATGGATTAATAGGACGACATAGGAGTCGAGATAAGGTTATAGAATAGGTCAATCAATAACTGACTAATATTTGGGCAGATTAGCAAACTTTTCTAGCTAGCGAGGATAAGACGAATGGTTTTACAAAAACAAAAAAAATAATAGAAATTTCGGACAGAATAGAATTTTTAGAAGCAAAAAATGATCAATTGCATAACTACAGAGAACGTTTCGAAGCATAACGCTGACCTCAATATCCTCATAATAACCTTTGGTATCGAAACTAATAATTATATGGTACTCGACATTCAAGGACGCTTGCGAAAATTTGTGTTTTTATTCTTTCTTATGGCTACACAGGTTTCTATATAATATCTAGGTTCAAATGTAAAAATAACCCACGAGGCGGATATCCAGGAAAATGATTGTATAAATAAATGGCAACGAGCAGTCGGTTCAGCGATAACTGAGAACATTATGATAAAGGATTCATAATGGTATTTGCTGAGCAAAATTATTTCGAGGAATAGCATCTTCCCAGGAGATAGAAAACACTGATTGATCGGGTCTTTGTGAACTGTACTAAACACATCAGGGATACGCAGAACTTTTTTCGGGAAGGGAGGTTCACATTTTTTCAGCGGGAGAGGGAAATTTAATAAGAAGGCAAATAATCGCCTAAATGTCCATAATCGACGTAAGTTTCAAATATAAGCATGAAAATTGGATCAAAATTATTGTTAAAAATCATCAAAAATATTACTCTAAATAAAAAACTTATGTTGGTGGTATATTTCGGGAGGGTCCCATACGTTCCATCGATGAAATGGGTCCTGCAAAAGAGGTCCTTCGAAGAAAGCCTCTTGTGTCGTTAGGCGTGTTTGCAACAAATGTGGTCAGCGTATATTGTTGCCAACATCGGTGGCCAGAATACCGAAACACGCATTTATTTCGAAGTTGGCTACATTGTTGCCAACAAATGTTGACGACATTTGGACTAATAAAAAATAATATTACATTGGTTTTTATTGTTTCCCGATCCGTGTCGCCCCTCTCGCAGCGTAGCCCCTGTATTTACAGTTTGTATTTGTATTTAATTTTACCTAGTGGATCTTTTTTCCATTTCAATTGTAACCCAACTGGACTTAGATGAATTCATAAATAATATATTTTATTTTTTTAAATAATTATTTTTATTGTAATGAATTTTGAAAAAAATCGGTATTCTTCTGACATTTTTTTTTCGTATATAAGATAATTGATGTGAAGTGATAATTTCAATTACTTAAAAGCTTTTTAAAAAATTTTTGTTTATTCATTTTTTTAGGAAATTTTTTTTTTCATTGGGTTTTCGAAGTTATTATTTACTATCGAAATAATGTTCGAGGTCAAGCATTTCTAATTATTTGTTCGCAAAATTATTAGGTTTTCAAGGACGCCATTTCCGAATTTACAATCGGATTTTTGTTCGAGCATTCATATTTACTGTTGAATTTTATTCGATACAGGAATGATTCCGTTTTTTTTGGAATTGATCTTTTATTAAGCATGTGTATTTCGAATTGCCATTACAGTTGACATTTTTATTTGGTGTACGTATCGTTTATTAGATTTTAAAGAGCGATACATGCAAAAAAATGTCAAATGTAATGCTAATAAGAAATGCTCGAATTCGATCAAAAACCCAATTCTAAAAAATGGAATCAGAACCCTCAGAAGCGTAATAAACAATCTCCGTAATGAAGAAAACTTCAATAGTAACAGTAAACCGAAATGCACATGCGCGAGCAAAAATGCCTGTAAACGATGCCTGTCCCGAAGAATTTTGCAAACTAATAAGAAATATTAGTGCTCGAACAAAATTTCGAAAGTAACTTCGAACATTAGCTACTTTTCGATATTTTATTTTCACTTTGGAATTGTACGATTAAAAGTTTTGTTTTATTTTTTCTTTGTCTATTTTCATTTCCGTAGAAACCTCTCTCCACGCGTTATCTCTCTTTCGCAGAACCTGTTTCTCTCTATACAGTTCTGTTAATTGTAATATTTCCTCTCGTGACCATTCCAGTAACTCGCAACGATTTGAAAATTAAAATTCGCAAAAATCACTCAAAGGCTGATACTGAAGCGGAGGTGGAAGGAAAAGTTGTAGGGAGAGGGAGAGGGGGAATGTTGTCAACTTTTTTCCCCATTCCAGAGGCATATGTTGCCAACACCGGTTTAAACTCGCCTTTATTGTGTCATCTTGATTGGTAGGGATCGACCGATATAGAAATTTTAGCCAATACCGATGCATCGGCAGTTCGTTTCTTTCTTTCGTGGTCACGGGAAATATCAGGTAATAACCATTGGTAACAGCAGCAATAGGGCAGGGAGCTAGTGGGCTGGCTGTCTTCACTCGCTTAGTCTATCAGCTAGCACCTGATGTGTGTCGGCTCACTTCTGGGGTAAGGCCAATCAGGCCATTTTGTTTAATATATTAAGTATATATTAAAGCCATTTGTATAATATATTAAGAATGTCATGCATGATACGGATATCGAAATTCGTAGCTTTTTTTATGATTGTTGTCAAACTAAATAGTAAAAAAGCAATTTTTTTATTTTTTTCAAGAAATGTGAATTTTTAACAAATAAAGTTACTTAACTTAAAATAAAAGTTGTTCAACTTACCTATAAAGGAAGGTGCAGTTAAATTTTAGCTTAAACAAACGATAACAGCTCTACGGAGTGTAAAATCTGTGAAATTATCGGTATTTTAAGAAACTTGCAAGTGGGTTTTAATTTTTCAGGAAATGCGTATTGTGTCAATATACGTTTCAAACAACAGTTATTTGATAATCAATAAGTACAGCTCATTTGAATTAGGGATGGGTTAGCGAAAGAAAAATATCGAATAGATTAACAATACCGATATCACGATATTATCGGCAAAAAAATACCGTTAGTATTTTATATAAAAAAAACTAAACTAATTGGAATAGATCAGGAGATAATCTGTTTCTAAACGTTTCTAAGCTGTAAATGAACTGAATAAGAGCAATATCTTAATTGTATGATTACAGAAATATCGATATTCCAAAATATCGTAAATTTCTTTAATAAATTTAAAAAATATTCAACGGACAAGAATGAGATTCGGAAATAATCTGTTTCGTAATATTTAACTTAATAAAAATAAGATCGCAATTATATCGGTACAGAAATATAGATATTATAGAAACAATATGTTAATTACATTAGGATAGAAATATCATTATATTATAAAAGCCATATCCTAATTTCACTGGCACAAAAATACCGCATGAGTCCCTTTATCATCACAAAAATCCCTTTAAAAAATTAAACCTGTCGAGGCCCGATATATAAATATATCGGTATCGGTCGATCCCTATTGCTTGGATACACATTACCTATTGCAAGGGATGTTATATCCTGTAGCTTTGCAAGTCTAGCTTACTTGCCTTAGCTACCGAGCTTTCTGTGTCGATGCATTCTTGTATATATATTTGTGGTCATCTAGTTTCTTATGTTTTGTTGTTTATTTCGTTATGTTTTTATAGTAAACTTTGGCTGAGATGTTAGGAGGAACTACCTTATCCTAACTACTCAATGCGCTCCATGCGGGACGATTTGTAAGAAAACTAATAGATAAAAATGTACTTTCGGGTACTATACTAAAAATTACCAAAAATATCATAGCTATCATATCCTAGCACAAGTAAAAAATGAATAATTGTTGTTTCTTGATAATGTCTCGGTCAGGAGTTTACTAAAAACCACTGAAAAAACGATACGGTTTATTTTCATACCAAAACCGCATAAATAGCTTGTGACAGGTTTTCATTTACTAAAGCTAATTTATTTTGATAACAATTACAATTTTCATAACATTTGATAACATTAAAGCGATTGTATTTTGAATGCCTAAATCTGCTCATACCTCCTCAATAATCCTCTAAAACGATTTCTTAATTTTGAAGAAGAGAAGAGACGACGACATGAAAACTCACTTGAGTAGATTCCAGGGGATCATAAAAGTTAAATTAAGTGAAATCTCAAAAAAATTATTTTCGACTTATGACGGCATCTCCTGTGCCTTAGGTAATTGGAGGAATAAAAACAAACGTATACTAGTGACTTCTTACGGAGTTTTTATTGTTATAAAAAATATAAATTATTAAAAATAAAAAAGCCTGAGTATGCATAAACACTGATTTAATGCAAGACTTTAATCTAATTTCAAGAAAAACCTGAGAAATAAAGAAAATATATATGCAAGAGTAGGATTTACACACATGATGTATATACATATATATATTTTGTACACTGTATTTAGAAGACTTCTACGATAAAATAGCAATAAAAAAATAGCTGTCATGGTAAAATTTTATAGCGGTAATTACTCAAACTATTTTCCATAAATCATTTCCCAGATTGTCGCAACAGTATAAACCATTTTAGATAATTTAATCTTAGAAGTGAACTAAGTGAGATAAGGGAATTAGGTATGATCTATTTTTGCTATTTACTACTACCATGGTGACTTTTGACACTTCTAAATATTATATCACTTGGGAGCGGATTTATATTTATTTAAATATTTCTAACCCTTCTTCGGCATTTTACTTTACGTTTCATACAATTTAAAAGCAAATAAAGCATTTTCTATTTTACTGTAGATATTTCTATATATTTGGAGAATATTACATTTTTGGAGGATACATTACATATTATTGTTCATTAGACAACAAAGAAAATTCATATTGAAAATTTTAAAAAAACATGAGAAAGAACAGAAGAAATGTTTTCTACATTGAAAGTATTTTAACAAGTAATCAAGAAATCCCACGTGCCTGACATTTTAATAATATTTGCCGCGAATGTTTCCCCTACCAATTCTCTTTTTACTTCCCCTTACATATATACGAAGTATATAGTAAGGGGAATTATTGCGATCGTGAAAATTTTCGAATTCGAGTTTTCGACGGAAATACACGTTTTAAGGTCCCCTGAGTCCAAATAACCAAAACTCGCAAAATGGTCTGTGTATATGTGAAGACGAAAAGTTGTACGATACTGAAATTACGTATTTAAGGTCCTGAAAATACGAAAATACAAGTTTTAAGGTCCCCTGAGTCCAAATGACTCAAGTCTTGCAAAATGGTCTGTGTGTAAATGAACAGTCTAGCTCAAAAAACAAAAGTTGTACGATACTGAAATTACGAATTTAAGATTGGCACATGCATGTGATGTTACAGCAACATTTTCGTCAAAATCGACTAACCGGAAGTGTCACTTTATAATCGATATTACAATTTTTTACAATTTTCTCGAAAACGGCTCTAACGATTTTGATGAAACTTGCCTGAATTATTCTTCATAAAGACCTTTAACTTTTCATTTATGTAGTATATCAACGAGAAAATGGATGATAGTAATTTATGTATATAATTGTATGAAAGATAATCAAATTATCTAAAAAACAAAAAATAATTATCAAAATCGGACTGGTATTAGCAAAGATACAGCGTATTTTATGAGGAGCACAAGACCCTAGATGGATAACCGAGCGCATCTGAAAGGACGCGACCAAACCTTCTCCCATCAATCTGTTATAAACAATATACTCTGTATGTATGTAATTTAAGAACGCAAAAGCGGAAATTAACTTAATAATTTCTACTTTCATATTATTTAATGGAAAGAAAATATTTCCATGAAAACTAAACCGAAACTTTTAAAATATATTTGCAATTTGACGAAGTTAAAATATATAGGTAATGTACAGAATTGTTGTACTATAATTGTTTAAAAAACTGTTTTATTGTAGTTATGTGGCAGAAGAAGTGAATGCTACTGAGTTTATTTCAAGCATTGTTTATGTGAACTTTTTAAAATTATATTAAAAGGATAATTATTATAGGACGGTAACGGAAAGTTGTGTAATGCGCGCATCGCACCAGATTTTTACTATTCAGAATTAGATGCATTCCATGTGCTAATTTCTTATTTTGTTTGTTGTTAAAATACATTTGTCGAAATACATTCGCGAATTTCCTAACGAAATTTTCTGCAGATACGGAGTTGTTCTGTTTGTGATAGCTGTGGAAAAGTATTTATATGCATTTTTAAATTTTCAAAAATTTAAAAATGTATGTAATTTCGAATAGTTTGGAGAAGTAAAGGTTTATATTTTATTTGTCTATATTCTCATTAATTTATGAAAAAATCGATATATGCATTTGTTTATATTTGAAGTTTTATTTCAAAATAAATCTGGTCTCTTGCATTATTACATAATTTTAAATGTTTATTATTTTGTAATTATTTTCTTAAATATTTTTTAATTTCATCAACATTCAGGATCTTTATTTTTAAATATATTTAATATTTTGTTACATATATGCTATATATTTATTTTAGATGAATATCCACTCCCTAATTATCACCAAAAAAAAACATTTACAGAAAAAAATATTAATTAATTAAATATATAGACTTTTAGAGAATGAGATAAAGGAAAGAATTATTGATAAATTAGCCATTATTAAAAATTGTTAAGTTATAGATAAATTCAACAGTAATATTAGCTTTTTACTTATTTTCTAATCTCAATCCTTCATATCGATTGTTTCCCTTTGGCATGCACTGGCTATGCTAGTGTAGACAAAAGGAACGTGGATGGACACTTGTGGTGTGCAACAGGTGTATAACCATTCTTTAAGGCTTTCTTAGTTTTTACTTGCTTGAAAACTCAATTTATCTTCGTTTATTCATGCTTCCGTTCATTAATTTATGGTGTAATGACAATCAGTTATCATTTAATTGAGTTGCACGGATTTCAGCCCGCTGTGCAGCGGTTGGTTAGGATGTGAGATATAGTTTCTTACAATCAGAATCGAAAAACGGAATAAAGGAATAGAAGCAATGAACAACAAAACAAAAAAAAAATTAAACTGACAAATTCATTGGTGGTGAACCATCTTTTTTTTTTTATTATCTTTATTCGCAAATTTACACCTTTCTTGTGTTGAATTATAGAAGAACAGAACAGTAAGTGAGGCATGATGGGACCAGCACCCATAGATACTTCCTCCTGGCTTAATGTCAGATTACTAATTAATTAAGGAGATCCCCCACCCAACTTCTTTTTAGCCTTCCATATGCATTGTCAGGAATTTTCATTGTAACTATATTTTGTATAAATCTATTAGGATGATCATAAATTTTGGGTAGAATGGTTGTGTACGCAGTTTCGACAGGTACCTAGGAGATCGTTTAAAGGAATTTAATATTCGGTGGGTTTGTGATTGGCACTTTTAAGATTTTTTAAGGCTTTTTGGATTATTTTTTTTTTTTGGTCACGAAAAATCAGTGATGCATATGTCCAAATGGGTTTGAATAATTATGTTTATGATACTGTCTTAATTTTGTAGAGGATCATCTTTGTAATAGAGGAAATAAGATTCTTACAGACATATTCATAACAAGCCGCGTCCGTTCAGCATGAGATCTCCATGTCATGCCTCTGTCAAATGTCAATCCTAAGTACCTATTTTACCTAGTTAGCCAGTGGAGCTGGATTGGTGCCTATGTATACTCAAGGGACATGTGCCATGTCGGACTGTGAATGTGATGTGTATTGAAGTGATTTTTAATTGTTGAGTTTGATTTTCCAAAGTTTGAACGGTCCTGATGATTCATTAATTTTCAAGTTTCAGTAAAGCCTGCATAGAATAAGTCTGTGAATAGTGAACCTCTTATTCCCATAATGTATTAATTCTAACATTAAATTAAACAACGAATAGCTAACCCCATTGAGTTTGATACGAACTAAGAATTATAGTCAGTTCATTAAAAAAAAAAACAATCAGCGAAGCACAAGGTCGGAAAACTCTGATCTGACTATCGACCTACTAAAACTAATAGTAAGATGACCGACCTTTCCTCAGGGAGCATGCGATTTCGGAAACGATAAAACTGAATAAAACCATCAATGTCTGAATAATTTATAGCCTGTTTTATTTTAAAATTCTGGAAATACTAAATAAAAAAATATATATCCATCAATCAGCACAAGCTCTATCATCCGGAGTAATGATCTAAATACTTGTATACAGTTCTTCAAATACAACGAGAGACTGACTGAGATCCTTGTTCGAACAAACGGCACAAGAAACGCGCATTAGTGAACGTATTGGAAAATGAACAAATCGGTATCTCAATTGCTTTTTTCACAAAAACGAAAAACTATTCTTATAAATACTAAACATAAACTTTTAAAACGCGGTTGTTAAATATTATCAGCGATTCTGATACGATTAATCCATTCATAATTCCGCGCAGAAAGAATTTCCACAAGCAGGAGATTTGAGACAACAAATCAGTTATTTATTAAATGCCAATTAATTTGTTTCCCGAGATTCCTATTGAAAAGTAATGACTCATACTTCTTATTATCTTGAACTTTTGGCGAGAAAAAAAAACTAAGGACACTCCTCATACACATTTCCTCATAAAATTTCTGTATTCTTCAGACAAATGCAAAGCTCCAAAGATCATTTCATTACACTATTGCGAGCAAGACTAATTTTATTACTTTTAATAAACAGAAATACTTGGTGAGAATTATTTTACAATACGGCTTATTCTGATATTTAAAAAACACATAGATATCTAGCATTCAATTATAAACTCAAAATTCATTAATTTTCAATTTTGCTTCCCAATCGATTCCCGATAATCCTCTGAAGCGTCTAAAAACAAGATGACCACGGGACCTTCTAACATTGAACTGTCACATTTACGAATGGTGTTTTTAATACAGTTGTTAGCCTCAACTTTTTTAATATTTAAAAAAAATTCAATTCTTTTTTAATAAGTTATTTTTTTAAAAAATCTCTTTCCTCACAACTTTCACTTGCTCCCTACTTGAAATCAATTTTAAAAGGTTCCATTTAGTTTTTCAAATTAGATTTTCAAATAGAAATTATTAACTAGAACAATCACTGAAGTTTATAAGTTTTTCGTCATTCTGAATTACCTTCGACGAGTTTATATTTTAGATATTAATTTTTCTAAAATTAACAGCTTTCCAACGGTATATTATACAGATGTAAGCATAATTTCCAGAAATAAGAGTAGTAATATAGATATATTAATAGTCTAATTTCTGGAAATTTATTTTCGACCTGGGAAAATATTTCTCTAATTTCTTCTTTTATATTTATCTATTTGTCACTACAATAAACAAGGAGAGACGGTTAATGATTTTAAATAAACAAAATTAGAGTTACTTAAAAGGCAGCCATTTTGAAAATTTGGCAAGTAAGCCCTGTCAGACTATTTTAATACGGAATCGGCACGCGCCCGGCCGGTAGAGTACTACATTTTTTATTAATAAAAACAAATTCAAGTTCTCTACCTGAGGTGAAAGTTTCATTGTAAAAATAAGTTATTAAATATTTTATTAGGGGAAAAAGTATTTTTTAAAAATGCGGCAATAATATATAGAAGTAATAATCAATATTGTGAAAGATACAGGTATAGGGGAAGGGGAGGGAGGGAGTACAGTTATGGCACGCCTCAATATGGAGAACCCTTGGTTGTAGCACACGTAAAAAGGTTGGACACCCCTGGTCTAGATGATATTAAATAGCATTTAATTGTACATTGATATAACGAGTTTGATCAAAATTATTAGTGCCATTTTCGAGAAAATTGTAAAACAAAAAAGTGTTTAAAAAGAACTGAAAATTATACGAAAATTAATATCTTGTATACTAAATTTTATGTACTTTTAAAATCAAGCTCGCTCTTATTAAGGATAGCGAAATACTGATGGATTTGATGAAGTTCCGAACAATCTTCTCATAAGTAAGAAAAAGTAGAGAAAATAATCAATCATATACATTTCTGGAGTCAATATTCAATATCCGGACGAGACCTTCGTTCGGGTTACCAATGATGCAATTTCAAAACTACTGATTAAAGAAGTATAGGGAAGGACGTTTCAGCGCGTCATAATTTGGCGTCTTCACCCCCCAATTTTGGCACAGTGGGTTATCGTCTCGCTCTAAAGACAATCTTGTTGATGTGAACTCTTCCGCCTGTGTTAAAAAACATGCTGTACATGTTTTTGTATAAGGAAAACACTCAAGGCTATGCTAAAACATGATGATCTTGCTAGGCACATTCTAAAGCTTTAATTCATGAAATGCCTGAAATTTCTTTGGGATAGGCAGAAGGTTAGTTGCAAAAGACCCAAATCGGTCAAAGTCGCAATTATCATCAATAATATTAATAATACATATATCCAAAAATTTGAACAGTTCGATATTTAAAAAAAGTAAGGCTACTTTTCGAGCTCTATTAACTGGATTAAAGCCTTTTGAGTTCTCTCTTTTTCAGTTATCAGACAATTTTACTGTAAATTTTTCAGCTAATTTAAGAATAATATAGTACATGAATACTTAAAATTAAATTTTCCAAAATACCCTTGATGTCTACAATATCCCTTATGTCATAGACCTCATGCCATTCCAAAGTTCAATAAAGACATTCTAGTCACCCAAATTCGCTAATTCAATTCCAATTCTGGTCTATTATTGGCCTGTCATCCTCTTCACTGACCAATTTTGTAATTATAATGATGGCCAAATAACGTGCGATACGTGAAAATTTTCTAATATACCCAGGCCATTTTAGTCTGGTCTCTCAGTCTAGTGCCAATGTAACCGTAGCCTAAATGAAATCTTGTATTGGTGACTAACCAACGTTTTCGACATCCAGAACGGCCTTTAACGCTAGAATTACTACATGGCGCAAAAGGGGTCCATAATAATACAAAAACGGTGCAGCCTTATTTCAGAGAAACTATTTCTCAATTATTATAATCCAACCAAAATCAAATAACTGATGTCTTAACAAAATAGCAACTTTACAAATATTATGTAACTATAAATTCGCGAATTTTATTTCTATTTCAAGTTATATTTTAATCATTTTGCATAAATAATGTATTAATTAATAACGATTCAAGCAATTTTCGAATAATGTAAACAGAACTGATGTAACACGTGGATTAAAGCCTATGGAAAATGTCTACTAAGATAATAAAAATTAATAATTAATAATCGTAAATAAAACTTATAATAAAATTTAATATAATTCAAATTATGACAATTATACTACTTCACTGACTTAGTAAATGAAATTAGAGAGCATGAATAAGGCACACAATTTAGAAAAGAAGTATAAATAAATGTTCAAAATATTATAAAAAATAAATCAGTATAGAGCCTGTCAATAAAGAAATGCCTAATTCCCTAAATTATGAAATTCTTGGGAGAGTGGTCAGCATCATACTCCAATCTCCTAACTTAACTCTCACGTTTACGTTTTTTTCAGTGATTGAGAGGGCCAAGGATCAGGGCCTTCCATAAGACAACTTTCGAGCGGCTCTGGATTCGGGGGGGGGGAGGGGGGGGTCCGACTCTTAGCGAGACCTGGTTGCCTGGAAGAAGACTCATTTTTTAAGTATGTTTTTATTTTAAGTAATAATTTGTTGATGATATCGATCGTTACAAATTTTGAAATAACCGAAGTCAATACTCGGCTAGGGTATTGGTACTTGTAGACCCAAATTAAAACCTGACGGGGGGACAGCACGAGACGATATTTCTATGGGCAGTCCTGCCTAGAATAGGTCTGTGAAACAGTTAAGATATTAGTAAGGCCTGAAATAGTGAGAAAATTAAATTATAAAAATAGTTTGGCAACTATAAAATGTTTAAAAAAAACAAACAGAAAATTTGACTACGGAGTAACTAAATCGGCTGCGAATAATATGATTAAGAGTCAACCTTGGAGGGAGAACTCTGGCATCAAAGTTTCAGAAAAACTATTAAGGGATTCTTCATTGCTGATATCGACACCAAGCCTTTAGATTTGTTATGCTCAATATCGTCTTATGAAACAATAAAGATACACACAGACACATATATATTGGAATGAGTTCATTAAAAAATCTAAATTGACTAATTAAAAACCTAATTTGTTTTCTCTAACTTAAATAAATTCCCTATAGTAATAATAATATTAAAATAGGTGAGAAGATGAATTAATGTGTGAGGTTAATAAAAATAAAGATTACAACAAATTATACAAACCATAAAGATTAATTCGACAGATAGTTGTAATAAGCCCTTCAGATAAATTAGCAAAACCGCCCAAAACTCACCTGTGAGTGGAGGGAAATGACCAATCGATTAATCGAATTTGGCTGAAAATTAAGGGATATGGATTACTGCAGATTCTTCAAAATATTAACTGGTATACTAAACTATTTTTTTTTTTATTGTATGTATAAATTTAATTGTTTATAACTTAATTAAATTTTATATTTTTCATTATTGCATGCATTTTTCAATATTTTTATGGTATAATATATTTTAGAAAAGTTTAAATGCATCTATCAATCTACGGAATTTCATTTTATTTAAAATTTTAGCACGGAAGATTAATAATGTATTGTTATGTAGTTATCATGAGGAACTGTTTGTAATTTATCTGTAAAGTGTGTTATGAAGTTATTTAATTTTTTTTTACCTTATACCTTAAATTTTTACCTTATTAAATAGATGATTAAGTACTTTCCATACTTTAATCAAGCAAATGCATACTTAAACTGGATATCTATAATTTAACTAATTATACAACTAGTTTAAAGTAAATCAAATTATAATTCCTTTTTAGGACAAAAACTCAACCCAAAGAATAGTTTAAATGTAGAAACTGAAGTTGTTTACTTCCTAAATTAGAGCCGGGGCAAGTTGCCAATGTGTCTAAGACGATAAAAAAAGATATAACTCATTACCGTTTTTTCTGGAACATAGCGGTTTTGTAGAATCGCCGCAGCTTCTGGCCCAGGGTCTGGAGCGACGTAAGACGTACAAACGTTGTTAACACCGAGCATGGTAGCGCGAAGACTAGTGACTGGGAGCATGCGCGCGCTCTCGCCACGGCAGACAATGGCTTCTATTATAAATCGGCAACTGAAAACTGCCGTGTCGTTGTGATATAAAGCCGTGTAATGGGGAAACGGACTTGTTCGGGGCTCCATGTCTCCGATACAGAACAATAGTTCTAAACTAAGCCCTAACATTCGCCACATTTAATGCTGGGATTAAGTATTCACAACTGACCTATGCCAGCTTAAACCAAGTGGCAGATGTTGGCTACACTGACAAACAGCAGCTTATGTCTGGTGTAAATTATTTTCTTTTAAATAGCTTCTTACAAATATGCCCGCTAGCCTTGTTTGTATTTACTTAAGAAGGAAAACTGATAAGACTCAATTCTTATTTCGCTGAATTTGTTATTTTTTAAAAACAACAAATACGTTCTAACATTCGATAAAGTATTTAGTGCCTAATTTTAGAAAAGAACATTAAAAAGTTATAATATGATTAAGATTTTTAGCAAACCCTTTTTTTAATTATATTTTTCATACAAACTAAATATAAGGCACGAATTATTGGTAAAAAATTACAGATACTAGTTTATCATTGAAGCTTTATAAAATACTTAAATCGCAATAAAATTACTTTTAAAAGATAGCAGTGTTAATAACTAATTATCAGTTAAAGGGAATGTAGATATTAAAAATTTATTTGATTAAGGCTGGTATTCAATAGCAATTAATGATAAAAATTGTACTTTGGTAAAACATTCACAGTTTAGTCATGAATTTTGACTTTCATCTTTTGTTATGGAATTTTAGAAAAATTATCTGATTATATATCTCTAATTTTATCTATAAATCATAGTATTATTTCAACTGATATTTTAATTTTATACTGGCTCATTGTATTCCAGGACATTTTATTTTTGCGGAGAGATAGGGTAACAAAAACACAGAAATATATATATATATATATATATATATATATATATATATATATATATATGTTTTAATAATCAACTAAAGAAAAAATAAAGTAAACCTTCCCAGAAACAAAATACATTTTTTTTTTTTAATATTTATCTATATACTTAAAAAAAATGAACTGAAAATATAATTTTCTTATTATTATGAGAAGCAAGAGGAGATTGATCCCTAGTGTCCCTCGGATATATTCATAGATATATTTATATTGTGATTATTTATAAACTTTACAATTAAAACTAAGTGGAAATAATGTTTATAATTATATGTGCTTAATTGAAGTGTTTTTAATACTTACAAATTTGTTTGAATCTAAAAATATAATTTCACTCAAATCTTGCCGCTACCCAAAAATTACCACCCCAGACAAGTGCCTAGTCTGCCTGTGCATAAATCCGATATAGAAATATCTATGAATTATTCATTTTGCGAGTTTGGAGATGTGATAATGGAGGGTACAGCACCCTTTGCTAAACGGTGCACAAATCATAGTTCCAGGAGATTCTTCCATACTCTCCAGTAGGGCTGGAGGTTCAGGAATATTCTTTACTTCTCTGGAAAATTGTTTAAAGCATATATGCTGTCTTAAACGTACTTTAAACAATTTTTGTGTTAAAATAAAAAAAAACAATTTAACACTCTTAGGCTGCAAAAAAGGTAAAGTTGAACTTTAGTTCTAAGCAACATGTCTTTGTTTTTGTTAAATCAAATCTTTTGCTTCTATCTGTTAAACTATTTTATAGGGGAAAAAATATATATCTGAGACATTAGCAGGTGCCTTTGCACCTGTGGCACCCCCATGCCTTCTAGCATTAACAAAAAATAAATAGTTGGCTCATAAATGAGGTGATAAAGCGACTAATCACAAAATGACTGTCCTTCAATGAATAAAGATAATGAATGCTCAAGTATTTTCTCCAAAAATATTTTTGGAGAAAGTACTAAAAGAAAGTAAAAAAAAAATATTTGTTTATCTTTAACAGCAAATTCAGTCATGAGTTTTGATGTAAACAAGTCAAGAGTCAGCACACATGATATGGGCAAAATGTGAAGCGTAATGAAAATCATTTTTGATACTTCGCAGTTGATTGATAGCTGCACTGTCAACTGACCATCAGAAATTAAGGTTTAATCATTTAACTCTCAATGTATGAAGATAGAGATGTTTTTTTAAAAATTGATAAGCAAATATTGTGAACAGCTGTAGTATTGATTTATGAAGTTCTCTGATGTCTCTCGCACAGCTTGGTTGCTTTATCTGTATCCAATTATCTACAGTATCTGTAGGCAATTAATACTAAATAAAGATTTATTAACAATGGCCAACAGAAAATAATTTTTAATCAATCTTGAATCTTGTTTTTGTTGAATTTCATAAATTTAAGGAACGCAATATTTTTTTGTTTTCATTTTTTGGACCTCTTTATTTATTTCCTCCCTACTTTGCCTTTTGGCAACACTGGTTTGGCAGAGGTGGTACATCACACAAAAATTATGCCATCCCTGTTAGTAAAGATATATATAATTGATTTTCACTTTTAACCACAATTATCTTCCGGGTATTATTATTATTTCATCATTCTCCACCATCATTGTCTCTATTATGGCCTTCGCTATCCAGTGGCCTCCCAGAAACCCCATTTCTTGAATCAGAGACCAATAAAAAAATTGGGAGATCTAAACCGAGTCTCGGCCACTGGGATAGTACAGGAGCTCGCTCATCTTAATCTGGAAGGAGTGGCTACTCTATCAGCCCAGTGTAAAAGTGTGGATGCTTAGAAAACTCTACAAAAACTCTGCAGGTAGATGAAGAGCGGTTCTCCCAGACCGCACCAAGTTTTGAAGATACAACTGCAGGGGAGCCAAAGCAGGTTGCTGTGCCCACACAGTCTAGGGTGGTGCCACCCTATCAGCTACCCTCTAGCCTTCCAAGCATAAGGGAGAGCTCTGATGAAGAGCTCTCCCGCTCTCGGTAAACTACAACGATCGAGATGGAACGGCTAAACCAGCCAAATACTAGCAGCAGAGCACCTAGAGTGGAGGGAGAGGAGCTCAAAGCCGCTACTATAGCTAGAGCCAAGCTAAAAAAGAAACTTTCCAGGCAGAAAAAAAAGCCATCCAAAGGCAAGCTGAACGGGAGGCCATCAGAATGTGGCGTCAAACCCCATCTCTAACCCGGCACGGGCGCCCTGTGGGCTGTTTCCCTCTGGCTCGGCTTGAGGGGTGCAGTCCAGGGACTGTCCTCGAGGCGATTCGGGAGAGGGGTGACGGGGCTAGGCCTAGGCCACTCCTCCTTCCCGACGCGGTGGGGACCTGGTGCACGCTTCAAGAGCAGGCCCGTCCACACATTATCAAATTATTAGAGGAGTCTCCACTGACCGACACGCATCGGCAAGACTCCAAAAGAGCAAGATCCTCCTCTAAGAGGACCAATGAACTCACTGCTGAATCATCTTTCCAGCAGAGCACCGAAGAGGATCAGGAGAGACCCCAATCCTACAGGGAGACCCCAAGCTGCTGCTTCTACTACAAGGACCTTACAGGTGATCGTAATGGGGAGCCAGGAGGACGCCTCCATCATCCAGGAGGAGACATAGCTCATCCGAAGGCTCCTCATAGCTGAGATAGAAATGAGCCATGCCCCAGAAGAAGACCCCTGGAATTCATAAATTCAGGCCAACAGGCAAAACCAGGATGGTTCCTCCTAACCTGTAAAAACGAAGAAACCAGAGACCGCACTGAACCTATGCAGGTTTGTAGTTAGGCAGTCCACCAAGGCATCTTGGCCCACTAGAATTGCTGTTGGGCTGGGGGCCGTGGTGATCGAACCCAACAGATTGGTCAGCCTCCTGGAATTTCAGAATCCTAATCTGAAGGGAACAAACCAGTGGCAGTTCCTGAGAGTGGAAGGCAATTCGGGGCATCTTCAAAGTCCTGAGCAGTACGATCGGCTAGCTGGAGGCGCATGGTTGGCGGATCAGCTATGAGCTGGTGTCGCTGGCCATCTGGAGGGTGCCTTCGACACCAGTTAGATCTCAGCCCTCACAGGAGCATCAAGGGAGGAACGGGCGCCAATAGGCCCCTGCTCCTCCCACTTCCTTCTCCTCCATCTGCCATGATTATGGTGAACGCTGTGATCGAGGTAATATAAATTAATTTACAGCATAATAAGTCGGCTATGGCTGAATTGGCAAAGCTTCTTTCAGGGATGCAAGAACCTTATTGTTTTAGGGGAATGATTAAAGGACGGGAGGAGGGGGGTATTGGTGGAAGAATCATCCGTCTACCCTCATGTGAAGCACCAAGAGCATGTATGGGTCTCTAAAGACCTGCAGATACTACCTCTGTCTCAGCTAAACACGAAGGATGTGGTGGCTTTGGCCATAACTACCAAGGTTAGTACTATAAAGCTTAAAATTATTATTGCTTCCATTTATGCACCCCATAATTTGGATCCATCTTATCATCATATAAATAGTCTCTTTCGCTTTGCAAGAAAGATTGATCTACCTCTCTTAGTAGGCAGAGACATTAACACCCATTACCTTGTGTGGGGCAGTTCAGATACGAGTGAACGAGGGGAATCTTTGCTCGAATATATAGCCTCTACAAATTTAGAGATACTAAACAGAGGTAGCGAGGCTACTTTTGTCATTAGAGCCAGAAGCGAGGTTTTAGATATCACACTCGCTTCAAGTCAGATTTAGAACCTTTGTTAAGACTGGAAGATCACCTCAGATATCACACTGTCTGACCATAGGATGATCTCATTTCAGATTAATTCTGAACAAACCCCCACCTCTGAAAAGAAACCCCAGAAACACTGAATGGAATCTATTCAGAGAAAGGTTGGATAGATGCCCATATCTTTCTACGGGCAGACTTCAAACCAAAGCTCAGATAGATGAAGAAACTATCCTCTTAGAGAGAATAGTATAAGATGCATATGAGGAGGCCTTCCCTTTAATGGCAGAACCTAGGAAAAAGATCAGGTGGTGGTCCACTGAGTTGTGTAAGTTACAAAAGGCTACAAGGAAGGCCTATAATTCAAGGCAGAAGGCTGACTGGGATTTGTACCGTGTCGCCTCTAACTTATACAAAAAGGAAATAAGAAAGCATAAACGAGATGGCTGGCATAAATTCTGTAGCAATATAGAAAGCAAGCCTGAAGCCTCTTGTCTTGTTAAGCTGCTTGGGAATGATGCCCAGCAGCCACTGGGAGCCTTAAAGAAACCCAATTGTCTCTGGACCTCCAACTTGGTGGACACTTTGTCCCACTTAATGCAGACCCACTTTTCGGGTTACAGTATTACTAATTTAGTCAATCCTTCAAGTATCTACCCTGGTAGTGATACTAATGAGATAGAGGAGGATTGGGCTCTAGCGGAGTCCATAGTCAGTGATGGAGCCATTAGGTGGGCTGTCGGGGAGCTCAAGCCGTATAAGGTCCCTGGCACTGATGATATCCTTCCATGCATGCTCAAAGAGGGTCTCAATGCTCTGCTCTCCCGAATTAGAGCACTACTAGGAGCCTCTATAGCCATCGGGTACATTCCAGAATCCTGGAGGAAATCTTTAATAGCTTTTATTCCGAAGAATAGTAAGGAGGATTATAGCGTCGCTAAGGCTTTTCGACCTATCAGCCTATCCTCCTTTCTTTTTAAGATTCTGGAGAAGCTGATAGCAAGGTACTACAAGCAAGATACTACCACTCTATCCCCTTCACCCTCAACAGCGTGCATATCTCCAGGGAAAATCAATAGAAATTGCCCTACATTATCTTGTAGGAAAAATAGAAAAGGCCTTGGTATACAAAGAATCTGCCTTAGGGCTCTTTTTTGATGTTGAAGGGGCATTTGACAGGACCAGGCCTGAGGCAGTTTGCAAAGCTTTAAAAGAAATATCTGCTTCAGCTGCGACAGTCAGATGGGTCGGATTTGTTTTAAAGAACAGAACAATATTCGTCTCAGAGAAGGGCACCAGACTAGAGGCGCAGGCCTTCACAGGCTGCCTCAAGGGAGTTGCATCTCCCCACTACTCTGGTGCCTTGTAAAGTATAAGTTGTTAAGAAGACTAGAGGATGCTGGATTCTCTCCTGAGGCGTTCGCAGGTGATAGAGTAATTCTCATAACAGGTAAGTTTATTACCACCATCTTTGAGCGCATGCAGGTCGCTTGCGATATTGTTCAGATTTGGTGCAATGAAGTTAGACTCTCAGTAAATCCAACTAAGACTGAGTTGATTCTCTTTACCAATAAATGGAAGCTGGATGCTTTTGGCAAACGCATCGGCTTCCAACCTTCTTTGGCAAAAAGCTCCAATTAAGTCAACAAGTCAAATACCTCGGGATTATTTTGGACTCCAAACTAAACTGGGGCCCCCATTTGAATGAAACCAAAAGGAAAGCAATAGCATCCTTTTGGTACGTTAGATGCGCTGTGGACACAATCTGGGGTTTTAAATCTAGGTTCATGCACAGGATATGCATAGCAATTATAAGACCTAGAATTCAATAAGGAAGCATAGTGTGGTGGACAGTCCTGAATAGGGCCTCCCATCTTCGGACACTCAGCCGCATTGAAAGGATGGCATGTATGAGCATTACGTGAGCGTTTCGTACCACACCTACTCTGGCTTTAGAAGTCCTTTTATATCTAACACTGCTTCACCTACGGCTGAGGGACGAAGCGGTTATGGCCCATCTAAGAATTAAAGAAAACAGACAGTGGCAAGTGCGGGGCGAACCTACAAGCCACTCAGTAATAGCCAAAGTGATGGACAAGGAGATTCCTATCCTTCAATATTGTTGTCCTCCACTTAACAGAAATCTAACTCTAGATTCCAAAGTGAGCTACTCATATCCTAGTATATCCGATTGGGAGCGGGGTTCAGTAGCCACTCAAATAGGCAACCTATCCTTTCACGGATGGATCAAGGAAGGACTCGACCGGCTTAGAAGAGCGGGTGTCTACACAGAGGATTTAGGCATTAATTTATGGCCTACCATTGGGCAAGCACTCTACTGTGTTCCAAGCAGAAGTGTTTACGATACTGTCTGTGGCCACATGTACGGAAGTTATCGTTTGAGATAGGACTGGAATTACCATCTATTCTGATAGCCAATCGGCTCTCCAAGCCCTGGAATCCTCTAGGGTAGCTTCCGTTCTGGTAAAAGAGTGCAAATAGCCATTGGATCTACTCGCCTGCTCGAGAGATTAGAATTAGTACGGTTTTCTGAACATAAAGGAATCAAAGGCAACAAGATAGCCGACCAGCTTGCAAGGGAACGCACTGAGAACCCTATCTTTGGGCCAGAACATTCAGTAGGCATCTCTAAAAGGTATCAGTGGAAGAAGGTTCACGATTGGACATGGAAAATAGCAGGTAAGGAGTGGAGGGAGTGCGTAGGCCTCAGACAGGCTAAGGCACAAATTAAAAAACCCTCTGCTTCTAGAACCAAGTGGCTGCTGGGCCTCAACAGAAAGGAACTCCGACTGCTTATCGGGGTACTTGCAGATTACTGCAGGCTTAAAAGACACTTAAAGATCTGTGGAATAATAGGGGATGAGACCTGCCACTCCTGTGGGCAGACACCTGAGACTGCTCTACACTACAAAGCTGAATGTAATAGGTACACGTCGTTCAGATACAGATTGTTAGGATCTGGTAGAATCAGAGAACAAGAGGCTCCCTTCATTGAATGGGCATCCCTTCTGAACTTCATCAGGAAAACCAGAAGACATGGAGCGTTAATAAGCTTTCTCTATTGGTGACCACCCCTGGGGTTGGCAAAAAGGACCACTAGGCCCACTTGCCAGACTTTGTCCCCCCACCCTTGCCAGTACTAGTACCAGTACCGAGTCTTATATAGTCTTGTTCATCCACATTAAGGGGCTGCAATGGTTGGGACAGGTAGAATCTAAGGGGCCCAGATAAAATGCCAGTATTACGCAAATTACCTTTGTCTTTTTATTTAAAGCTTATTGGCGGCATCCTTAGATGGGTACCTAAAGTAAGACATGGACTCAAAAAATTTGAGAACCACTGATTTAACTGATAAATAGATAACAGATATTAATAAGGTATAATAAGAACTGATATTGTAATAGTTACAGTGGTTTTTTTTGGTTTTATAAATGTTATATATATATATATATATATATATATATATATATATATATAGAGAGAGAGAGAGAGAGAGAGAGAGAGAGTATTTCAAAAACTTCTTAAAATATGAACCAGCAAAAATAGTAAAATCTTCTTCAAAATTTATACTTAAGTATCTTCAGAGGGCTTCTGTTGACCTTCTGTCTTTTTTCCATTAACTGAAAGAAATAATAAAAAACAATAATATGAAATGAAATAATAAACTTTTTGAAAATTTTATAAATTTTGAAACAAAGTATATTTAAAAAAAAAGCTTTGAATATAAAAATATAAATTTCCCAGTAGAATGCTGTTCAATAGCCCTCTGGTCAGGGCCGCCCACAAGTCCCGAATGTCTGACTATTTTCGGGAGGTCCATCAGTCAGGAGACCCCACCCTTACTGCCTGAATCCGAGGAGAGGGCTCACCACAATTTTTTAAGTATTTCTTTATTTCATTGATTATTTTAAGTAATCGTTTACTGATAATATCAGTAGTTACAACTTTTGAAATAACCTAAGTTAATACTTGGCTGGGATATTGGTACTTGGAGGCCTGAGTTAAAACCTGTCAGTCAGGAAACTGTCAGGGGGCCCAACACTTCTATGGGCATGACCCATAGAAATGTCCAATCTCCTTGCCTGTTCCAGGGGCCTAAACTCTGGTCTCTATTCAAGGAAACTAATCTGCTATTATTTACCTCTACCAAAAGATTTGGCAAATAAAATTCTATAATACAATTTATCATTTCTCATATAATTTAAAAGTTCAAACATTTTTTTAGTCAAAAGGGTATTGATAGTTATTATGATTAATTTTCAAGAATTGATTTATATAAAAACCTTGTTAAAATTATGTTCTTTTATTTAAAGATTATGTTCCAAAAGGATTTGGACTATTTGCCCATTTTCAAGCTGTTCCAAAAAAACAATTCTATATGTATTCACACAAACATTATAATAATTTGAAATATAATTCCATTGCTTAATATTAAACATTATTCCATATTTAAACATATTAACATACTTTTAAATTTAAAATTATTGGCATAAACATTGCATATTAAACTTTATTAAAAACAATACTATTTGAGTTTATAATTTCTATTCACATTATTTACTTTTAAAAATAATTTTTTATTAGGAATAGGCAAAAAAAAATTAATAAATATTATTAAAAATTGAAGGTACGCTTTTTCGTTGGTCAATCTAATTAGTTAACTAATAACTTTATCATCATTTAAAATTTTACTGAATTTTCAATTATTATTTTCAATTATTTATGAACTGATAAATTTTAAAATATTTTTTAATTTTAGTTTACTTATACAGGAGAAAATATCTGATGTGGACACCACATGACTTCTTTGTACATCTATTAAACTATAAATCGGTGGCTCAAAAAGTGATCCTCAATTTGGTTACTAGTTTCCGAAGATTGCAGTATCTCAAAAACGATACTCGGCGTCGCAACATCCATCTATTGACACACACACAAAGACATACTCTTGTTTCTGGAAGTTTCATGATGACTGAAATTTCCAAGGGTGACAACATTTAAACTGTCAATATCATTAGATAAAGCATTGGAAATCGACAGTTTCGACATTTTAATTGGAAAAAAAATGCTAAACTTATATCTTATTCTCCTGCTGCAGACTTGTTCATCTCAAAAATGGGGTGAAAATCCAGTATTTTACAATCAATTTTAACACTTAAAACAAGTAATTATTTAATTAGAGTGAAAAAAAATTGCGTTTATAACCTTTATCACCGAAGCATATGATCTCTGAAATAAATTTCAATATATCTTTTGATGTAAGTTTCTTATGACCTTCAAGTAAAGTACCCCTTTCGGATATTCAATTTCATTAAATTACTTATATTGATATAAGAGTCTAATTTACCAAATTTGAGATGTTTTACATTATATTTTAACATAATTTTTGATGAAAGTCTGATATGACCTTTAAGTAAAGTACCACTTCCAGTTTGCCAATGTTTACCAAATTTTATTATATTGTTTATATTAATATGTGAGTCTTAAATACCAAATTTGAGAAGTTTTGCATAATATTTTAATATAATTTTTTATGAAAATCAGTAATGACCTTCAAGTGAAGTACCACTTCCGGTAATCATACAATGACCAAAAAGGGAGGTTCACAACTAGATTATACAGTCATCCTAAATACAAAATTTTAACTTTCTACGGCTAACCGTTTTTGAGTAATACGAGATACGTATGAACATACGTACAGACGTCACAACAAAACTAGTCAAAATGGATTCAGAGATGGTCAAAATGGATATTTCCGTTAAAAACTGAAAACCAAAAATTTTCACGATTACAATACTTCCTTTACTGCATACAAGGAAGTAAAAATGACTACCTAAAAACGAGGATGCTTCTTTATTCTCTAACAAATTTGAACTAAGCCCAATTCAGTTTATTTTATTTTATCTTTAAGATTAATCTAGTTGCATATAACTTCCGCTCTAATGCTGTCAAAATGTAGTCAGTTATTATTTCGCCAACCATCTTTCTTCTGTATTTACACCACATAATGACTTCACGAACATAGAATATGAGATCTCTGCAAATCATATATTACACATGTCATTACAACTAACACTGCTACCACTCTCATTCACTCCCACAGAAGTAGCAGAACTAATGAAACACTTGCCAAAAATAAAAGCCCCAAACTATGACTTAATAAATATTCTAGCAAATGTCTAGGAAGATTGCAGTATTCCTTACAACAATCTACAACTCAAAACTTAGGACAACAAAATTCTCAATAAAATGAAAAAGTTCTCTTATAACAATGATTAAACGACTAGACAAGACTTAAGCAACCCATCCTCGAACAGACCAATTAGTTTACTCCCTATTTGTTCAGATTTTTCTTTAAAAATTACTTTATCCTCTATTATTAAACTTACTGCGAGACACAAAAATAATTCCTGATCATCAATTCGGTTTTTGAAAATCACATTCAACAACTCAGCAATTACACAGAGTAACAAATCACATATCAACAGCATTAGAGCTGACTAATTTCCTGACTATTTTGATTCCTGAATTCCTGACTATCCATTGTCCATGAAATACCTTGTCCAGTCAATTATGTAACATCTAAAATAATAATACGGTGATAAAAATTGGGATCATGTCTTAATGATTAGAATCAAAGTAGAGGCCAATCAGGTGAATTTACAGCAAAACATGGCCAATTAAATAAAAAATTATATGGACAGTGTTAGATATAATTCAAAACTTCACGATGTGGCTAGAAATCGCTAAAAATATTTTTTTAGATTGGGTGAACTGTTTAAATAGGATGATGTACAGGAATCAAATTTGACTTTACAGTAAATTAAAAGACTTGATGTCATTGCTTATCCTGAAAACAACTCAGATCAGCTATCTTCAGGTTTATCATTTGTTCTGATCAATGATTCATCTTCTTATGAGCTGATGAATCAACAGCTCAGATTAGATTAACACCTCCTCACAAGGATTAGCCTCAACTATAAAGCAAGCTGGGTTATATTTCCAAAATTATAAGGTAATTCGTTAATTAATATAGAATATAGAATTTTCAAATCAAAACTGAAAATGATTTTTTATCACCTGAATATGAAACTACAACATAGTCACTTCGTCACTTCATTTAGAGTTAGTTGACATTCGCATGATGGTATAGAAGGATCAATCCCTAATCATTTAGAGTTTTAGGAAAAAATTGGTCTCCAGTAAAAGGGAGTCACCAATCCGCAGCAGGACTGTATTTAAGTAATGCATTGCACACCTTGAATCACGCTATTTTGGGATATAGAATTAATGATTAACAGAAAATCAAGGGAGTTGAGGAAGGGTAGCACCTTCTCTTAGGGCTAACCTAGGGTATACTCCTTACTCAGAGATGTTTCAGGAGGATAGAAATGTAGGAGGCGACTGCGTGGTGGACATAAGACTTTCTATGCGTAGTGGAAAATTATAGCCTGCTGATGGTCAACTCTATGCAGAGTACCTTCTCTGCACGGCAGTGGCATGGCAGAGCAGCTAGTCCCTCTTTTAATGCGAGGAAGCAAAGGTGTCAACAAGGGTTACCTTGGTAGCTCCTTATGCTGTAGATGGGAAACACCCTTTGGCCAGTCCAGAGCTGATGGGTAGGCAAAAGCCAAGCAGCACGACCTTTGGGGAAAGTCTATGCATGAAGCTCCTGGCGAATAACACCCCCCAGATCCCCAGTTCAGTACACCAAGCACCTACACCAGAATCGTACTCCCACACTACATTACATACACCCCCAAACAGCATACAAAGGGACCACAGTATACACCCACGGGTTTCTGTCTCAAGGTAGCCACCCTAAATGGGCAGCCCCTTCAGCTGACTCAGGGACAGAGGTTGGGCTAATAACAAACTTAATAACAAACCTGTACAGGAGGCACTGACTCACCATGAGTTCTAGTGCTGGAAGGAAGATGGAGAATCAAACTCTACCCAAGATGGCCTCTACTTGTGATAAAACATGACAGATGTTGATTGAAAAGCCATAAAAAAACATCTTTGGTAATGGGCAGCTTGAATAATAATAACATAAAGCAGAAGAATATGGAAGTTGGTTGGGCTCCAAGACCAACATCTAGTGAAGCTGGAATTCAAGAGTAGGGCTGAATTTTTAAGAAGGACCATACCCTTAAAATACCTCTGAGATAAAATCCAAAAGGAGAGATTTGGATTTGAAGGAAATTTAATGACTTGAGGAGGTATTAAATGCACTAATCTTTTAGACAGTATGTGGTATAATCCCAAAGATGATGCTAAATTATAGAAAAATCTGAGTTTAGGATGGGAATTTTTAATTGCTCAGGCAGGCAGAATTGGTCAATTCTGTTTAATCTAAAAATGGGTGCAAAAAAAGCATGACATATCTGCATTTAAGACCAACCATTTTAAAAAGATGCCGAGATGTCCACCATTCCATTGCTACTAGAATAACATGTCAGCAACATAGCTAACTGCATATGCACCACCTTCTATCAGTTGAGCACGATTCCCATGTTTTTCAAATTCGCTCTTTACTCTACCCCACCCTCTATTTAACTACCAGCTAAGAAAATACAGTTCTAAGGGCAAGACAGAATTATAAGTAATAATAATGAACATAAAGTTCAAAAAGAAGCACTGAAGCATTAAATGATTAAACAATTTTGAAGACATCTCTATTTCAACATACCATTCAAAACATTTCTTTCAGTATTTTTTGAGTTCCAATGAAATGCCTATTTGAAAATATGAAATAAAAGTAATTTACCTGATACAGTTTTTTCCGGACTAATACCCTTTAAATCAGTCACTTCATCTTCCTCGTCTGAAGAAGCAGAATTTCTGATTTTAACTGGCTCAATGTCAGCGAATGGATTAACCTGAATTAAACAAGTTTTAATGTAGTACTACCTGGAATTATTTTAAACTATGTTATGATAAAATATAAAATTTTAAATGATGATTGGATAGACTATATCAGCACCTATGATTATTAAATATTAACCTTTTGTTGCTCTTTCATATTTTATGATAAGAATAGCCATCAGACCTCGTAAAAGTTCTTTAAATTTCAACATCAATATAATATTTAGAATGAACAATATGTCAGTATTATCATTTGTGTTACATAGTAGAAACAATAATATGCATAATTTCATTTTAAAAGATATTCTTAAAATATTACTTATTTTTCCAAATATTTTTAAAGCATCAATCAAGTTTTCAGTTAAGAACAGGTTATCGTTATTTTTGTTTAAAACAAATGAATAATCTAAGAACTTAAAAATAGAGGCCATGATAACGGAGTAGAATTTGGCAGCGCTCTTAAGCTAAAAGCAGTGACAATTTGATTATGGCCAGTGAGGATTGTCTTTATTTCATGAAGAAGCCTCAGAATACATTTAGTTGAGGTAAATAAGGGTGTTAAACTCAATAAACAATGAAAACATATTAAGAATATTACAAAGTATAAGGACCATTCACAAACTTATATAATAAAAATCTGGTAAAAATCTGGCGGTGCACGCATCACACAACTTTCCCTTACCGTCCTATAATAATTATCTTTTTAATATAATTTTAAAAAGTTCACATAAACAATGCTTGAAATAAACTCAGCAGCATTCACTTCTTCACATCTTCTTCCATTTCAGTACAATAAAACAGTTTTTTAAACAATTTTAGTACAACAATTCTGTATACTACCTATATATTTTAACTTCGTCAAGTTGCAAATATATTTTAAAAGTTTTGGTTAAGTTTTCATGGAAATATTTTCTTTCCATTAATTAATATGAAAGTAGAAATAATTAAGTTAATTTCCGCTTTTGTATTCTTAAATTACTTTATTACAGAGTATATTGTTTATAACAGATTGGTGGGAGAAGGTTCGGTCGCATCTGTCTCCTTTCAGATGCGCTCGGTTATCCATCTAGGGTCTTGTGCTCCTCATAAAATACGCTTTATCTTTGCTAATACTGGTCCGATTCTGATAATTCTTTTATTGTTTTTTAGATAATTTAATTACCTTTCATACAATTCTATACATAATTTACCATAAAATGCATACTTTTTAAGCTATGCGCAAATAAAATATTCTTTTCATCATAACTTTTTTCGCTGCATTTCCTCAGTGATGTACTAGAAAAGTTAAAGGGCTGTAAGGAGAAGACATTAGGCAAGTTTCATCAAAATCATTGGAGCCGTTTAATAGAAAATTGTAAAATCCAAGATATAATTGCCACTTCCTGTTAATCCAATGCGCTGTATCTTTGCTAATACAGGACCGATTTTGATGTTTATATATTTGTTTTTTAGATAATTTAATTATCTTTCATACAATTCAATACATAAATTACTATAAAATACATGCTTTTTAAATTATGCGCAAATAAAATATTCTTTTCATCATAATTTTTTTCCCTCCATTTTCTCGTTGATATACTACATAAATGAAAAGTTAAAGGCCTTTATGAAGAATAATTGAGGCAAGTTTCATCAAAATCGTTATAGTCATTTTCGAGAAAAATATAAAAAAGTGTAAAATCCATGACAATAGCTAATTAAAGTTAGTCCGATGCGCTGTGTCTTTACTATTATTGGTCCGATTTTGATGATTCTTTTTTTGTTTATTAGATGATTTAATTACCTTTCATACAATTCTATACATAATTTACCATAATATGCATACTTTTTAAGCTATGCACAAATAAAATATTCTTTTCATAATAAATTTTTTTCCTACAATTCCTCGGTGATTTACTACATAAATGAAAAGTTAAAGGCCTTTATGAAGAATAATTTAGACAAGTTTCATCAAAATCGTTACAGCTGTTTTCGAGAAAAATATAAAACAGTATAAAATCCATGACATAATAGCTAATTCCGGTTAATCCGATGCGCTGTATCTTTGCTAATATTGGTCTGATTTTGATGATTCTTTTAGTGTTTCTTAGATAATTTAATTACCTTTCTTACAATTCTATACATGATTTACCTTAAAATGCATACTTTTTAAGCTATGCGCAAATAAAATATTCTTTTCATCATAACTTTTTTTCCTGCAATTCCTCGGTGATTTACTACATAAATTAAAAGTTAAAGATCTTTATGTAGAATAATTTAGGCAAGTTTCATCAAAATCGTTAGAGCCGTTTTCGAGAAAAGAGTAAAATTGATTATATGAAGTGGCATTTCCGGTTAGTTGATTTTGACGAAAATGTTGCTGTAACATCACATGTATGTGCCAACCTTAAATAAGTAATTTCAATATCGTATAACGTTTTTGAGCTAGACTGTTCACATACACACACCCCCACACACAGACACACAGGCCATTTTGCAAGACTTGGTCATTTGGACTCAGGGGATCTTAAAACGTGTATTTCTGTCGAAAACTCGAATTCGAAAATTTTCACGATCGCAATATTTCCCCTTATTATATACTTCGTATATAGGTAAGGGAAAGTAAAAAGCAGTTTCAATTCATATATCAAACAGATTTTTAGACAATATAATTTAAAAATATTGCAAATTATTAAACAATGGTTTATTATTTTCAAATAGTTATGTTTCAAACATATCTAGTGTGTCAATTCATACAACTTTCCCAATAGCAAGAAGGCTTAAATATTGTAAAAATAGAGGGTGAAAGGGTACAGAAGAAAATGTTGGAGACGCACTTCAGTGGGAAAAGGAGAAAGGAAAGACTTAGAAACAAGTGGAAGTAGAGGATGGATCCAAAAAAGAATGAAGTGAGTAGACATGCGAGGAAGAAATTGGATGATAGAGGCGAGAAACAGGAAGAAATGGAAAAGGATAACTCAGGAGGCTAAGGAGAAAGAGCGCCAGAACATTGGTCTAAAAAAAAGCCAATAAGCTATATCTCTGCTAATGATGTTCCGATTTTGATGATTTATGTTTTTTGTTTTGTAGGGAATTTAATTATCTTTCAATTGATTATATCAAGAACCAAATAAAAAAAAAAAAATTGGAGAGACGAATTTTTTTTTTATTCGATATTTTTATTCTAGGTAGCTTAAAACATAAAACCCCAAATTTTGAAGGGGTTAAACAAATTTTTTTCTTCGTCGATTACAAAGGTTCATTATTGAAAATTATAAACCAAAATATAGTACAAAAATCTACAATAGAAATAACAAAATATAAAAGGCTATACTAACTATTTTGAATTTTTCTGTCTCTTCCTCTTCATGTTTTTTATCCCAATTTTTAATAAGGGCCTCCTTTTGAAGCTAGGAAATAAAAACCAAAAAAATAGTTGAAGTAGTAGGTTTCAGCAATTATACAACTGATAACAATTATTAAAACCAAAAGGAAGGTGAGAGAAATAGTCATTATTAGAAAACAACTATTTAATAAATTTATGTAAAAATATTAATCAAAAATGCTTATTTTGATTAAATTATAATCTTATAAAAGTGTTGTTATTATGTATGATATAAGCATTATTAAAAATTGTTAGCAGTATACAAAATAATAATGAAACACATCTGTTAAATTACTATTAGTTTACTTTGACTTTAATGAAACAATCTATGATTGAAAACTATATAACAATAAAATAATTTTTTGACCGCATTACCAACCAAGATTCTCCTTCATACTTTTCCACGGTCAACTATACTCTCACCAAAATATTTTTTTGTTTGGTGATAACAACATTAAACTTATCAAGTACTTTCAAAAATCATTAGAGTTCATTAAAACAAAATTACATAAACTTTAAATTATTATTTTAATATAAGATAACTTAACCTGTTGTTTTCTAATCAAGTCGATAATAGGATCAGCATACTTAGGGTTATCCGCAGGATTTTCTTCCGAAATTGGTTTAGATATCTTTTTCTGAAATCAGAGTTAATTTTAGTGTTGAAAAGGCAAAATGTGTGCTTTAGTTATTTTATAGTTATATAGAGATTTGGTATATATCTAAATTACTATAAATAATTAATGTGCAGTCACTTAAAAGAACTTATTATATTTATATGGACTATATTTTGTGTAAATGATTCAAAATTAGTGATTTAGAAATTACAAGAAACAAAGACAAAGAACATCCAGACCAACCAAAAAAGTTCTAAAAAAAAATAAATATTATTGGATGAAGATGCATGTATGTATCAAAATCAACTTCCAAAAAGATCAAACATCTTTTTACATAGTCCTGTGAATGAGGATAAAAATGGATTTATTTTGAGAACCCAAGAACAGAAAATCATGGGTTGATCCAGTTCAACCATCAACATTGACTGAAAGGTCCAATCAATTCATAAGGAAGACAATGGCTTGCGATTTGGTGGGAACAGAAAGGTGTGATGTATAATGAGGTTCTCTAATCAGGTGAAACTGATAATACTAATCACTTATGGCAACAAATAATCCATTTAAACTATGCTTTGATCACAAAACGACCAGAGTGGACCAGGAGAGTATTTTGTTTCATAATAATGCACAATAACACACTTCAAAACCAGTTTAAGACAAGTTAAAGGGTCTTGTCTGGGAAATATTAACCCATCCTCTCAATTCACCAGAATCATTCATTCAGATTGTAAATTGTTTCCATTGATGGCATGTGCATTTTCAGAGCAGCCCTTCAAAATGTAAAAAGAAATGGTAAGTTGGGTACTGAATGGTATGCTTCAAAACAAAAAAAGGTTCTAAGATGGAGGAAATGTTTAGCTAGTGATGGACACTACTTTGAATAAATACTTTAGATGTTTCTCTTGAAATTATAGTGATTTTTTTTTTGTTTTTGTTTTTTACGATATCCACATCATTAAATAGTACACCTAATGGTGTAATACAAGGTATAAGAAAACTTATATTTTTTAAATTTTGTTATAAGTATTGAGAGAACTGTAAGGCCAGTGAAGTGATCACTTTATTCAATAAGGAGTGACTGCTCGTGATGTTTAGCTTCTCGTTTGATTTTCCTCCTAGGCTGCCTTGTCTTAGCAACCCCTCTGTCACTGATCTCTGCTTGCTCTAGCCATTTAGGGTTTAAATACTCTTATACCATTCTTCATTCTAGAAAATTTCCATTGTCGATGTGCACATCTATTCCTTTATTCTCAAGGCAGTCCTTAGATCTTCTTCTTCTTCCATGGCTCTACAGCCCTTGTAGGGCCCTGGCCTCCGAAACAACGCCTCTCCAGTCTTCCCTGTCAGCAGCTCGACCTCTCCATTGTCCCATCCTCTGCAGATCGTTCTCCACATCACCCAGCCATCGCAGCCTGGGCCTTCCTCTTCTCCTTTTGCCTCCTGGTTTGCCATATAATAGTTTCTTCGGGTACCTATCTTCTCCCATTCTTTCTACGTGCCCAAGCCATCTTATACGGGCTGATTTGACATAGATGACTAGGTCTGGTTCATTGTATAGGTCCCGAAGCTCTCTGTTATTTCTTGACCTCCATTGGCCTTCATAACATACTGGCCCAAATATCTGCCGAAGCACCTTCCTCTCCCAGATCTGCAGCATCTTTTCGCATTCCTGGGTCAGGACCCACGTTTCACCAGCGTACGTGACAATTGGTCTTAAGATTGTTTTATAAATCAATAATTTTGCTTTACGTGACAAGTTCCGAAATCTTAATGCTTTTCGCAATGCAAAGAGACATCTGTTGCCTGCTGAAATTTTTGCTTTAATTTCTGCAGTGATGTCATTCTTTCGTGTCACTAAAGCTCCCAGATACTTGAAGCTGTCCACTTTCTTAAATGTGTGGTGGAGCAGTTGCACATGACTCTGCTCTTCCTGCCCATCATTTTTTGTGGAAATCATGTATTGGGTTTTTTCCTTATTTATCACCAGACCCAATTTTTTCCCAGCTTCTTCAAATTCCTGCAAAGCTCCTGAAAGCGCCTCATGCGCCGCCTTTGACCTTGCTGATATCACTACGTCATCAGCATACGCTAGGTGTTGGGTCATCCTGTTACATATCGTTCCTCCTGGGTTGGTCCTGATTGATCTCGCAGCTTGTTCCAGTGCTATGTTGAATAATACAGGTGAGAGGGGATCTCCTTGGTGCAGACCATTCTCCACCTCAAACTCTTCTGATAGCATATTTTGGATTTTTACTCTACATCTGGTGTTCTCCAAGATCATCGCACTTAATCCGACTAGCTTTTCTGGGACCCCTAGAGTTTTCATTAGTCTTAGATGTCCTTATTTATAAAGCATAAAGCAACTATCACAGAGATAGCCTGTTTTATTTTGTTTTCTTTCATCTGTTTCCGAATGGAATGGCCAATCTTTAAATATTTGGTTTATGATATATGTACAACCTTCATTGTAATAACTGTGCATCTTTTGGGGCTGATCTTGTCTTTTACCTGATTGCTTTAGTGCTGAAGGCTGAGCTAATATGGCTTCGCTTTGGTTGTCTGCATATGCCTCTCTTGGCATCCAAATCTTTTACTTATTCGTTATCCTAGGCTGTAACCAATATTTGTAATATTTTATAATATTCAAATCTATTCGTACAATTGTTAAAATTAATTTATAATAGATCATATATAATATAATGTTATAACATTATATAATGTATAATAATATAATGTTTACATTAGTTGGTATGCTCAATACATAGCAAGGAAAAGATGTATTGGCGAAATGAGATATAGGATAGTCAGTCATAAATAATTATTCACAACCTCAATTTCAGTAGTATAGATTTTAATGCTACTGATCAATTCATGAATAACAATGACAGAGAAATACAGAGTGAATTGTTCTATAAAAAAAAAAAGAATACCAATGAGTTATCAGAAAGCATATACCTGAGGGAAATGAGCTTCTAAAATAAGTCGGTACTTTTCCAGTGAATGTTCCATTTTAGAAGCAGTAGGATCTATGTCAGTAAGGTTGTCTGAATATGGTGACACAAAAACTGCTCTGTTGTAATCAGTTTTTTTCATTTTTCTATAAAAATATAGGTATACACTATAAAAATTTGCATTAATTGATTTAACGAAAGTAAGTATTTAATAGATAAATTAATTAAAATAAGAAGAATAAAATTAAATTAGTCAAATACATACAGGATATAAGCTCCATATGCATAATGCTTCAAAATATCTTTTGCTTGTTTGATAATTTCATTGTTTCGATCAGTCCAATAGAGGAGATAGGCTCCATACAGATGGGAGAGATACCTCATGAATTGAGTAATTATCCGTTTCTTTTCAGGTTCAAATTTCTAACCAAAAAAATACATAAAAGCTTTTTTTCATTCAAACTATACCAATTACATCAAAGACATTGAAATTCACATACATTAAATACATCGTACATGCTACCAATGATTACAAGTGGAAACGGGAATGGCTTCAGATGTCCAGCATCCTAAAATAGATATTTTTTGCATTAAAAATCACTAATTAAAATTGTGTTAAAAATAAAACTTCATTAAAGACTAAATAATTAAATTAAAAAAAAGGATAAAAAATATTCATCAGCATAACATCTATGTTAACATCTTCTATACCTTTAACATAGTTCATAAATTATTATGAAATATATATTATTATTAAACCTCAGGGTATTACAATATTATAAATAGTGTCCGGGTTTCTTGCAGTAAAAAAATAAAAATGCTCAATAAATATATAAATATAAAACCAAAATGTGTAACAAAAATAAAATCCTGCCATTCAATTTTTTTATGCAGAAAAAATTACATCTATATATTTTGCTTTAATTACTAAATTACTATTTTTTCATCATAAAATTAGGTATTTGGTAATGGTATTGGTGGGGGGAACTAGTCCGGCAAGTGGGCCTTATGGTCCTTTTTGCCAACCCCTGATGGCTACTTTTAATTCACCACCGCGTACTAACCAGAGTGGGAGTGTCAAGATTCATTTCCCGGGATTGCCACGAAATAAATATTAACCGACCCAGGTGGGAATCGAACCGACAACGTTCTGAACCAGGCACTCTTGGACCCTCGCCCCAACGTACTCGGCCGTCACGTTCTCCCATAAAATACAAAGTTTTCTTATCTCAGTTTATAATTATTAAAACACTGAGATAATTATTTAAAAAATAAATAATTTGTATAAATTATTTTAAAATACTAGACATATGGAAAATATAAAATTAATAAAAAAACCATATAAATTGTTTTGTTTAAAAAATAAAAAAAATACTAGAAATATAAAATATATTACATTAATTATAAAAGCATATAAATTGTATTTTTTCAATACTAGAAATATAATAAATATAGAATAGTTTACAATATAATTTGTTTTATATCAAATGTATATCAAATATATGGCCCAACCAAAGTCGAGAATACATACAGGATTAAAACAAACGCAGAACTCAGAAACCTATATGAAGACCAAGATTTGGTCTCGTGTATCAAAAAGGGGAGGATCAGATGGTTAGGACATGTCCAGCGGATGGATCAGGAAAGACTCCCTAGAAATATAATGGAGGGACGCCCAATTGGTAAAAGAGAAAGAGGTAGACCCAGGCTGCGGTGGTTGGAAGATGTAGAGGCTGACCTAAGGCTTCTGGGAGTGACGGAATGGAGAAGAGCTGCAGAGGATCGATCTCAGTGGAGGAGAATTGTTGAGGAGGCCAAGGTCCTTCATGGACCATAGCGCCGTCGGAGATAGATAGATATCGCACACCTTTTCCGCCACTCGGTTTAATGCGTGCACCAAATAAATAACATGGACCATGTTAGGAAAGAAAATGTTTACTGCTTCACCTGCTTTGTCCATGAAGGATGGGACATCCGTTAACAACAGAAGAACTTTTTCTTGAAATGGTATGGGGTTATCTTTGAAAAATTCGATTTAACTGCTATTGACAAAGTGGGAGAACTTTTCGAATCCTCTCCAACACCTTAATGCATATTAAAAAAAAGTTAGGTTCTCTTTCCGGATGAAGAACCCCTATTATCAAATTGCAAATATACAGTCCCCTTAAGTCTGTGGTCTCGTCTACAATATAGTTTTGATCCCTATTATATATAGTGATCCCGTATTTGGTAAAGTTTTGAAAGAGCACATTTGCAGGTAATTTTTTTTTAAGGGTGCTTTTGTTGGAAATTTTTAATTTAATATATAGATAGGATAACATATTAAAATAGGAAAATAATAATCTGTATAATACATTACCTGAGTTACAATGAGCATATATTTGAGATTTTCTTTCACTCCCAATTGCTTTCTAACATGATGTGCAGAGCACAGTCATGATTATTTTTGTTTTATGAAGTAAAGTGTTCATTCTTAATTATAAAGACTGAATGTAGCAATATGGAACATAAAAGGAAGAGAACAGAATGGTGGGGATTAGCTGGTTTTCCACAAATTTAAAGGGAGAAAAACAAATTTGAAAACCTTTTGAGAATTTCCCAGAAAATTGGATCTTATTTAATGTGTTATAAAGAGCCACGTATTAATTCATGAAACTTTCCTTTGTAATTTTGTTTTAATGCTTAAATTTTCAAACAACTTACAAATAATTTTGGATTGAGTTTGGTTGACCGTAGATATACTTAAGGAAGAAGTTGGTCGGGGAGTGTGGTCAAAGACTAACACATTAATAAGTAAGACTTATTTATTTTGTGCTAACATTTCAGCCAAAGTTCTAGGCCATCATCAGGGCTAAAAGAAAAAAAACAAAATAACAACATTGAAAACGACAGAGGCAGTACCAGTAACAGTAAAAAATGATAAAAACAGAAATTACAAGCAAGATAAAAATATATGAAGTATAAGAAAAAAAAGAAAAATATGACAATATATATTGCAAAAAATGAAAAAGTAAAGTTAAGTGAAAAGAGTGAAGGAAAGATTATGAATTACATGAAACACTATTAATTGAAATGACTACTAGAATAAAGATTTGAAAGTATAGATAGATAGATAGATAAAAGAAGTTTATTCTAGGACTAGGTCCCTTAAGAATAACATGAATGAACAAATAAAACAGTAACATTATCTGGCCATAAGACTACAAAATACAGATTAGTTAATTTTTACAATATCTTCAGTAAAATAAATAAGTTTTTTTATCGAAAAATATAATTAATTTGAACAAAACAGAAAAAAAGAAAAAAGAGAGAAAAAAACTAAGAAAAAAGTAAAGAAAAACAGAAAAAATGAAAAATACAAAAATAAAGAATTGATTAGCAAAGGTTAAAAAACTGTTATTCACTTCTGATCCAGATGTTAATCCTAAACTGAAATTTCGCAATAAGGGAGCATTATTTTGGAGAGAAAGAAGGTGTTGGAAAAGGAGGGATTTGAATGAGGATAGAGAAGAAGCATGGCGGATATTAGAAGGAAAGGAATTCCAAAGGGTAGAGGAGCGGACGAGAAAGGAGCATTCGAATGTTTTGGTTCTGTGGGAGGGTGTATGGAGGTCAGAAAGGCGAGATCTTGTTTCCAGTACATGGACCGAGGATTTGAATTGTAGGAGGCTGTAGATGTAGGTGGGTGGTGATAGTTTGGTATAGAAAAGATCCGAGGAAATATTGTTTATGGTTGCAGGGGAAGACCCACTTTAACTCACCGTAAAGGTGGGACACATGGGCCCGTCTCGAGGTGCCGAAGACAAATCTTAAAAAGCAGTTCATGATCCGCTTCAATCTGTCCTCGAGCACATTCGAGAGGCCCCTATATACCACACATCCGTAGTCAAAGTGGAGATAATAGATAATAGAGACACAAGGAGTTTGCAGGTAGGTTGTGGAAGATCAGGAAATTTGGGTGATGTGGGGTTTCCAGGAAAGGGTTTGATCGATAGTAATACCCAAGTTTTCAATTGAGGAGCTGAGCATGATGGGGTGATCATTTAGGATTAAAGTAGGAAAGGTGTCATTGGATCTGAGGAGGGAATTGGAACCTATGACAATGGCCTGAGTTTTCATAGCATTTAATCTTAATCTATTTAGGTTTGCCCAGGCACTGATTCTATCTATGTCTTCCTGGATACTGGCAAACACTACTAATAGCTCAGAAGGAGGAAAGGATAAATAGATTTGGAAGTCGTCGGAGTATAAGTTGTGGGAACAGTGGTGGATTGAATTCGGAAGATCATTGATATAGGTATTGAAAAGCAGTGGGGAAATACTCGAACCTTGGGCTACTCCTGAGGACAAGGTAAGGAAGAAAGATAGGGGTTGATTAGGAACGGTAACTGCTTGAGTCCGATCGGAAATGAAAGATTTGAACCATTGGATAGAGCTGTTAGAAAAGGATAGTGATTTTAATTTGGCAAAAAGGATAGAATGGTCCAGAGAATCAAAAGCATTAGAAAAGTCAAGGAGTATTAATACAGTTAATTTTTTTCGGTCCATAGCGGTATGTATGTCAGTGGTGATTTTGATTAGCGCAGATTGTGTGGAAAAACTGGGACGGAAGCCAAATTGGAGAGGATCAAGTAGTTTAGACTTTTCAAGAAAGTTTGATATTTGTGATTGGACTATTCTTTCTAGAGGTTTGGAAAGGTTAGAGAGGATGGAAATTGGGAGATAGTCTTTAGAAGATATAGGATTGAAGATTTTGTTAATAGGATGGACTAAGGCTTTTTTCCACGAGGTAGGAAATACTGAGTTTTGGAGGGAGAAATTATAAATGAAGAGAAGAACTGGAAGGATTTCGGGGAGACATAATTTTAACAATTTAACAGGTATTCCATCAGGCCCAGTGGAATTGGTGTGAGATTTCATTATGGATGAAATAAGATAGGTAGGGGAGATTTAGGAAAAATAAAAATTATCAGAACTGAATGATGGAACTAAGGAAAAGCAGGAAGGAGGAGTTGGAGAAGTGTTAGAGGAGGCTGATAAAAAGTGTGAATTTAATTCATCGTGTGAAACTAGGAAGACTGGTGAGGGAGAGGACTTACAAAGGGAGAGTTCGCGAAGGAGTTGCCATTTTGATTTAGCATCGGGTGCAGAGGAGAGGGCTTCATGATAGTGGTTGGATTTCGCTCTCCTAACAGTTGCCTGTGTCAGATTGCGGAGTATCCTAAACGCTTGGTAGTCATCTGCTAGCCTTGTGCGTCTAAAGCATCTACGGACTGCCTCATGCCTTCTTTGCATATCTTTAATTTGTTGACACATCCAAGGAGCAGGTGGCCAACGGAAAGTAGAGGTTTTGAATGGGGCATGGGTATCAAGGATGTGGATGAGATTAAAAGTGAGGCTATCAACCATGGAATCAATGGAAGAACAGGAATAAATTTCATTCCACTACAGCGTTTCAAGGTCAGGTAAAAGATTTTCATGGGTGAGGGCGTCTAGGTTACGGAAAGTTATGGTTTTAGGGAGGATCGTAGGAGTTTCGATATTGTAGGATATTTGGATTAAGTCATGAAAGGACAGAAACGGGACAGGTAGTTGAGAAAAGGAAAGGAGATTACGTGCTGAATCGATGACATGCAGATCTAACCAGGTGTCGGACCGGCAAGTGTGATGGGTAGGAGAAAATGGGATGATGAAGAGATGGAGGGAGAAAAAGAGATTTTCAAGGTAGAGTCTGTCGTTGGAATCAGATAGGAGATTGGTATTAAAATCACCAGAAATTATTATATTGTTGTAGAGAGGAACATAATTGTAGAGAGTTGATTCAAAGGATGAGTCGTAAGGAACCAGAGGAGGGCGATACACCACAGCGTATAGGAGAGGATGTGCATTGGAGGAAATTTCAACGACAAGGAATTCAATATGAGGACGATCGGATGGGGATGAGGTATCTAGGATTCGGAATTTCAGGCTGTTATGAACATAAAGACCGGACACCTCCACCAGTCCGGCCCATCCAGTCATGGCGGATAAAGGAATAATAAGGTAGGGAAACAGAAGAGGAAGGAATGTAGGGCTTTAGCCATGTTTCTGAGACTGCAATGGTATGGTAAAAATACTGCAGGAATTCATCATAATGAGATAGTAAGGATTGGGAGTTAATGTGACAGGAGGTTAGGACACTAGACAGTATAGGAAATAAGACTGTATACAGTATCTGGTGGAAAGATGCTAATAACTACGACGATCTGTAGAATAAAATCTGAAAAAAAGTGAATAATGAACGTAACAATTAAACAAAGAGATATATAATATAGAAATACATGAGAAGATAAAAAACGTGCTTCTGTTAAATTAAAAAAATATATAGAAAAAATAAATTTGCCATGAAACACAGCACTTGGGGTCCATTGAGAGTTTCCAAATCCGACCAGTGGGTAGATGAGTGCCAAAAGGTCAGCAGAAGATATCGAGGTCCTGAGCCTCGTCAATGTAAATTACGGAGTGGCCGTCATCCTTCCGGCAACGCACTCTCCCGGCCGCAAACCAGACCGCTCTCTTCTGAAGAGCCAGTACAGACGCCTATTAGTGGGAATCATTTCTTCCCCGAGATATATCCTGTGGGAATCGTTCTCCTGCCAGCCAATATCCCGGGTGGAAAAGTCTCTCTTACAAGTATATAAAGCATATCGAGATAATTATGATATTGTAAGTTTTGTAAAGGATTACAATGATGTTAAAATTGTTAACATGTGACTAATGACAATAATAACAATGTAAAAATTAATAAAGAGACAACAAGTATGAAGATTCGGGAATATGTAAAGCATATAGAGATAATTATTATGCAACAAAAGTTATGTAAAAAATGATAATGACGCTAAAAAAGTTGACATTTTTATAATTAAAAAATGGGGGATTAAAATATAAAGTAATGTAAGCCCAAAAATAGAGTAATACAATTATAGGTCAGTATCATATGTGGTGAAGAAAGAAGGATAGAAACAAGGAGGTAGGGGAAATATGAAGAAAATGTAATAATTACATACCATAGAGACGTGCAGTCGAGTGCCAATTGCAAAATTCAACTATTGCCTCTGTCGTTTTCAATGTTGTTATTTTGTTTTTTCTTTTAGTCCTGATGATGGCCTAAAACTTAGTCCGAAACGTAGGCACAAAATAAAGAAGTCTTACTTATTAATGTATTTGTCTTTGACTACACCCCCTCCCCTCTACCCCCTCTGACCAACTTCTTCCTTAAATACAAATAATTTTTTTAATTACAGTTAAATACGCAATATTATGCAGTAAAAACATAAAATATGCAATTTACACAAAAAGTTTAAAATGTGCAATTAATCAGGATGCCTTAATTCGTGAAAATAAATTGTTCTTAATGGATTTCAAGCCAGCAGAAAAAACATGCAATTTCAAAAGAATCCCGGCTCTAATTACAAATATATATATATATATATATATAAATCTAATAAGGTAAATATTAGAATATTCAAAGAGGTAAACGGAGATAAAATAATGCAATAAGCAGTGACATTAAATGTAAACATAAACGAATGAAAAACAAAATACTACTAGAAAAAATGACAGAGAATACTCAAGATTACTTACAGGGTGATCATTAGGCATTGCTGCGACTCTAGATTTATGAGAAGATTTGAAATCAGATCTGCCTTTGACAAAGTTTAAAACAATATCTAGCACTTCTTCCTGGCTATAGTAGAGAAACTGTGGTTTAGAAAGATCTAAACACAGACATATTGTTAAATCTGGAGAATCAATAAGATAGGCTAAAGCTTGCTCATATAATGTTCCACCTCCTAATTCCCAAATATGACACTTCGCTGTTTCCTGATCATTAAACACAAAAATTGTATTAATTGGTGTAACATTATTATTTTACAAACAATAGTGCAAGGATTTCTCAAAGTAATACGTAATAAATTTACCAATTTCTAGCAACGGATACTAGAGTTAATAAATATAAATAAATAAATAAAAGCAAAGAACACTTTTATATACACAATAGGATTTCTAATAATTGTTCATTGCTATTAAATTGCATAATGTCCTCGAATACATCATCTTTTAGATTAGATATTAATGTTTCTTTAAATTCAATAATTCTATTGATTTTCTTTAAAACAAAACACAATCAAATTGTCATTATTCCAACGGTTCAGTGAATCTATTCTATTTGTTTATAGAATCATATTACCTGGTTAATACCAATGAATGTAGTGATTTAAAAAGTGAATGAATACCAGTGAATTAAAAAGTGCAATTTCTATAGTGGAGATGGTGAGTAACAATAACCCCATCTGACAAGAAAAACTTGGAACTAAGTCAAAAATACTTCTATAATAGTTTTATAAGGATCAATCACACCGCTAATTTCATTATTCTTTATTGACCAAATCTCTTTTGTTTCTGAAATTATTAGTTAGTTATTACCTAAGTTGGCAAAGTGCTCTTGATTATAATCAAATTTATCTTATTTTTGAATGATTACTATATGACTTAATCAGATAACTCCTTCATCTCTACTAATTAAATCTTTGAATTGCAATATTAATCATATTATATATCTTGAATTTTGCAATACCTGGCAGATGAGTTCTCAAAAAAATAGTTATTAAAAATTTATTTCTTCATATATTTTTTTACATAATCTTTGGACAAAAACTTTTTGAGAACCATTCCACTAAGGTTAGTAAGGTAAAAAATAATTACATTGTTCATCATTATGTAGTTTCGCGGTGATGGGAAATAATCCAACATAAATGTAGGCTCAACAGAATCACTTATGCCATAGAACTTCTGAATCATTGATGTCTTTCCCTGCAAAATATGATACCTCAAATACCATTCAAGTGACATAAACAATAGGACTAACTAAGGCCATACAGAAGAAGTATTTCCCACTAATAATATCGATTTCTGATTCGGTTCCACATATTCTATATCAATTTTTCCTTTTTTTAAAATCTCTTGAACAGCATAATCCAATAGAGTTCCTTCCCTGCATAAAGGATAGATTAATTAAGCATTATAATTGTTCCTTTTATTTTGAATGATAAATTAACATTCAAAAAATAAATTCTTACCCTGGTAACTTCAATTCTGGAAACGATCTCTCCATAATGAAAGTAACTGAAGATTACATTAATTTTAGGGGATTAGTCATCAAAAGTTCCCAAGCAGAATGAAAGTTCTGATCAATATCGTTACTATAACTACTGTGCTACAAATGGAGCGTTTCCTAAAACAAATACTAATCTCCAATTAAATATATGTAACTCTCATTAGTTGATTGGTTACAAAATATTCGGAAATAGATAGTTTATAACAATTTTATAAATAACGATAAATCTAGCAGTTGTCGTTTAGGATTATGCGAACTTTTTAAATTTCTTACTTCGGGAAATATGTAAGACAGTAAATTAAAAGCTTAGAACCGAAAGTTTTGATTATATCGGCTAAGCATTTTTGGAAAGATGCAATAAAATTATAAATTTGAAGAAATTATTTAATCATTATTATACTTTGAAGTCGTACCTGTGATAGTATTTTTATTATGTGTTTAGTATTTAAAATACAATTACAACTGTAATTCACCTATTCTGTCCAGATAAGTTAAAAGATCCTAACTCCAAATTATTTTTCTAAATATACTTTTGTGGTTTATCCACCAATGATTCGGATTCAACTATAGGATTTGGAACTATGCCTTAAAAAGTATAATTTTGAGACCAATTCGGAGACACTACGAAAATCTATTTAAAAAATTATTTTGGAATTAGAGTCCTTACACTAATTAGGGCAGTATTGCTGTTGGAAGTTATTTTGATTATGAATAAAGTAATAACTAAACCTATATCTAAGAGTAAGGCGTTTTCACATGGTCTGAAAGGATTCAATTCCGATAACTGTCGGACCGCGTGAAAGGTACCCGTATTGCTTTCTGCGTAAATTAAATCGGAGTCGGATTCGACTCCAATAATTTTCGGGCCGTGCAAAAACGGGCTTAAGATTAAGAAAATTTTTTAATACCGACGACAAATATCGATGTCTACTTTGATATAATTTTTCAATCCTTCACCTCTTAATAAACCTTTTTTTTTTTGCTTTTTCTAAATATATTGTTTTTACAAAGCTCGATCTCTAAAAGATTAAAAACAGTATTTGTAAACTACCATAGGGTAGTGGTACTGGCATTCCTACTAGTACTGTTAAGGCAAAGCCAGACTAGAGACTTAAAAGACGTACGGTGTACTCTGCCATTGCCTGTCTCCCTCTTGTTGTGTGAACTCTTTTCGGAAATTCGAACGAGTTTCCTTTGTAAATGACGTATATTGAACTCATTCGCCAAAAACGTCTGGTCTTTCCATTATATATATATACAATAATAATGATAATAATAGCCTCATGGAATCATTAAAGAAGAGATTGAAGATTATCCTTGCAACATATCTATCCTCAGGATCGAAAATAAAAGCTATAAATACGTGGGTTATATCATACAGCTTCGGAGTCCTAAAATGGTAAACAACATTTCTCCAAGAATTAGATAGACTAATACGAACGAGTATGGCTGGGCCCAGAATGCATCATCCGACTGCATCCATCGCAAGGCTTTATCTGCCTAGAAAGGAAGGTGGGAGGGGTCTCACAAACATTGAAGAGGCATGCCGAAAGCAAGAAATGGCCCTAGGACAGTACTTCAAACAAAGTGAGGTGCCATTGCATAAAATAATATTCAGTCTTGACCGGGGCACACTGCCTTGCAATTAGTTTCTCAAGAAGTTGCGTTCAACAATTGCCTGGGAGATTTTATCACCAGCTTCAGCAAACTGAAATAGATAAAACTTTATCTACTAGCCGGCTAGTTAGAGGAAGTCTGTTCCCCGAAACAGAAGGCTTTCTTATAGCAATCCAGGATCAGGTCATAGCAACTAGGTCTTACTGGCGACACGTCTTGAAACAACAGAACGTATCAGACAAGTGTAGGCTCTGTGCCAGCACATACGAGTCTATTCAGCACATAACTGGAGGATGCGGTGCGCTGGCTGGCACAGAATACCTCAAGAGGCATGATGATGTTGCCAAAATCTATCACCAGGCGATAGGACTAAAAAGAAAATTATTAAATGACTTGATGCCATATTATAAGTACAATCCTAAAGATCTCGTCCAGAGGGTAAGGATGAAATTGTATTGGAATCAGTTGTTTATAACAGACCATTCCGTGACCCACAACAGATCTGATATCGTGCTGATTGATGGTAATATGAAGACAGCAGAAATAATAGATATTGCTGTACCGAATGATGGAAACACTAATTCAGTATGTGCAGAAAAAATTCGAAAATATCAAGCTCTAGCGGCTGAACTAAAAGATCTGTGCAGACTGGATAAAGTGATTGTGAGGGCTATAGTGATCTCCAGCAATGGTCTGATACCAGTGTCCACTGTGGAAGCGACTGAACCGCTGGTCCTCTCGACGGCTGTTATAAATGAAGCTCAGAAAGCTGTGCTGTTGAATACCTCAAGGATTGTAAGGAGTTTTCTAAATATACAATAAAAACGACCAAACAAACACTGACCTGAGTGGTTGGAGTTGATTCTCCCCTTCTCCAGGAAAAAACCTTTTTCGAAAGTGTCGAAAATTAAAACAATAGTGTGTGTGTGCGCGTGAATCAATTATATTAATTAAAAATTTCAACATAATCAACTATATTAATAATTATTTATTTATTATTAACAATAATTGCAGTATCTAATATTAATAAAGTAGGTATCCTTAATTAGGGTTAAAACCTAGCATGGGTGATCTCCAAATACTTCCTTGCACAACTGAAAACCAAGTACTGAACCCAAAACTCTTCATGGGTTGTTGTGGTACAGGAGGGAGCATTATGATAATTACTTATTATAAGCATTATGACAAGGAATTAACATTGGTTCTTAGGAATGGGAATTGCCATAGGCTCGAAAAGTATTTGGATTGATGAAAGATGTGGCAACTGTAGAATTTCGGAGTACTCAACAGGGAATTGTGGGTCCTGCGTCATTTAAATATAATTGTACATTTCTTTTGCATCATCACATATATTATTTCTGTTAGAGAGATACCATTTCAGGTGAAGTACTGAACCAGAACATACTGTTTGAAAGATATTTTTACTTGGAGTGTGAACATGCACCAAGAATTGTTGTAAATACTTACTACCACTATTTTTGTGTTAATTAAAAACCAAAATTTTATTAACTATATAACATAGATTATTTTTTTGAATACATGTTCAAATCTAATATTTTTTTTTTTGTGCTCTTATGTCATAAATTTCTTTTGAGATGTACTCTTGCCACGAATCCCAATTATCTTGACAGATATGCCATTCAAATTAAAACTTTTGCAGTTTGTGGTGCGTCTTGCATTCGCAATGACCATCAACAAAGCACAGGGACAATTACTGTTAGTATGAGGACTAAATTTTGAAATTCCATTCTTCTCACATGGAGAGATGTATGTAGCATAGCATGCCAACAAGCCAGAAAACCTTCTGGTTAATTTATTCGTTTTTACACCAGATGGAAAAACAACAAATATTGTGTATCCAAAAGCACTTCGATAAAAAGAAGAAAAACACCGACACTTCCTTTCTTTCAGTGGAATTACAATGAATGCTGGGTACACATACTAATTATTGCATTAAAATGAAGCTGCAAACGAAGTCACGGGCAACAGCTATATATACATATTATATCACAAATACAGTTTATTGCTGAATCCTTATTCAAATGTGATCAATAACATGATTGTTTTATCTTCAATCAACAATTGAGACATTTCATAACATTTAATGGACTTCTAATATGATAGTGGTTGTAATGATTTATTTTTCTGAATCTATAAGATTTTAGGTTTCTAAAATCAGAGTGCGCTTTATAATTGTTCAATATATTCTTATTACTATTATGTTGTTACTATTTAAGTGTTATTTGTACAAATATTTTAGAAATCATAGTGAATTTCTCAGACAATCAAAAAAGGGCAAAGTACAAAAAAATAAGAAAAAATAATTCATTTTTTTTATTTTAACATGGGTAATTTAAAAAAATATATAGTTTTTTTATCAGCTTTATTTTAATAAATTATTATTTTTCAATAGTTCAGGATTACTCTTACTATTATCAACCAATAGAGAAAAATAAATAAATAATAACCAATCAAACAATGTAATTAGTTTTAATTTATGACAATGACAGGAGAAAAAAAAAATCTGATTGTTAAAAAATACATTTTTTACATGAAAATGTTTCAATACTTCATTAGCATTACACAACACATACACACAAAAAAAGAAAAACTTCTCGGTAAGCAGTAATATTAAAATATATCTTTCAAGTTCAACACTTATCATTTTCGATCCTCATGTAGGTTATGTAATTTATATAAAATTTAAAAAATATTTCTAACTATGTACAAGTACATAATTTTAAGTACTTAAATATTCACAGACTCAAAATATACATATATATATTTACATATATGATATATACAACGAGTACTATTCAAAAATTTAATATATATATATATATATATATATATAAATTATTAATAATTCACAGCATACATTTTTCTACCCTTAATCCAATTTTTAAAACACAAATTTTAAGACTTGGGTAATCTTATTATTAAAAATAAAAATATTTGTTCAGTTTCAAATCAAATATCATCAACTATCTACAAATATATACAAAAAATATTTTACAATGACTATTTCTTTCTTTTTTTTCTTTTTTTTTTTTAACTGCACAGCAGGTGTTGCGTTGTTACATAAAAACAAAATTAAAACTTGTTCATTTCTTCACTAAATTATTTTTTCAGACTTCATTGTACATAACCTGAAACAAGCAAATTAATATGAGATTAAAAAAAAAATTCTTAAAATTTATATAATTTATAGTAATGTACTCCCATAAAAAAAAAAAAAAAAATAGTAATTACAAGAAAAGTAATTAGACTATGCAGGATGGTTTGGTTAGTTAGGCAAAAATGTTGATTAATTATACTACTACCACTAATTCTGAATAACTGTTACTGTTATTTGATAAACAGTTATAATATCTGATGTTACAGGTTTTTATGTTTTATTATTTAAAGGAGATGGAATTTCCTCATAAGAATTAAATTAATTTTTAAAAATCTTGCAGAAAATATAACTGAAAAGCAGACATGATATTGACAAAATATCATGTTATGCATAAATAACAGTTAAAAGATAACAGCGCATAATAACATCCAGCCCATATCTTTAGCTGTTAGTTAGCAGTTACTTTAAAAACATTCAAATTTTAACTCTTTTATATTTAGTGACATATTATTATCTTGAATTTACAGTTTAATCAGGAGCTCCATATTATTAGACCAATATAATATAAACACACATGTTTATTTTTGGGTTAATACTCGCCATGTATTTTCTTCAACAGTTGTTTATACAGTTTATATTCAAGTTATCCTTTAATTTATAATAATATGTATCATAATAATTGGAAATATTGAAACCAACTTACGAAAAGGTTTTTTGACAAATAATTAATATAGGTATATAGACAAAAATTACCACTTAAACTGAAATGAATCAATAATAATGGAATTTCAGCAGAAAATCTGTTTCATTCATAATTTTTAGGTTTGCTTTTGCATGACCGATGAAAGGAAGAATAATTTTGTTATCTTATAGCTCAAATTTGAAGGTCTCCAGGGCTTTTGATACATGTTTTATATAAAATCTGATTTACTCTAAAATTTCCCTATGTTATGAAACTTAACTCTGAAGTGAAGAAATTAGATTATTTTACTACACCGAATAGGATATTTGAATTTGACACCATCATTAACATAAAATGAATAAGATTTCTAAAAATTCTAACATATAAGACTTTGATATTTTGAAACTTTTCTATATTGTATATTGTAACATTGCATATATGATTTTATAATAAATTACTAAAACAGTTTGAAATGGGTGGTAGCATACATTTTAGTTTGTTATGAGAATAAAAATGCTGATTTTTTTAATATTCATCACTGTTAAACAATTTTTTTTTTTAATAATAGAAAGATTTATTCCCAACAGATATCATTACCATTTGCCTTTTACCCCTATTTATATCTGTCTATAATGACCTTTTATTGGACAGGCATTAACTACATCTGGAAAAAAATACGGGAAGCTCTCAAAGTGACTTAGCTTTATTGTATTTTGTACGGTGGAATCCCTTAAATATCTTGAGGACTTTGTATTGTGAAAAAATAATATACCCCTACTATCAAAATATTTACTAGGTAAAAATTTTCAATTTTAAAACAATCATAACATAAGGATAATTATAAAATTTGTTTATTAATATTACCTAATAAAAGTAAATGCAAACGGTCTGAGTAACACCACATAATAGAAAAGAGTCGTTTTTAGTTACCATACCCAATAAAACTTCGATGAAAACAAGAAATACTTACATATATGAGAAACTAGAATATCCACTATCGACGCCATGATCTATCTTCTTCATCTTCATCCTCATCGTCATGTATCAATACATCAGGAGATAAGATACCAATCTGTAAAAAAAATTACACAATTATTTGTAGACAGTATTCAATTTTTTTTTTTTAATTGTAATTAAAATGATCTTGAATTATTATTTTCTGCTCATTTTATATGGTGGAGAAGAATAAAGAACAATTTTGAAAGATAGTAAATTATTTCTAATTTTGTTTGCAACATCTTTCTATTAAAATAGATTAAAAAAAAAGTAAATACGAAAAATCTAATTTTTTTTATAGTATTTCTGTTAAGATAATTTCTGTAGTTAAGTTTGTACAGCTGGTTCAAGAAGCTAGACAGGAAGGGAGAATGGAATACCTGAACAGGCATCATATGATTTAGTTTCTGTATACATTCTTCGGTCGTAAAATATTATGTTCCGCAGCATTGCCAGTGGGATTTAAACCGCTTTCTGTGGGATTTATCTTTTCAGGGCTTCAGTAGAGAATATAAACAGAAAATAGATCTCATTATAAGAGAAAAACTTTATGAATGTGATTAATAACTTCAGAACCCAGATGGTAGAATGTAAATGCCAGCACAGAAATAATTTTAAGGGAGTTATTTTAAAAAAATATTTTTTTCACATTAAACTGTTTTTTATGATTGTGTTTCCAGTTTTCTTTTTGAAATTGTTCTTTATCCTGCTCTGCCTATTACAATGGTTAACATAAAAAACTTCAATTGTACAACAATCCTAAAGGTGATCTCATTTTCAAAAAATGCTGTAATTATTATTAATTAGAAGAAAAAAAATCTATAAATTTTGCTGTTATTGAGAAAACAATTTAATCCTATCACTAATATCTGGCATATATGAATGTTTTTTTAAAGGAATGTTTGATAGATCAGCTCAGAGGATTATAGAGTCACATTTTACTGGTAATGCTATATCATTATTCTCCAGAAAACTTATCTACAAGAGAAAGGGAGACAGACACCACTGCTAAAGAAAAAAATCATGAGTAAGCCCTAATTGTAAGACTAAAAATTTGAAGAAGTAGGGTCCTAGACCTGATTGGGACAAAAAAAAAAGTCATATGGTGCGAGATCCAGTGGAAAGAGTAGAGTGGATAGATTTCATGATTTGCCAAAAATCATGACACCCCCCATGGAGCATTCAAGGTCTCTTAAAGTTTTGATAAATGTAATGGTAAAGGAAGAAAAAGAAGACCTCGGGGCTTAAGTAATTCTAGTTCAATAAAGGAGACTCAAAGAATAATGTTTTGTGGATGACAAAACATCTTGATGAATTGCAAAAAGTGATGAAAGTTAACAAGGTTCAGTATGTCCATTGAAATAAAAAAAATAATACCCCAAATATTCCAACTTCATAAATAAAAATCACAAAAGTTTCAAGACTTTTATTCGAGGAGATTCACTTACATCTTCATCTTCATCTTCAGCATCTTCAATAACTTCTTCTATGTTTTCTTCATCCTCGAGTACCATTACCTGTCTGTGGCTTGGTGTTGGTGGTTTTGTAGGAATTCCACCTCTGTAAAAATAAACATATTATAATAAACAAATGCCAAAGATTCAATTATTTAATAGTTATTGTACAGTTCTTTATAGATAATGACTCAGTAATTACCTTATGCTATTGTTAGGTGTAGCCCAAGTGACAGATAGTAATCTATCATGAAAATTTCTTCCTTTTAGAATTGCCTTTTCAGCATCTTTCCTAGATTTGTAATTAATGACTAATGATGGTGTTGCATCATCTGATATATAATCCAAAATTTCACCAAATTCCTGAAACATATATTGAATTGAATTTTCATTTTTTCCTAAATTTAGCAGATTTTTTAATATAGATTATGTTGATGTATATAGTTGAATATAGTTGATGTAACTATCATATAGAGTAATCAGGACCATAATGTTTGATGAGCATGGCAATCCTGGGAGTGGGTCATATGCAATGATCTCTTAGGATAAGAGATAAGTCAAAATGTATCAATCTGATACTTTCAGATACAATTTGAATGTATCAATCTGATACTTTCAGACATAACTTAAGACCGCTGCCTGACCTAAGCATTCATTATATTTTAATAACTATTGACATTTTTCTTTGGCTCTTTTTTAATTTCCCTTACCTATATACGAAGTATATAGTAAGGGGAAGTATTGCAATCGTGAAAATTTTCGAATTCGAGTTTTCAACAGATATACACGTTTTAAGGTCCCCTGAGTCCAAATAACCAAGTCTCGCCTTGCAAATGGTCTGTGAACAGCCTAGCTCAAAAACGAAAAGGTGTACGATCTTGAAATTCTTATTTAAGGTAGACACATGAATGTGATGTTACAGCAATTTTTTCAGCAGCAAAATCAACTAACCGGAAGTGCCACTTTATATAATCTATTTTACACTTTTCTACAATTTTCTCAAAAACGGCTCTAATGATTTTGATGAAACTTGCATAAATTATTCTTCATAAAGGCCTTTAACTTTTCATTTATGTAGTACATCACCGAGGAAATGCAGGGAAAAAAGTTATAATAAAAAGAATATTTTATTTGCACTTAACTTAAAAAGTATGCAATTGATAGCAAATTATGTATAGAATTATATGAAGGAATATTAAATTATCTAAAAAAAAAAAAAAGAATCATCAAAATCGGACCAGTATTAGCAAAGATACAGCGTATCTTATGAGGAGTATAAGATCCTAGATGGAAAACTGAGCGCTTCCGAAAGGAGACGGATGTGACCGAACCTCCTCCCACCAATCCGCTCTGTAATCCGAAACTTTTAAAATATATTTGCAACTTGAAAAACTTTAAATATATAGGTAGTGTACAGAATTGTTATACTAAAATTGTTTAAAAAACTGTTTTATTGTACTTAAGTGGGAGAAGATGTGAAGAAGTGAATGCTGCTGATTTTATGTGAACTCTTTATAATTATATTAAAAAGATAATTATTATAGGACGGTAAGGAAAAGTTGTCTGATGTGTGCACCGCACCAGATTTTTAGTCATACCAAACACAAGCTCGCACAAACACATTCAGACAATATAACTATCATCTCACCTCAAAATGCTTCAGGACTTCTGCTTTATCATCTTGTTCATAACCAGATATAAGAATTTTCGTTGGTCGATGATCAACAACACTGTGTTCAAATGATGTTGCGGAAGAAGATGTAACAAGAAATCTTGAACCTCGACCTCTACCACGCCCTCTAGTGAACATTAATAAATTAAAATAATAATAGCAAAGACAAACAGAAAATTAAATGAATGGGCATAACAGTCCCTCTCTCAAAGTAATTATTTTAATAACATGATCCCACATTAATACGTAATGAATCAGAAATCCATTATAAGGGATTCCAAAGAGAGGGTAAGGAGAAAAAAAACATTTAATGAATAAAATCAAAAATAATATCGTTTACCTAGCTCTTGCAGCCACTCCACCTCTTCCTCTATAAGCTCCACGAACTGGAGGAACTGCTGGAATTCCGAAGTTCAAAGCTTTCTGCTTGAGTTCAACCACCTTCTTCTTTAACTCTGTTGTGTCTTTGCCTTCATGCTGGCTGTTTAAGAGATCTAACTCAGCATCCAAAAGTTCTCTTTGAATCTTATAAAAAAATAAAATAAGATCAGTAATACATTAAAGTATTAGGTGTTAACTTACTTGGTGTTATGGTTTAAGTATAACTATGACATTAAAAACTCTACATAAAATTAAATCCATCAATTATTCTAAATTTTATTCTAGATCAAAAATTAATGGAATGAAGAAAAATTGCACACACATTTAGGAAATGTACAAATGATATGCATATCACACATACAAAATGAAAGGCGCATAACACAAATGCACAATTTTGAGTTAAACACAAAGTTTTCCACCATTTTAAAAATAGTACTGCAATTTATTTAGATTTAAGGTTTTTTTTTTTTTTTAATCTTCATTAGATAATTCTAGTTTTCCGTTCTCTTATCTTTTTTTTTCAATTACATGAAAGTAAATTTAAAAGTTAACACAGAGCTTTTTAGGAGTTTCAAGACAGAGTAAGTTTCAGCACAGACCCTTCTCGGAGTTTTAAGACTTTAATAATTTAGATAGAATGAAATATTTACCTCTTCTTTTGTTTTTCTGAAGAAGGCCTGTTGATCTTTGGTAAGAGTACCTTTCTTAGTAACCTTTGTCAAATTGGCTTTAACCGAGTTTTCTAAATCTTTTCTAATGCTTTCAATGCTCTCCTGAAGCACTTTGATTGTTGCCATCAATGAATTTTTTTGTTGTATCGGTATGTTTCCAGCCTCGACCCTCTGAATCAGAATTTTCTGTTGATTTAATTGCTTTTCTAATAGTTCTTGTTTTCTTTTTCTCAGATCAGCATTCAGTTTGATTCCAGCCTAAAAAGTCATCAGTTGAACATTTAATGTCAATATAAGAGAGCGGCAAAATAGATGATAGGCTATCAAGTTGAATGACAGAATAAAGGGCATGAAAAATTAAAGGAGCAGGAAAATCATATCAAATAAAGAGTAACATGACTTATTAAGAGGTTGCTTAGAGAACCGATGTTCTTTCAAGATACTAAATCTAGAAGAAGATAAATAGTTTCAGACAAAAATCCATGAGTAGTAAATGAGAAAAAATAAAAATAAACCGAAAATGGTAAATATAATGGAATTAACAAATAAATTGTTAAGCAAATATAATGGGAATAACTAATAAATTATTAAGCAAAGATTGAGAAGTTAAAATATAACCTTTCGTGCTTCTTCTTGTTTTTTCTTAGCCTGTGAAACTTCCTCTATTTTCTTTTTTAGTTCTTCACCAGGTGGCTGTAACGAATAAATTCAAAATAAGGTGAAAGATCTATAATTTATAGGGATTTTTTAAAAATTCAAATTGGATTATCATGATGCACAAATAGTAAAGGTATGAACAATTTTTATTTTTGTAATTTGGGTATAGATTTCCATACTGCAAGAATGTGCAGATAACTTGATTTCAATCCTATTAAAGAGAATTATTATTTCAGTACAAGTAAAATAAAATAGATGACTACAAAAATAGAGAAGATAGGTTTTGGATGAATAAAATTAGAAGAAAATATATTTGGTTTATAAAATGAAACATCAATTTTCTTATTATTTTTTCTCGGTTAAGAATTATAGAAATCAAACAAATACAGACTAGATTACAAATCTTTTTAAGTGTGAGTTGTTAATCATGATAGAAGATATACTAAATAAAAAAATTAAAAAAACTCTGCATTTTCATTGGCAGCAATCTTTTAAGAGAGAGGGAATGCATAGAAACCTCAGCAAAAATGAGACCAATCTACAAATTTCTCTCTCACTATTCTTAATTTAAGATCAATACAATTTTGCCGAGACATGGTGACATTTTTGTAAAAAAGAAATTAATTTTTCATCAATTTTCCCGAAACTTGAAGAATATGTTCATACACTAACATTGATGGATAAACAATTATGGCCAGTGGATATAAATAAGATAAAGTAATATTAACAATTAAAGAAACACCTTAAATTAAAAAAATTAATTTAATAAAAAAATAAAAATTCTGACTACCAAAATAATTTTTATATCATACAATTCTATTTGTTCTAAGGGACAGAATATACTTGAATATCTACTTAAATATAGTGGTGTGCTGTTAGTAAAGTTGATGTCCATGAATATTGAAATTTGGTGTTGTAGTCGGGTGCCTCCCACACCCAAATGAAAATCAAGACTCTTTTTTGCTCAATACATTAATTTAATTTCTGTATGTTTACATGCACAGATGCAAGGAGCTTTCTATATTTTGACAAGCGCAGATGCATGGGAAGGAATGTACTAGCGAGCCGTAACGTACAGTGGAAGGCACCCAAGTATTACACTAAGGCTCAATATTCATGGATGTCAACTTCACTAAAAACCCACCAATGTGTTTAAATAGATATGCAAATACATTTTGTGTCTTAGGATGAACAGATTTATAAGATATAAAAGTTATTTCCATAGTCGGAGGTTTTATTTTTTATTAAATTAAATTTCATTTTAACATTTTTAATTTTTGAAGTATTGGGGATTTATAATTTATTAACATCTGAGGTTATAGTTCCGCAGATCTAATGGTAAGCATAGCCTCTTGACAGGTCAGCTAATGTTTCTGGCACAGTCTGTTCATCGAATGCCGAGTCTGCCCTGAGTAAGGTTAGCCTTCGATATCGAAATCAAAAATCCAATCACTCCAATTTTGGATAATTATTTAATATGGTTTATCTATACTAACAATTAATGATAACATTTCTGATGTTTCTTATAATTATTTTACTGAATTTATAGGTTGTAAATGATTTATATCTGGTTTTAGAACTAATATAATTTATGATAAGGCATTTATTTATTATAAAATGAGATCTTCATTTATGGATTGAGAGGTATATATAATTTCAGGCCCTTTACCTATTTTAAAAAAAATATCAAAGTTCAATGCTAAAAAATTAACAGGCATAGAATGAAAGATAATTAAAATATATTTACAAATACTAAAAGAATTAAAAAAAAAAAGATAACCCACTATAAATATAACCATATTGAGTCATAGAAAATAAATAAATTCTATAACCACACAAATCATAAACCATAACCCTCTAATTTCAATCAAATAGCTTATAAAATTATAAATAAAAAATGCCAGAGGCAAATCACTTCTCTATATATGATACAGTACTATAGATCTCTTTTCCGGCTCTCAGTAGCAATGGATTTTGACGACTGATGGATCAAAAGAAAGGGAATTTCATGGAGAAGTGACTAGGGCTTAAGTAAAAGTCATGTAAAACTGGGAGGTTTAAAAATTCTGACGGTAGTGAGTCGGTGGACTGAGATGGGAAGGGTTGCGTTTTAAAGATTTTGACGCGGGCATCAAGACCATATACGTTCCATAGAAACGTATTGGTCAAGTGTTTTAAAGCCCTGACGCACAATATGGGGCCGCATGAGCCCCATGCCAACTTGCGTACGTGGTCGTTGTCATGGCAACTTTATTCCTGTAAAAGCAAGTTGAGACTGTATACAACAACTTTTTAATTGTGAATGTTGTTTTTAGATTTCTATGAATGATAGAGGTGATTATGTATTCTTTCCCATGTCTAATCCCATGACCTTAAAGCACTGCTAAATATGAATACAAAAATAGAAAATGGAATAGCCGAATCTTATTGCTTAGCTATAAAATTGAAAGGATATTTTCAGTGGAGCAAGCTAATTGTTTATTAAGTATAAACTGTTATTTCAACATAATCATTATAAGCTATGTATCTTCCCCAAATCTGCGTGATAGATAAACTTTCTTGCAAATATTGTTTATACAAATAAAATGTTTCACTAATATCACTTATACTTCGAATGCATTAGGAATTAGCCAATTCCCAAACCATAAAGTTTGCTTAAAAATATGAATAGATGTTGAAATTGCTGGGTAAAAATAAATCTAATTAGGGATTGATAAATTATTTTTCACTTCTATAATTTATCAATCCCTAATTAGATTGACCCTTCTATACCATCATGCGAATGTCAACTAAAAATAAATCATTTGAGAAAAAAACAGCGACATCTATTTCAGTGGTTTCCACCCTATAGAGATCTGAGGACCACTAAGCCGGAAACTGAATCATATGGGGATCACCCCCCCCATTCCCCACTTGGGAATTAGGATGCATTTTTAGGCACCTTAACAGTGTATTTATCTGTTAAAACTTTTCAACTAATACTCAAACCTCAGGAAAGGTAAACAATTATTAATATATTTTTTGAATTTCTAAATATTCCTTAATTTTCATTTACAACTTAAAAATATTTTAAATTAAAAACATACCTCTTTGTTAACATTGTTAACAACAGGAGGATTAGCAGATTCCTTTTTCATTGCGGATGGTATATACAAAGTCTTTGTTATATTGTTATTCACCACTGTAACCTGCAGCATTTAAAATAATAACACATTAAAAAAGTTTTAAAATTTTTTTGATAAATATAGCAATATTGTTAAAAATGAAATTAAATTTTAAAAAAAGTAAACAAATGTATAACATTTGTACACAATAAAACAATACATCACATGATACAAAAAAAATCCATTCAGTTCCCAATAACTTTTAATTGCTAATTAAACAAAACATCATTTAATACAAATATGTTTGTTGATCTAAGGTGAAATGGGATTTATATAAATAAAGGCAGAAATTAATTCTCCACTTGTTCTTTGGAACTTTTTTGATGCTACGTTTTGAATGTCACTAGCTGTTATGACTGAGGTGACTGCCTAATTTTTTCATTTTTGTTGACTAGCGTACATAATTGGACTTGGTACAGATTGGACTTTAATTTAATTACATGCATTTTAACTTATTTGTTTGAAAGATGCCTGAGGATGGCTAAAATGCATCCAAATAAAAGAAACAGTGGTGAACAAATATTTGTGATAAAAAGCTTTTGGACATTACATATTGAACTCCTCAATCATTTCTTTGAGGAAAAAAAAAACAATATGAAAATCAAGAAATATTAGCCACTGAAGTCTTTTCTATACAGTAAAAGTGTAAACATATTTCTTCCTCCACAATTACAACTTGGAAAAAATGCATCTTTTCATTATGATCAACTTAAAAAAAAAAAAAAAAAAAAAAAAGTGACACCTGTTTTTCTTCCCTTTATCCTTTATTTGTTTTTTTTTTAAAAAAAGACATAATGACCCCCTACGAAAATAGTTTGGTCCCTCCTTTTAAATTTTGATTGTTTGACAAAGACAAAAATAGTGAAGTCGAGGAACATATTTTGATAAGATTATATTAGTTAAAAAATACAGAATTAGATTATATCCATTCATGTTTTATTAATTTTAAACCGAAAAATTGACATTTCAGGTGATACAACTTGATATTTTATTTAAATCTTTCAGTGAAACCACATCACACATGTTCCATAAATATTAAACATTATATATTTATTCTGCTTTAATTTAAATTTGAATACTTTTAATTTAAGAACAATTCGTATCAGATGATCGAAATCCTTACATAAAGTACATATAAAATACTCCATATAAATATCAGACATGCAAATAAAAGATAGATAGATACAAGAAGTCACCATCCTTAAACCAAAAAAAAAAAAAAAAAAAAAAAAAAGTTACTGTTGAAAAGTTTTCTGAGCAATAATTTATTTTAATAAACCATATCGACATTGTTTTTTTAAGGCTTAAGCGCCATTTAACTAACTTTAAAGGAAACACAAAAAACATTTTTTTCCCAAATAACAATATATTTGGGTACAGTAGGTGTTTATTAAGGTGACAAAACTTTTGTAATTATAATATATTGTTAAGGCTTCTAGCACTGGTCAAGGTCAGAGTGACAACTGAGAGACATCAGTATTTGTTTCTTATTTTTTTTATCAATAGTACATTTTTAGACCATTTCCAATTTTTTTTTTTTTGTATATATCGTCAGTGTGAATCTATAGAGGTGGTGTTTACGTCCCATAATAAATTTAGATTTTTTAGCCCTAAAGCCTTTTTTAAAAAAAAACTAAGTCGATATAATCTTCAATTTTTTTTTTAAACTGTTACATTTAATCACACACCAAGGTCTAAACAGTATCAACTTAAAAAAATTGAATTTTTTTTAGATAATTTATTATGTAATCAAATTCTATCAACAAAATAATGGATGCAACAACAAAAAAGATTTATATTTTCAATACCCAAAACATTTATAAATTAGTTTTATTGATGAATGTACCTGAAGCTGCAGAATTTTAATGAATCGTTAATTAAAAACTCTCAATTATTGAGTTTATACTGTTTTGATTTAGATGTGCAATATCAGAAAACTATCCATCATTTTAACACCAAAGCTTTGAAATCATATATATATATATATATATATATATATATATATATATATATATATATATATATATATATATATATATATATATATATACATATAATTTTCCTCAACATTTAACACTCAGATTTATAGTGGTAATTTCTTAAAGAAATCGAAGCACGGATAGGTTTAAGGAAAAAATACAGCATCTATTGAAAAGACAAACTTATAAAAATATTAATGGGCCTTAAAATTTTAACTAATCCACAATTCAATGAAGAAATATAGCCAAACATTAAAAAAAAGGATGCAACAGTAAATATAAACAAAATTTTAATAAAAAGAATACAATGTTGTTTTTTTTTAAATAAATTTTTCAATAAAAAAAATCTCAATTATTTGATTTTTGTAAAATTTAAAAAAAGATGCCTAGGTGAAACATTGTAATAAAATTATTCACAAGTTTTTGAAAAATAAATAAATTAAACTTCAGTGTATTGTAAAATGTGCAGTGGTCTTTTTCAATATACTTTTTTAAAATATTAAATGTAAATTTATCTAAATTTCCTCCTAAATCGACCAACTTTAACACTAGATGTTTAATTCTTATTTTTCAATTAATGAAACTAAAATTATCCTCCTAGAATAGGATAAGGATAACTCATAAAAAAATTACAAAAGGTTTAGTTAATTTTATTAAACATTTTTATATCACTTTAATTAAATATTTTTAATAGGACAAATTAGTTGTACTAGTTGAAAAATCAGGTCAAATTAATGTTTACAAGCAAAATTAAAAAAAACACAACACAAAACAAGAAAATCAGAGATAAATTATTTAATAATTAAAAAAAGGTTCAAAAATGATTAGTTCAACAAGGTCATGTGATCTTGATACTGGCCCTCTGGCATCCACTAAACTCAAACCTGATTGAGTCTACTAGCCACTTACTGGACAATAGAGGAATAACTGCTAGTGCCTAGTACTGACCGCTTCTACTGTCCTCGTGCACATGAGACTTAAAGCAAATGTGTCAGTTCTGCGTTATTTCAAAACTAAATTAAAAAAAAATGTTTCCAGATCATAGGTGTAAACGAATCCCATAGACACATAGGATATTTTCTCATGACGACGATATATTTGAAGCGTTTTCAATAATTTACTATTAAGGGAAGATGAGAAAACTATTAAAATAAATGCAACAATATTGATGAAATCCAGTAAAGAATTAGATCTCAAAATAAATACGGAGAAAACAAAACAAATGGTTAGTAGCAGAAACGGCAATTTCATGATATAGAGAATATCTATTCAAAGATTGAAGATATTCAAATATTTGGGGTCTGTGATAAGTAGAAAAAACAAAATTCAAGAGGAAATAAAAGTGAGGTTAAAGATAGGAAATGCTTTTGGCTTATTATTTTCAATTATGAATCTTTGTAATTGACTAAGAAAAAAGTTTTTTAACACTACATCAAAATTTGATGTTTTACGTTTCAAGACACATAGAATCCAAAATTTTCTTTTTTGGTTTTTGTTATGTTTAATTGAAAGATAATAAAATTCCCTACAAAAAAATTTAAAAAATCATCAAAATCGAACCAGCATTAGCCGAGATATAGCGTATTTAACTTTGTAGATTAACTCCCAGGCGATACAGGCCAGTGTGACTTCTGGCCTCCAGAAATGATACCCTTTTGCATTTCTTCCTGTCCTGCACCTCTCTCTTCCTATTACGAACTCCTAGCCAGCTTCCCTGTATCTATCTCCACTTCATTTTTCCTAGGATTTATCCACCACTTCCACCAGCTTTCTTCCCGGAACATTTCCGATGCTCATTTGAAAAATAGTCTAATTTTCTGGGAAGTAAACCAAAGCGATAAGGAAAGCCGTGTGCAGTGAATGGACATTCCAGATATTTTTGAAATATAACTATTTGGAAATAACAAACCAATGTGTAATAATTTGTATTGTTTTCAGTGTTCAGTTGCAAAATGACAAACTCGCACTTTCTTTCCAGAAACTAAGAAAAATTATAATTTACAAAACTATTATACTTTCTGCTGTTCTTAACAGATGTGAAACTTGACTGCTAACTATAAGAGGTTGTTATTACAACTTTAAGAATTTAAATTAAAGTTTTGCATAGAATATTTGAACTAAAGATGGATGAACTAACAGGAGCACATAGGCAGCTACACAATGCGAATTGTGTGAATTATACTCTGTAAGTATAAATGAGGTGATAGCATCAGGACAGTTGAAATGAGCATGTAAGTTTATGGGCCTTAGTAATGAATGAATCATTAAAAAATTAATCAGTGCTGAACCAACAGGTAAACATTCGAGGGGCAAACCAAGAAGAGAGAGGGAGGAGTTTGTTGAGTCAGATCTAGTGAACTTGGATTTTTATGGGGGTCTGCGGAATGAGGCTTGCAGAGATTGATTGATGGTATCAGCATCGAACCTTCGGGTTCGCTGAGTCTTTATTAATTGATTATTTCTATTATGCAAGTTACATATTTTTCATGAAGCATCATAGCATTTTCACCACAATATTGAAAAAACTGCACAGGTAACAATCTCGCTAATTGTAGATTCTCCTGAGTCAGTTATACCCTCAATAAGATAATGTAGGAGTGAATCTATCATTTAAAAAACTAATCATATAATGCATTTTTTTGGGGTGTGTCAAACTGTATTATGCCAAATCATTAAGTCAAGATGTTTTTGAAACATAATAATATACAAGCATTTACTGTAATAATACTTAAAATAATTATCTTTTGTAAACTAAACTAAAATTTCATACCACCACAAATTTGAGTGTTATCAACTTTTGAGGTACAATAATAGAAATATGAAAATAATAACGAGCAAACAATAAGACACCTTAATCCTCCATAGCCCTTTGTTAAAGACAATATATCTACATGCAGGAGAAGGTAAGTAAATAAAGAGGAATCAGCAGCAATACATGGCGATAAAATACCTTCTCCTCATGCTGAACTGCGGATGGTTGTATGTTATGGAGGACTTTTGGAGGTGGCGCCCCAAGTCGCTCTAGTACGGAAGGTTTGATTGCCGGTGGAGCAGTTGCATTTTTCGGCTTGTTCTGGACACATACAGTTATTTACTACATAGGATTCAAATCTATTCAATGAATCATTTTATTCCTTTGATTCTCACAAGCTAAAACTTATTAACACACTATATGCGAGCCAGGAAGAATTTACTTTTTTGAGTTCACTAGTAGCTGATTCCAGGAAAGGTATTTTCATGTAGCATAACTAAAATTTTAATTTTCCCGATAAATAATAATTACCTTTTCACGTACTCATACTCATAAATCACAGAAGTAGTGTTGTATGCAATTATAAAAATTGTGGTGTTCCCCAAATTAAGTGTATTTTTGGTCTAACTTCCCTTCAGAATCAGCGCACTGAAAGGTAGGGGTCAGGATTCATACTCAATGTTTTATTAACACACAAATCATTAATCAGCAAATCTAGTCCCCCTATTACTAGCAAAGAATAAAAAGTACTGCAACAAACCAGTTTATAGCTACATGTATCTATAATTTCCAATAGTTACCCGCATATAATGTGTTAACATAATGGAATTACTATCACTGAGGTAATTTATGGATTCAATTCTGCCCTTATAGACAAACAATGGAATATTAGAAGGAGAATCTACTTGATTAGATTAAACAAAGGTTTGTTCAGAAAGATAGATTAATACAGCAATATAAGCATTAAAACATTAAATAATGATGAACTACTAATACATTATTTAGACAAAATAAAATGCTTAAAATATGTTTAAATTAGATACGTTAATATTTAATATTTAATATTTAATAAAAAGTTAATATTTTTTTATTAATAAGTTTTATAGGTAAACTAAAAGAAATAAATAAAAAAATTGGTAAAACTATCGAATTCCTGCTGGAGACCCACAACATACAAAAACTTGAACTTATTAATTAATAAACCTGCCAGAATGCTATTTTGGCGTAGGAAAGTGGAGTTTCCAACGCCGGGTATTGTACCACAGTCAGCCATTGGCCCTCCAGGTAAGGGGGAACATCTACACTGACACTAATACAGTACACATTACAATGCCCTTACATTACAGAGAAAGGTCATCAACAGTACACACCCAAGGTAGCTGCCTCGGATGGGAGAGCAAGTCAATGGGCTCTGCGAAGGCAACCCCTCCATTTGAATCGGGGGCTGTGAGGGCTAATCACTCCCACTCCAACTGTTATGAGCCCCAAAGAAAGAAAAGTTAGACGGATTAATAGGAAACGATACATGTTTAATGGACTTTAGATTAGCATCCTGGAATTTGTTACCATTATACTGAACAGGTGCTTTAAAAACAGCTCCTCAACCAGTTAGACACATATAAGATCGACATTGCAGCTATTCAAGAGATGAAATGAACCAAAGAGGGAGTTCTAAGTAAAAAGAGCAATTCGATCTACTACATCTGCGAAGACTGACTGGATATGAGACTGGATTTGTTATCAGCAGAAGGCCTGGATGTATCGTGTTATAGCCCCAAATTAATAATAAAGGAGGTTAGCACAGTTGGTAATTGATTTCAAACCTGTCAGTCCATGAATATGCCTTCTTCACTTGAAAGGAAAATTTAACAATTTTTCAATGCTGAGTGTGCACACACCGATAAAGACACTGGGCGATGAGATCCCTAAACATGATGCAAAAATTAAATTGGAAATCTGAATATCCAAATCGGTCGGGAATCAGTTTTCTGCCCTACTATTGGAAAAAACAGTATTCACGAAGTCACAAATGATAATGGAGAAAGACTGAGTTTTGCAGCAGTTAAGGGTTTCGTCTGTGTTTATGTTTCGCCACAAGAGAATACACCTTGCGACTTGGCGTTCTAATGATGGATTCATTGTAAATCAGATAAACCATGTGCTGATAAGGAGATATAGGTACAAAAGCAGAAGTACAAATGTTAAGGTTCAGGTTATAGAGGTTACAGGCTACTTATCATCATTAAATAATAATAATTTTATTCCATTTTTACTTTCCCTTACCTATATACAAAGTATATAGTAAGGGGAAGTATTGCGATCGTGAAAATTTTCGAATTCGAGTTTTCAACGGAAATACACGTTTTAAGGCCCACTGAGTCCAAATGACCAAGCCTCGCAAAATGGTCTGTGTATGTGAACAGCCTAGCTCAAAAACGAAAAGTCGTACGATACTCAAATTTCATATTTAAAGTAGGTATATGGCTGTAACGTTACAGCAACTTTTTCGTCAAAATCGACTAACCGGAAGTACCACTTTATATAATCGATCCCCTGAGTCCAAATGACCAAGTCTCGCAAAATGGCCTTTGTGTCTGTGTGTGGGGGTGTGTGTATGTGAACAGACTAGCTCAAAAACGTTTTACGATACTGAAATTACTTATTTGAGGTTGGCACATACATGTGATGTTACAGCAACATTTTCGTCAAAACCAACTAACCGGAAGTGCCACTTTATATAATCGATTTTACACTTTTTTACAATTTTCTCGAAAACGGCTGTAACGATTTTGATGAAACTTGGCTAAATTATTCTTCATAAAGGCCTTTAACTTTTCATTTATGTAGTAAATCACCGAGGAATTGTAGGAAAAAAATTTATTATGAAAAGAATATTTTATTTGTGCATAGCTTAAAAAGTATGCATTTTATGGTAAATTATGTGTAGAATTGTATGAAAGGTAATAAAAATTAAATTACCTAAAAAACAATAAAAGAATCATGAAAATCGGACCAGTATTAGCAAAGCTAGAGCGCATCGGACTAACCGGAAATAGCTATTATTTATATCATGGATTTTACACTTTTTTACAAAGCTCGAAAACGGCTCTAACGATTTTGATGAAACTTGGCTAAATTATTCTTAATAAAGGCCTTTAACTTTTCATTTATGTAGTAAATCACCGAGGAATTGCGGAAAAAAGTTTTGATGAAAAGAATATTTTATTTGCCCATAGCTTAAAAAGTATGCATTTTACGGTAAATTATGTGTAGTATTGTATGAAAGGTAATTAAATTATCTAAAAGACAATAAAAGAATCATGAAAATTGGACCAGTATTAGCATGGATACAGTGTATTTTATGAGGAGCACAAGACCCTAGATGGATAACCAAGCGCATCCGAAAGGAGGCGGATGCGACTTAACCTCCTCCCACCAATCTGCCAATCTGTTGTAAACAATATGCTCTGTAATAAAGTAATTTAAGAATACAAAAGCGAAAATTAACTTAATAACTTCTACTTTCACATTATTTAATGGAAAGAATATGTTTGCATGGAAACTAAACCAGAAACTTTTAAAATATATTTGCAACTTGACAAAGTTAAAATATATAGGTAGCGTACAGGATTGTTGTACTAAAATTGTTTAAACAATTTTTTTATTGCACTTAAGTGGGAGAAGATGTGTATGCTGCTGAGTTTATTAGAAGCAGTGTTTATGTGAACTCTTTAAAATTATATTAAAAACATAATTATTATAGGGCGGTAAGGGAAAGTTGTGTGATCCACGCACCGCACCAGATTTTTTTATAACTATTTTAAATGATATCGTGTTTCAACATTATAACAATATATAACAACTTGTATTTTATAGGCATACCCTGTTTCATAATAAAGTACAAAAGTACAAGTACAAGTTGGCCTATGACTTACACTGAATATGTTGAACATGATAACATTTAACATTTGAATAAAATTGTAATCTAATGATGATAAGTAGCATTTAGCGTCTAGAAATGAACATTTCCACTTGTACTTAATTATGACATAGGACCCCAGGTATTTGCAAAACGATAGAATTAAAAAAAAAATAAAATAATAATTCAGCTCCAATTAAGTCTGGCCTCCACAAGGACTTCAAGAATTTCTATTTGTCTTGAATAAGTTCAACGAACAGGAGTCAAGAACTATGTTTACGCTATTAAAAATATCAAAAACAGTTTATAAACTTGATGATAGAGACATTACAGACCAATGGGATTCTTGTCAATGGAGATAGGAAAATTAACAATTGTTTATTTCATATTTAATGAAACAATCCTTAATCATCATCAACAGCAACTCCTAACGTTATGAGATAATGCAAATCTGGTGAATTAATGTTATCAAAACTATATGCAGCTACAATCAATATGAAAGCAGCCAGCAAACTTGTATTGATCGCTGGTTTAGGTGTGTTATGGGTCACCAGTACACATTCGATAACTCTAAGAAGTTAAGAAGTGAAATTATAGTAGCAAAATATAATCATAATTTTCCATTGATTATGAACATCTCAATGAGATTCTTATTAAATAGTCAATAATACGAATAAACTATCATGACTTAGGATTTATATACAAAAATTAAGATAAAGCCAGTTAAAATGATACTTTTACCTCATTGTTGTTGCTTGGATTGTACCAAAAAACTCGAATAAATCTATTGTTCAATACTGCCTCAGTACTCTTATAAGCTATATTGGCTTCAGTGTGAGATGAAAAGGTGATTAAAGCTGATTCTGGATCTCCTTCAAAACCGACCTAGAACATAAATAGAATATTTTAATGGTAAATATCTTTAAATCAAAGGTTTTCATCCCTGCTTTTATCAACCAAAAGGTACCTGAGGCTCTAAAATTTTTGAAATTTATTTATTATTAACATAAAAATAATTAAAATTCAAGAAGAAAACAATTCTTTCAAAACCCAAAATAAGAGGAATTCTAAATTTTATTTTCATTCTTCTCAATTGTAATTATTCAATGATAAACAAGAAAACAAATTAATAATAATAATAAACTAAAAAAAACTACTAAAACAAAAACAAATTATTTAGGGCTGAGTTGCATTCTGGATATGAGCAAATGTTTACTTTTATTCCCAGTGAAGAATGTGATCATGATTCGACTAACCTGAATATTAACAATTTTTCCAAATTTTGAAAAATGATTGTTCAAAAGAGTGATGGTGTTAACACCAAGAGGTACTTTCTTTAACTGTAATGATGTGTTTCCTCCATGCTGAGGAAATGGTGGGCGAGTTGGAGTTCGGTTTGGCCCCAGTCTTGCAAAATCAAAATTTTGATTATCTGCTGCTATTGTTCGCACCTGGAAAGATAATAAAAGAGGATTTAAATTATTTCCAGTAAATTAAAATATAGGACAAGTTTTTTAAAAAACAGTCTACTAACTGCTGAATGGTTGATATTGTTAAAGTCTTGGTTTGAGTTCGGTCGAGCATGTCTAAAATGTGGTGACCCAGTTACGACATTGATAAGCTCTCTTTGATGAGGGAAACCTCGGCCCATACTACTCCTTACCATTCCACTTCCTCGGACAACTGAAAAGATAACATTTTGTTATGAAAAAGTAATACATACTGGAGAGAAACACAAAAAAAATTGTAACATACAAAAGTATTATTTTATTGGAAAAAATTAAAAACTGAATTAGTGAGAATCTCATAGAGTGCCAGCCCAAAATTCCATTTACAATTCACAATATCTTAATTAAAAAAACAAAAACTAATAGAAAAGAAGTAAAGTATAAATATTCACCTTCTTATACCCTAGTCAAAATATCATAGACGTTTTTTTTTTTTAAAAGTTACAAAGGAAAACACATATTCAAATGTTTCCATTTATTTTTATATTTTTTTGTGATTAAATATGCTATCTTAAAAGATAACTATTTCATTTTGTCAATATAAGTTATCTAGAGGAAAACAGTGATTTAAACTTTATTTTATCTCCAAAACAAAAAGTTGCTAAGAGACACTGTATAATCCTAGATTTTCTTTATTAAAGAAACAATAAAAATAGTGAGTTGTTTTTTTTTGTTATTATTTAAACATGCAATAATCATGCTCAAAAATATTAATTATAAAAGCATAAATTATTTTCAGTAAGATATAATTATCAACAGTTGAATATAACAGGCAAATTTTATTTTTAAAAAGTTACTTATTAAATGAAAAAGAAAAAAGTTATTCATTTAATAAATAGTTATTTAGTTTTTAAAAAAATGTTGTTCTGTGTTATGCACATACTTCTTTTTTATTATTATTATTTAATTTTTTTAAATCTGGGATATATTTTTGACAACCGGGCACACATGTTCAGTCCATCAAAAGAATTAAAAAGCAGTGATGAAGATAAGATTTTTTATCAACTTTTAGTTGTTTCTATATCTACTTCCAAACGTTCAATAAATAACATTTAAAATTTTAATATTTTATCTCATACACTTTTTTCCCTTAGGTATACTTTTTATGTTATTAATATTTCTGTTTTTATTGAAAGTTACCCCAAGAATTTTCTTAAAAGTCAGATGAATAGTTTCAGAGAAAAAATAACGCTTTGAGACAAAACCTTATGATTGTAGGGAAAAAAATGCTTAATTTAAAAAAAAAGTACCATAAGCAGGAACAGTGCCATATTTAATATCAATTTAAAGGTTTTTTTCTAAGTTGAATCTGATCCGAAGAAATAATTTGAGCTGAGATTTCAGAAAAAAAAAGTTATGACAAAACTAATGCTAATGTAGGATGCTTGGGAGACTAAAAAAAGTCAAAACCTATATATTTTTCCAAGTTGACACTGCTAAATTTATCAAAGTTGACCTTAAAATAGACATAAGTGAGAAATTAGCTATGGAGAAATTGCGCTAAACAAAAATATGTAAGATGGATACATGTAAATCACACAAATACAAGGAAGAAACTTCCTTCCTACTCTGGCTGTTCCTCCAAATACAGTGGAAAAGTTCATGTTTTTATACAGCTAGCTAATACGCCAAAGGATACTCTTTGTATTGTATTTTACAAACAAATATAGATAACAAGTATTATTTTAGTTTTGTTTATAGGAACCTATTTTTTATTTTTTTTTAATGATCGGTAAAAATTCAAATTGGATTTTCATACAATTGGGAGATGAAAATCAGTATCTACACAAAATCATACAATTCTAGACAAATTTATCTTTACACAGCATACAGGAAGGAAACTGAACAGAAAAAACAATATGGAAATAAACAATTTGTTTAAAATATTAATAGTTTTTATTAAAAAAAACAAAACAACTAGTACTACATTTAATGTGTTATTAACCTTAGTCAAATAAGAAAAATTGTCATTAAAATAACATAACAAAACAAAACATAAACAGGTTATTTAGATATTACCCATTGATCTTCCATAATAGACAAAATGCCTAATAAAAACAAGATTTTTTTTTTGTTTACTGTTATTAATAATGCAAATAAGAACAGTTTTAATATAAATAAAATAAGTTCTTTATTAAAATTAACTTTTCATAAGGAACCCTCTGCTAAAAAACAACAAATAAATAAGATATGAATTTATAAAGAATAACAAACAATAAAGAAAAATCATAAGACAAAATAATATAGAAACCTTTTTTTGTACAAAAGAATAACTAACATTTCTAGCGTCTTACACCAAAACACAAAAATAAGATGACTTGTGCTTGACTATTAGATTAAAAAAAATTCTATCTTAAGAAGTTTTAATAGAGTTTAGGGGTTTTAATATAAATCTTTGCACAACAGAAGAAACAATAGTTTTAAACAGAGAATGTGAAAACTACCAGATGTTAAGTTCTATCAAAAAATATCTGATGTGGACAACACATGACTTCCTTGCACGCCTATTAAATTATAAATCGGTGGCTCAAAAAGTGATCCTGAATTTGGTAACTAGTTTCCGAACATTGCAGTAAAAACGACATTTGGTGTCGCAATATCCATATATGAAACACAAGCTCTTGTTTCTGGAGGTCTCATTCTTTTATTATATTACGTTTTCTTTCAGTAGGTAACAAGTTCCCAAGAGATTTCTTCGTGTTCCGTGACAACATTAGAACTGTCAATGTCATTAGATAAAGCATTGGAAATCGACAGTTTCGACATTTTAAGCGGGAGAACCCACTTAGCTTATATCTTATTCTCCTATTGCAGACTTGTTCAGCTCACAAATGGGAAAGAAAACAAATATTTTACACTAAATTTTAACACTAAAATCAAGTAATAAAAATGTTTAATTACAGTGGAAAAAAAAATTGTGTAACCTTTATTACCGAACTATATGATCTCTGTATTTAATTTTAATATAATTTTTGATTTGTTTATTATGACCTTCAAGTAAAGCACCCCTTTGGGCTCACCAATTTTAACCAAAATCTATTATATTATTTGTATTGATTTAAAAGTCCTATTTACCATATTTGAGATGCTTTACATTATAATTTAATATAATTTTTGATGAGTTTATTATGACCTTCAAGTAAAGTACTGCTTACGGTTTACCAATTTAGACCAAAATTAGTATGTTATTTAAATCAATATACAAATAATAAATAATAAATTTGAAAAGTTTTGAATTATATTTTAATATAATTTTTGATGGAAATCAATTATGACCTTCAAGTAAAGTACCACTTCTGGTGATCATGCAGTGACCAAAAAGAGAGGTTCACAACTAAATTTTACAACAATCCTAAATATAAAATTCAGCTTTCTACAGCTAACCGTTTTTAAGTTATGCGAGATACGCACGTACATACAGATGTCACGACGAAACTAGACAAAACAGATACAGGGATGGTCAAAATGGATATTTCCGTTGAAATCTGAAAATTTTCGCGATTAGAATACTTTCTTTACTTCATACAAGGAAGAAAGACTGAATTAGAAGAACTGATTAAACAAAGATAACTGACATTAATATCATCTTTTCAGTACAATGAGCCAAATACAGATCACAACCTTACCTGAAAACTCCTGAGATCAAACCAAAAAGAAAATAAATCCATGGATAAAAAATAAAGAAAATACATGAGATGAATGTAAATTGATTTTAACAGAAAAAAAAAAACATATATATAAAAAGAAAAACAGAAAATCATGTGTTCTTCAATCATAAACATTGAAGACCAGAAAGATATTGGTAAAGGTGTACAACAAATTAACTGACTTGGACCTGCTCTAAATTGAGGTCTTGTCCACATTCTTGATTCCATACTTGGAGCATCTGGATTATATTCTGCTGCAGTGAAAAAAATTAAAACAACAATTAATAAATCATACTGTATTATGCACATTTAAAAATAAATAAATCGATCAATTTTATTACCCATGTTATTAGTGGTAACTTGTGTAATAGAGGGAGGTGGTGGTGCTAGTTGCGGTGGTGGTGGTGCAGATTGGATCATTAATGGTGTAGGAGCTCCTGAGCCATTGTAGAGTGGATCTACATCCTCAAGAATAACCGGATCAGATCCATGGTCATATGGGCACAAGTCTCCTCGCATACAATAACCCTTTTCTGTGAAAATAAACAGACAAGAAGAGGACATTTGTATAACATGACTCTTTAAAAATCAAATATTTATGTTTAAAGCAGTTGACAGTGGATTTTCATCAAGGAAATGATGGTTGGTAGGGAAGGAGAAGGACATGAAGCAAGAAACATATTAAAGCTATGTTTAAGTTATTGAAAATACGATGTAACCCATATGAAGATCTGCAATGCATGTCGAAACATTGGCTAGTAATAAGTAATGCAAAATTTAGTGTATGTGTGTGTGTTTCAAAATGAATGCTACCCGACCATTACACCTCTTTAATTAAAATTAAATATGATAGATTAATGCTTTTTTTTTTAATCTATAATTCATACTGAAAAAACAAATTTTATCAGGACATTAAAAAAATGTGTGGGTTTTGCATTACAGATTTTACAAAAATCAAATTAACAGTCATGATAAGCATTGCATTTAAAATTTCAAAACAACATGGACATAATTCATCTTAATTGCAAAATCAAACTAAATTAAAAGGGCAGCAAAACTAAAACAATTAATATCACTATTGCTTGAATATAATTCCAATGAAATCTTTAAATTTGTTTCTTTTCAGAATTCGTGTCCATTATACTTCATAAGCCTGTTAGTCGCGTCTTTAACGAAAAAGACCCTTCTACAGTTATTGTGCAAGATAACGAGATACACATCTTTCCAATTTTCATTTGAAAACTAGTAGATTGACATTAGAAATAGGAAAATATATTGCCTTTTTAAAAATTAAGTAATACAATAATTCTTTTTAAAAATTAATATAAAAATAATTTCAAATTAATACAGCTTAACTTTTGCAGAAATGATCATTCTACATTATGTACTTTGAACAAGTTCTCTTAATAACAAAACAATTTAAAAAAAAAAAATTGGATTTTTAAATCAATTGACTAACATTTTGATTGGAATGGAGAATAATAATAATAAAGGATTACCAAATTTTTATTCACCTTAGTATGCTCGTATATAATAGAAATTTACCCAATATTAATTATTAAATTCATACATCTCTTAAATCCCTAAAACTAGCTAAACAATGAATGAAATTGTTAATTAAAAAAAGAAAGTTTCTTAAATCTTTCTTATTTCCAATAAATATTAAGGCCCATTTAGATGAGCAACTTTTCACGGCAATTATTGCTGAAACGTGAGTTGTGGCGTCAAGTCAAAAATTGCTGAACAACTTTAATCCTGTGTCCGACAACTTTTTCTCCACTGGTAAGTTGCTCAGTGCCTCCGACATCTATTGCCCTGAGCGGAGCAATATTTTCAGGAGTTGACGTGAAGTCAGTAATTATTTTTATATATATTTCTGTAACCCATGGCTGGTGGGTTTCTATTGTTCGTTTTCGGCAATTTTTTTTGGGACAGACAGGGATGGGGATGAGATACCAGGAGTTTCGGATGGAACTTCGATAAGATAATTATTTACGAATTTATGATAATTATTTACTTTTAATAATTCATGACATCATTATTTAATATTTTACATCATAACAATAGGTATAATTGGCGTTTATACCTGTTATTCTACACTAGGTACTTATAATAATAAAAATATTACGCAGATATCGATTCCAATAACAATTAAAATAGATTTTGCCAACTTACAAAATCATAGAAACAGATGAAAACATAGAATCGGAAACGTTGTACAATACATTAAAACAACAAAATAATGAATCAAAAGAAATAACAAGGAACAATATATATATGGGATATACATATATATATATATATATATATATATATATATATATATATATATATATGGGAACAATAATGACCTTGATGTATCCTTCAATTTTTCATTGAGTCCTGGTACAACATCTGAAATAATTAAGCTTATCATTGAGTAATGTACTCGGAATAGGTACATCAAGCTGTGGTATGAATCGCCAGTAGCTAAAAACCTCAGTGTGATGGCGAGCCTCGTTGATACTGGTTTGCATTCCTCTTAACTGTATCATTTTTCTGAATGTTTGGTCCAACTAATCCCTCGAGAATTTAGAAGTCAGATTTGGACATCCTGGCAAAATTTATGACCAGCCAGTTGTCGAGCAGAACTTCTGATGACTGCTATAGACAAATCTTGTTGGGTGAAGTAGTCTCTCTACCAAATAGTTCTCTTCCTTTTCTTCTGTGCTGCAGACAGGACAACTACAGCAGCAGCGATTTCTTCTTCTTCTTCTTCCCACATCGTGAGCACCAGACAACATTCGAAGAGCAACTGATGAATTGTGTGTAAATGGAGCAATTTTTATTGCTCCACTAAAGCGGAGCAACTTCGGACGACAAATTGCTAGCAATTAATTGTCGCTTCTCAAAAAAGAAAAATTGCCGAATTGCTGAGAGTTGTTGACAATTCCTATTCACGGAAAATTGTCCAATTGCGGCAATTTTTGTTGCCCGTCTAAATGGGGCTTTAGTTTAATGAAATGTTTCAGCAATTAATGTAACATTTATGTAATAGTAGAGTTTTCTTGAAATATTTGAATTTTTGAAGTTGTAGATAAAAAAAAATGCTATAATGGCATGAACACCATTTAGGAAATCTATGAAGTGGAGGGGGAAAGACTCAGTTTCTACATGGGCTGGATAAGATTGGTTCCCAAAGGTCAAGAGTGTGGCATAAGTCTTGAAAATAAATGTGGTTCAGGGTTTCCTCTATAATCTAATCGGCTGGAAGGTGGGTACAAGCCATAGAAAATGATGACCTGTATTTTAATGAGTAAGGTTAATAGGTGAGTCAACTATTAACATTTTATAGATAAATATTTTTATTTTTTGAAGGCTATGTTGTGCGTAAAATTTAGGCAAAAATAAAATAAAATATCATCAAAGCATTTTCTACTTCGGCTTCACATTGAGACTGACGATATATTGTATTGATATATGATAAACTTTTAGGAAATATTTAAAAACCTTTTAACTACTAACAATTTCTTTATTACATCATTTTTTTCCGACATGCCGGACTGTCAGTCCTTCCACAGGAAATTTCTTATTTAACATTGTCCAGTTTATTATTTTGGATTTTACATCCTGTTTCTTAGTTTCTATTTTATATTTTTTATGAACTTGTTTATTTATCCTTATTTAAAAAAAAAATTATCATCGTTTATAATAAAATATAAATATCTCATTATAATTCTATATAAATCTTTCTTTTTGTTCTCGTGGTTTCTAAAGATAGAAATACAAATATAAACTTGCTAAACTTGCCCTTTTTTCTCTCATGTCAGGTCATGGGAAAATGAAAAAAAAATAAATAAAAAATTGTATGACAATAAGAATTTAAATTTAGCAACTTATCTTTTGCTGACTAAAACCAATAAATAATATATTTTCAGAAATTTCTCAAGTTACAAAACAAAATTAAATTTGGTAAATTAAGATTTCAAAGGCAAATAAGTAATTATAATTTACAAATAGTTAGATATAGCATGAAATAATTCTTTTATACAAATAATAAAATCTATCCAATATGTTAACAGGTTTAATTATATGAAATATTTTAACAATCGAGTGTAATATCGATAAAATGAGGATAAGCACAATAAAAATTTACCAATAAATTAAAGAATATCCTGATGAACTTGCTCCAAAATAAGTTCTGTAATACTCTTTTTGTTCTTATAAGCTCTTACTTAGAAAAAAATATGTTTATGGTAAATGCTTAGTGATATTAAGTAAGAATTTTAAGCAAAAATTGATATTCCGTAGTTAAATTAATGGTACTACTCCAAAATGGCGAAGGTATAAAGTTCTAAGACCTGTCTGTACATCAAACGTGCCCCAAACCCAAGTTTATCCAAAGTAAGGTTAATCTTTGATATCAAAATAAAAAATACAATTACTTCACTTTTATTACATATTAGGAGCTTGAATAATAATATATAGAGGTTATAGTTTATCTATACTAAGAATTTAGAATAATATTTTTGATGTTTCTTACAATTATTTTACTTAACTTAAAGGTTGCATATGATCTATACCTTGTTTTAGAATTTGTAGTTGTATGGATTTTAGTTCAGAGGAATATATAATTTCATTATCTTTATCTAGATTAATAAATTATCAAACTTCAATATTAAAAAGTTAGAGGAATAAAATGAAAAATAATGAAAGTATATTCACAAATAGTAACTGAATTAAAAAAAGATAACACACTATAATTATAACCATGCTGAATTATAGAAAACAAATTCATTAACTACATAATTCAACCGATCGTGAGGGTGGAAATTAGCCCGTCAACCAATAAATTTGCGAAGATTTTGAAAAATCTTTGTTTCAATTACAGAAATAACTGCATTTGAATTACGTTATGGCCCTGATCTCAACTGAAAAGGACCCGTTAGGGTTTTGTTTATCTCTTGAACGAGCGTAAGTCGACAGCTGTGACCAAATCAAAGCAGTAATAATAATTAAAGAGTAATCATTTAAATTACAGTAAAGTCCTGACCTCAACTGATAAGGATCCTTTGGTTTGAGTATTTGTTGTGGGAATGCGCAGCTTGAAGTACAGTCAGGTCTTAAAAATCTAGAACTCCGCCATGTTGGGATTACGATTCTGGAGTTTTGCCAAATTAATTTGTTGATTGCCAAATAGTTTTTTTTTTAAAGTTAATGAAAATTTGAATGCTTCCCATTCTCCCTCAGGTATCTCACATAACCTATTCAAAGAAAAAAAAAGAGTTTGTCAAATCTTTTACGGGTTAGAATCAGTTAAAGGAGTTTCTGACAAGCTTGGCGTTTGTACAATCAGGACATCCTCGTTGGTGAATAAGCAATCAAAATAAGTCAGTTGCAGAGTTGTTAAGTCCAGAAGGGATGTAGAATCAAACATTTTTTCAGTGATAGATATAAGATTAAAAGCAGTAAAATGAATTTGAGAATAAATATAAATAAATCTATCCAATGTATTATCAGGTATAATTACATGAAATATTTTAACAAACGAATGTAATATCGATAAAATGAGAAGGAGTAAAATTTACCCATAAATGAAAGAACATTCTGACGACTTCGCTTGACTGATGACACAACTCCAAACTAATTTAATCAGCCAATTAATTTTACGAGCTTATGTCAACAATATTCATGATATAAAAGGTCAATTATATTTCCATCTATAATTTAAAATTATATAGTTCAAGGTTTCTCATTCTTCAATCTTTCATTTTAAACACTTAATTTTCAATATTATTAAGCAATCTTCATCTCATCATAACCAGCCATCTTTCACATCCATGTATGATAAGTCTCACAAATTCAAACTATAGTTCGCGGAATAGTAGGTGCAAAATGAAAAATTTGAAGTTGGAACAGTAACTAGTGTTAAAGCCTTTAACAATGTTTTTTAAAATATTTATTTAATATCTATCTATATTCATTAATTACTGGTTCAATTCCTATCTCTATATGTGATGTAAACAATTTATCAGTTCAATAAAAAAAATCATTGATCATGAGATCTTCTAACAGAGAGATCCCATTATAAAATAAAAACTGTTGACAGTGCAGTGTGTGCCACAGCAATCCCCTGATGAAGAAACCATGACTTTTTTTTTTTTTGATGCAATTCATGTCATCTTACTCATTCAGAAATAGTAATCATCACCTCAATGCCCGAGTCTATTATCTATACCTGCAATGTTGTCCTGGGTATGGAATTTTTGAGGGCATTACACATCTATCTAAAAGGTGTTTGATCCACTCAAATTCAAGAGATAATGATTACAACCATCTATCCTTACCTTTCTTGTAATAAAGCATAATTTTCTATAGCAGGTTTATGAACAAAGCAAGCAATGGTGGACAATTTTTTATCACATAACACAATTGTATACAAAAAAAATCTATTTCTGTAATAGAAGCCTTAAATGTATTTAATTTGATTTTTATCATATCTTCATCCAACATAACCTCAATAGATGAGCATTGGCCCTGGAACTGCACAATCCATAATCATATACACATATACTGCATATTCTATACTCTCCATCTCTCCCGTATATTTAAGAGAGGAAATAGCCTTGTTTTAAACCTTAACGAAAATCCATAACATTTTTTATAGTTTAAACTCATACTGTTTTACATATAATAGTTGTTTTAACTATCTTCATCTTGAAAATGTACTCCTCGCAAACTATACATTTTTATTTTTATTTAATTTTCCTCATAGATAGAATTTTCCCTAATAATCAAGCAGTTCTGGCTGGACCAATATTGATAGCCTCCAATAATTGCTTCAGCAAATGACTATTATATTACTGTAAATCTTTTATAACATACAGAAAGAAAATTTAATTTCCTTCTTGAATAGATGTTTACTTTTATCAACAAATCCAAACAAAATTATAACAAACAAATCCCAGTTTTTTTAATTAAATACACTCACATTTTGGCCCAAAACTCTTGAGAGTAAATAATTGTTGGTGAAAATGTCTATTTTAAAAATGTTATGAGTTTCTTCATTGATTTTATACTTTTTCTTCTCTGTGTACATTTTTTTTTTTTGTTCAGTTCCTTAATATATAATTTCCTGATGCTTCTTCCTCAAGTATACCGAAAATAAAAGTTTCTACAATATTCTTTAGGAATGCTCACTAAAAATTTGGACCAGTACCTTCAGTTAGTTTCCACGATTTCATTTTCTAATACGGTGAAAAACAGCGGCATGATTTGACTGTAACCCATTTTAATCAGTTTTGGTTCTAAGCAATAAATAATAGAAACAATAATTACTATTATTAAAGAAACGATAATTTTTATTATTATTGAGCATTAAAAATCTAAACTGTTTATGAATATTTTTTTATTCAAATAATTCAGTTATTTTGCATTCATTAAAGCCAGTCTTGAAAATGGCCAAGACACAACAAATGTCAAATGTCACAACAAATTTCTAAGAAAGTAGAAATATCTGTGGTATTAACAACAGGTTTGGTAAAATTTCTGTCCACATTCCTTGGATATATTTGTCCTTGTTATTCTTAATAAGGTATTGTCATGGAGAAACCCATAACCTCCTATATTGCCATACCTACTCTACAATTAAAGTTTGCATTTCTTAACAGAATTGCTTTAAAAGCAATTTCAATATACAAAACTCTCTACTAATGCTTCATTTGAAATTGAAGAAACTATTTCCTAAACATATATTTTTTGTAACATCTAAGGTGATGTCAACTTGCATGTTAATTTGGAGTTATTATAACAATGGAAAAATATCTGATGTGGACAACACATGACTTTCTTGTACACCTATTAAACTATAAATCGGTGGCTCAAAAAGTGATCCCAAATTTGGTTACTAGTTTCCAAAGATTGCAATCTTTCAAAAACGACACTCAGCGTCGCGACATCCATCTATTGACACACACACCTACATACTCTTGTTTCTGGAGGTCTCATTCCGTTATTATATGTCGTTTTCTTTCAGTAGGTAACAAGTTCCTAAGAGATTTGTTCGTGTTCTATGACAACATTAGAACTGTCTATGTCATTTGATAAAGTATAGGAAATCGACGGTTTAGACATTTTAAGCAGAAGAACCCACTTAGCTTATATCTTATTTTTCTGCTGGAGAATTGTTCATCTCACAAATGGGGAGGAAAACCAGTATTTTATATTCAATTTTAACACTTAAAACAAGTAATAAAAATGTTTAATTCGATTGGAAACCAAATTGCGTTTGTAATCTTTATTACCGAAACATAAGATTTATGTAATTAATTAAAATACAATTTTTGAAGTAAGCTTATTATGACCTTTAAGTAAAGTACCCTTTTCGGTTCACCAATTTTAACTAAAATATAGTAAATACATTCATATCGATATAAAAGTCCTATTTACCAAATTTTAGATAATTTACATTATATTTTAATATAATTTTTGATGAAAGTCTAATATGACTTTTAAGTAAAGTACCGCTTTCGGTTTTCCAATTTAGACCAAAATCTAGTATGTTATTTAAATCAATACATAAATTATAGATACTAAATTTGAGAAGTTTTGTATAGTATTTTAATATAATTTTTGATGAAAATCAATTATGACCTTCAAGTAAAGTACCACTTCTGATAATCAGGCAGTGACTAAAAAGGGAGGGTCACAACTAGATTTCAAAACAATCCTAAATTCAAAATTACAACTTTCTACAGCTAACCAACCGTTTTTGAGTTATGCGAGATACGAACGTACGCAGACGCCACGATGAAACTAGTCAAAATGGATTCAGGGATGGTCAAAATAGATATTTCTGTCGAAATCTGAAAACCGAAAATTTTCGCGATTACAATTCTGCCTTTACTTCGTACAAGGAAGTAAAAATACAATGATACAATTGTAGGATGACTTTTATTTTTTCATTTTTTTTTTCCAATTCATTAAAAGTAGCTATCATAATGCCAGCTATCTTGAGAGAATACTTAAACAGCTTTCAAATTTCACAAAAATCTCACCTGTACATCATTTCCCACCCTTTCCTATATCGTTTCCTTCATTGCATTTCATTTAGAGAATGCTGTTTGTAAAATACTGCTGTTGTTCCAGAATAATTTTTTTCAAATCTTGGGTATAGAATTTTTAATATAAGTCAAATTTTATAATGGCATCCACAAGCTTAGTAGTTAGAACAATTGGAAATTTGACTCCAAATGAATTTAAAACTCCAGCTAAGGAAGCATACCGAGACAGTTTCATTAATATAATCTACTTATTTTCAATTTCTGGACTTGAAATTCCAACATATGAAAGTAAAGAGGTAAGTAAAAAAATATATAGATACAAATATATCATATTTCTTCAAATATCATAATTATATTTTTGTTAAATATAATAAAGATTAAAAAAAGAAATATTTTCTAGTACAACGCTCAATACAAAAATAAATGACTAGCATCGAGAATTATCACAGTGAAACATTTGTAATAGATAAAATTAAACTATTTATGTGCTTATTACAAGCCAATTATAAAATAAATACAATTTTTTATTAATATAAATATCTTTTGTTAATAAATCTTTTTTATTTAAATTTTTATTCTTTTCTTTCTTTTTTTGTTTTCATTTTTGTTTTACATTTTTTTATTCAATTTTTTTTGTTTAATTTTTTACTTCAAATTTTTTTTTTTAATTTCTTTTCATTTTTCTTTTTTTATATTAATTTTTTTTTCTTTTTTCTAAACATTTCAGTACTGTTATATGTTTTTTTTCCATATAAATACTTTCTTATTTTAAAATAAATAAAAGTATAATGCCAAATATACAATCTATAAAATATATAATAATAACTAAAATAACAACTGAACAAACCTAGTTTAAAAAAATAATTTTTGGTATGTGAGCGATACATGATAATACTGAATGGAACAAGACTAACTGATATCAAATGAAGAAATTTAAATTAAAAAAAAGATAACTGTTCTAAACAGTGATAATTTATTTCTTTTTTCTTTAAAATGATTAGCAACAGGTAACCCACCATCAAAATCCCTGCAACGGCGAGTCTGGAACCCAGAATTTTGGTCGGATGGCAAGGCGACTACACTCTGTATACTTTGTGGCAAGATAGGAGGAAGCCGTAAGTCAGTATCACCATGAGTGTTTTCACCACGTGGAGATATACCAACACCTGCTTCCTTTCTATCCCTTTGTTCTGTAAATGAAAATGAATTTTCATTATACGTCATTATTCAAACAGAACAATAATTTAAATTTTACAGGCAAAAAAGGAAAAGAAAATAAAAATTTATTTTTCTAAAAATAAAATAAAATAAAACAAGTATACCTTATATTGACTGGATGCACTTCATCAACTACCTACAAAGTTGCTTAAAATGCTTTCTACAAGATTTTTTTTTTAAATTTAATTTAATTAATTTTTATCCATCTTAAAATTGGTTTAAATATTTTTCAGCTTTACTGAAGGAAAACAGGTTGAAATTTATTATCAAACCAACAAAGGCAATAACTGAAAATATAGAACGGAAAGGTTTTCTGACATTGGCTATAAAAAATGGGCCAAAGCAACTTACACATTTTTATTAGACTTCACAAATCTCTGCTTAAGCACAAGAAAAGTACTGAAAGAACGGCAAGTTCGCCATATTAACCCGATTTGTTTGGAAATGTCAGTAAAATATTTATTTTAACTATTGAGGTATAATGGTGACCAACTGCATGAATAGATTCCATGATCTAATAATTGAACAGAGATTGGAAAAATAATGTAAAAATATAGTACATGAAAAACAAGCCGAATTGAAAACAGGAAAGCCAAGCAGTTACCATATCTTGGTAATAAGACAACTACTTAAAAATGCTATGGCATACAAAGAAGAAGTTTATCTAATTTCTGTAGACTTAAAAAAAAAAAAAACATACAATACTGTGCCATAAAAAAGGCTAAAGGCGGGTTCACATGGGGTTGTAAAAGGGGCAAGTTTAACACCGACTTATCCATCGTTCATGCTCCTGCCCGTTTCACAACCCCGTGTAAATGGTTGGTGGTGAGAATTGCGTTCGTGAAACCGGCGAGAGAATGAAGGCACTCATTCTCCCTACCCATTTGAACCATCAATAGATGGTAGAGGATATAATATCCTCTCTGGGACTTTTTTTTGTAGCTCAAATAAAGGGACCTACTCAGGTAGTCCATAGCTAGCCCTCAAAAGAACCGGTCGAGAAATTTCTGATTAGTAGGAGATTTCACGAACACTAGTTGCATTTCTATAGAAGGGATGATAATATTTCACATTTTGTTCCTCTGATTAATTTATGATAATTTTTTTAATGTTTACCAGACTACAATATTTTGAGTTGACATCCACATGATGGTATAGAAGCATCAATCTAATTAGGGATTAATAAATTATTTGCCACTTCTATAAATTTGTTTTATTGAAAACTAGTTTCGAATGTTATACATTCATCCTCAATTCTAAAAACAAACAAAAAATTCAAACATAAGCAATTCAAAATATAGTTGGTATTATTATACATATTAAATTATATAAATCAGTATTATAAAAGATTTATGAATGTTCAATAAAAGATTTATGAAGATTCATAAATCTTTTATAATACTGATTTATATAATTTAATATGTATAATAATACCAACTATATTTTGAATTGCTTATTTTTGAATTTGTTGTGTGTTTTTAGAACTGAGGATGAATGTATAACATTCGAAACTAGTTTTCAATAAAACAAATTTATAGAAGTGGCAAATAATTTATCAATCCCTAATTACAATATTTTGACCAATCGCCATTTTCAAGCTTTTCTGTGATATTCATATAAACTTCTTTTAAATTATTATTAAAATTATATTATCAATATTTTAATGGCAAGAAATACTATCGCTTGCTATTATCTGGCAAGATAGAAAACAACAGGAGGCATGCAGGGAAGGCATGCCTCTTCTCCTACTACTCGTCCTCCCCATTTATCATGATAGTTCTGGTTTTTATATATGCAAACCTTTTGGATATGATATATGCTGGATGTATACCCTCTGGTTGGTTGGTGGTAAAAGTATTGATAATAAAAATATTGTGCTTCTAATGTGACGAATATGTGCAATATGCATGTCAAACTAGGTAAAAATTGTGGAATGTTTATGCTGATTTACCACCTTACCACCCTGATTTAAAAACTGATCGAATTAGTCTCGACCGAGGCAAAAAGGTTATTAGGTGAAAAAATAACGAAGACCTCATTAGAAGAAAAATGAATTTTATCAGAGCAAATTTTTCAAAATTTTACTCCTGAAAAATGGTCAAATTAAATTGCTGTGCTCATATGAAGAAAACTGAAAATGAATACTGGGTACGAGACGAACTCATTGATCAAGAAATTGACAAAATAATAATAGAAGTGGGCTCCTGCTCAGATTCAAGCGATGATTGGGACTCGAACGAAGTTGGAGAGCTCCCTTCCCTTCCTCCACACACCTCAGCCCCACCAAATTTGGAACCAAAAAGGTTGTTTTTTATCTTGCTGGACTATAGAATTTATCATGCTTTGGATTTCATAATAAATGTAATTTGTTTTATTTATAAATATTGAGTGTCTGCTTGCTTTATGAAGATAAGTGAAATATGTTTAGCTAATTGGATTTATCTATGCCATATTATCTAATTAAAAAAAAACTTTCATTTTTATTTTGTAGAAAAAGCTTGAAAAGCAAAAGCAGCTGTCTAATATTTTTCTAAGAAATTTGATAAATAATTTATATCAGGGTCCAAATTACCCTGTTTAACAAATAAACTACCATGATTATCAATGAAAACCACAAATTATTTAGCAACCTCATGTTTATAATTTTTAATTGCCTCTCAATAGCCGAGCGCACACAGAGCAAATGTTTTGTGATGGAGGCTAACAGCGGGAAAATAAAGACGGCATGATTCACAGGAATCCAGCCTATTTCCCCAACAACTACCTATCACTTTTAACGTTATTTTAAATAAAAAAAAAAAAAAAAAATTATATTGACAATTTTTCTTCTACTCAATGTCATTTTTGCCCAAAAAATTTTTTAGGACTAATATAATAGTATAAAATTTAGCCCAATTTAAAAACAATAATCAATTTCTAGTTATTATTCATACATACATGGGCGGATTTCTACTGATTTATAGGGATGACAATATTTCACATTTAGATCCTTTAACTCATGACAGTAGTTTGCTAACGTTCATCAACTTATGTGTTTTGATAGATCATCATTTTCGATATTTTGCTGTGATATTCATGTTAACTTCTTTTAAATTATTATTAAAATTATGTAATAAATTGGAATGGCTGGAAATTTTCATCACTTTATCATGCTTTGGTTATTATTTATTTTTTTATTAAATTTAGATTAATTTAGTTTTAATTAATTATAAGATAGGTGTAATATGTTTGGCAAATTGGATTAGCATATATTTATCCATGCCATAATTATTTATTAATATAGTGAAATTAAAAACTTATATTTTTTACAAAAAGCTTGGAAAGAATTAAGAAAAGCTAATTTTTTTTCTGAAAAATAAAATTTAGTTGTAAGGTCCAAAAAGGCCAAACCACTCGATAAAGTTATAAACTAATGAATCTCAACAAAAAACTGCAAATGAATTAGTAATAATTACTTTTATCTTTGTAATTTAATGTTAATTTTTTTTTCATATTGACAATTTATAGTCTATTTAATGTAATTTTTACCAAAACAGCTTAAAATAACTTTAAATTTATCGTAGTTTAAAATCAATAATCAATTTCTAGTTTAGATACAGATAATCTTAATATTTTTTGAAAATTTTGGCAATTATACTTCCAAAATGGTAACTTTTATTTTCAAATTCAATGTTTTTTTTAATTATTTTTATGTATAATTCCTACATATTACATTTATAAACATTACGGAAAATAATTTTGATATACCTCTTAATTTATTGAGCTTTATTAAGTATTATCATTGTAATTAATAAATTACTACAATTCTTTAATAATTTAAGAAACCAATGTTCCTCTTTTAATTAGCATTTTAATTTTTTATTTATTAATTACAGTTCCACTTCTCCAAGTTTTAAGTTGACAAAATCAAAATACATACGTGGCGATCTCCTCCTGGTGTTAAAGTCAATTTCTGTGATTTACAAATTAACTTCTTCAAAATTATTATTAAACCCAAACTTCTTTCTTTTTCTTTTCAATGAATTTTTAACTCATTAATTAATAGTTGGCCATTCACAGGTTCATGTTCTACCATAATTGAATACGGGTGAGAAACTCATGACCGGCAAGTATACTTGCTCCATATGAACAATAGCGCTTGAGCTAGCACATGCGTAAAAAGAGGATTGAACTTGCCAGTATTTCGACCCCATGTGAACCCGGCTTAAGGGATAAGAATAATTTTAATGATAAAAAGACTATTTAATGATCATAAAGCCTGCATAAATGGTTCCAACTTTGCAGTTCATTTAAATGAAAAAAAAAAACATAAATTCATCAAAAACTCAGGAGTTAAATTAATACATCACATTGAAAACAGTCTCAAATTAAATATATATGAAGCACTTGAAATAATAAAATTCTTCAAATCCAATCCAGATGTTTGCTTAAATGACCAAATAAATATCTTCAATAGTCCAATCTTAAATTTATTCCCATCCATAACAGAAAAAACAATTAATTACCGGAATTATTGGGAAAAACCTGACCCAAGTTACCTACAAACACCTCACCTTTCTTTTATTACAGTCATTTACATTACTAGTTCAACGCGAGAACAAAATAATGTAACCATTTCTACTGTTTGAATTGCTTATTTTTTAATTTTTGTGTCTTTTAGAACTGAAGATCAATGTATAACATTTGAAACTACTAGTTTTCAATAAAAACAAAATTATATAAGTGGTTTATTTATGATTTATCAATCCCAAATTATAATGGACAAGGTAACTTTCTAAAATAGAATGCTAGAAACTGAAGAGCTTAGGAAGCCGGGTGAGTAGAATAGGAATGAATGAATTGGACATTGAAAAGAAAGTAAACAATGACAATATAATTATCAGTATCTTAAATTCTATTGATTAGAGTAAGTCAATGTCCTTAATAAGAAAATGTAAAAATATTTTATTTTTTGAAAATGCCACCCTCACAGATTCATAAGTAATAAAAAAAATAACACAAAAATGTTCTCAGCTCTCAAAATTACTGGAGGCTAGCCTGTGGAGTTTTCCGGCGACAAAAAGTTCCTAATGTCAAACTAAGACAATAAACAACTCAAATAAAAAATTAGGGATTGATAAATTATTTGCCACTTCTATAAATTTGTTTTATTGAAAACTAGTTTCGAATGTTATACATTCATCCTCAGTTCTAAAAACACACAAAAAATTCAAACATAAGCTATTCAAAATATAGTTGGTATTATTATACATATTAAATTATATATATATATTTTTTTTTTTTTTAACTTTATTTTTAAATTCACACCTGTCTATTAGACAACCAGTGAATGTGCTGGCTATGTACATGTCAACGTGGCATGAGAAAGAGTAGTACCCAACGGCACCTCTTCCTGTCGTGATAATCGTATATAGTTAGTCTAGGAGATCCCTCATCCAGCTCCTCTTCAGCCTTCTGCGGGTGTTGTCAGGCATGTTGGTTGTCGCCATATCTTGTATGAGTGTGTTAGGATGTCCGTGTAAGTTATCGTGAAATCGTTTGTAGTGGGTCCGTATGTGTTCGTTAACTGTAGGCATATTGAGGTCTGTATGTAACGTAAAGTTGCTGATGTACCAAGAGGATTTGGTGATAGTCCTAAAAGTTTTTGACTGAAAAATTTGGAGTTTTTGTACGTGTGTTTTTTTGGCTGTCCCGTATATCTGTGAAGCGTAGGTCCAGATGGGCTTGAGTAAGTAAGTGTAAGTGTTCAATTTATGTCTAAGTTTCAATTTTGAACGTTTTGAAAGAAGTGAATATAACAGTTTAAGTCTTTGGTTTAGCGTTTTTTGTTTATTCTTGATGTGTGGGCCCCATGTCATTCTTCTGTCAAATGTCAGGCCAAGGTATCGAATTTTGTCTGTCTGCGGAATTGGTACATTGTCCAGGTATATTGGAGGACAGGTTTCTTGTCGGAGAGTAAAAGTGATATGGTGAGATTTGTCTTGATTAAGTCTAATTTTCCAAAGTTTGCACCAATCCTGAAGTTTTGTTAGGTGATGTTGTAAAGTCTGTGAGGCGTGTGCTGGATTTTGATGTTTTGTTAGAATCGTTGTATCGTCTGCATACGTCGCTATCAGAGTTTCGGTGCTGTTTGGAATATCATGTGTATATATGATGTAGAGCAGCAGAGCTAGTACTGATCCCTGAGGTACTCCTGCTAAGGCCGGTCGAATGGCAGACAGTTCTGAGCCTTGGCAGACAGAGAAAAATCTTTCAGAAAGAAAGGATTGAAGAATAAGATAATAGGTAAGAGGAAGTATCGTCTTAAATTTGAAGAGAAGCCCCTGATGCCAGACTCTATCGAACGCCTGAGCGACGTCCAGAAATACTCCTGTTGCATATAATTTTTGCTCTAGTGCCGTCGATATGTAGTCCGTCACCCTGTGTAATTGTTGAATGGTTGAATGTTGGGATCGGAATCCAAATTGATGGTCAGGTATTATGTTATTGTTCGTCAGTATGTCAAGAAGTCTTTTGTAGAGTAATTTCTCAAAAATTTTTGAACAAATCGGGAGCAGACTGATAGGTCTGTATGATGATGGAGTAGCTGTGTCTTTGTTTGGTTTATGAATCATGGTAATGTGTGAATATTTCCATTGTAGAGGGAATTTAGTCGTTCTGAGTATTGCATTATAAATAGAGGTTAGATACACTAGAGCCTTCCTGGGCATTTTCTGGAGCACTTGAGCATTTATCAGGTCATGACCAGGGGCTTTCTTCTTAGGTAACTGTCTAATTTGCTCGGCAACTTGTGTCAGTGTAAAGCAAGGAGGAGGTGATGCTAGTTGTAGTGGAATGTCTAAAGTTTTTTGTACAAGTCTTTCGTGTTCAGAATATGTGAAGTCAATATGTGGTGTAAAGACAGAAGAAAGATGATTCGCAAATAACTCAGATTTTTCAATGTCTGACACGGCCCAGGAACCATCCTCATTACCGAGAGGTGCCGACACCACACGATGTTTAACAATTTTCTTGATGTGCCTCCATAAGCTCCCATCGTCAGTCGCAAGATTTCTGATGTAATTGTCGTAAATTGTGCTTTTGAAACTTTGGATCTGTCGTTTGAGTTCATTGTTAAGTCTATTAAAAGTCCGTTTGTCAGATGGAAGTCGGTCAGTCTGCCATACTTTGCGAGCTCTTCTCTTAGCTCTGATCAAGTCTCTGATGTACTGGGGATAGTTTGGAAGTTGCCCAATTCTTCTGGATCTGGGCACAGAAGAAGACCATACAGCCTGCTGTATACAGCTGGTAAACTTTTCAACGGCTTCCTCGAGCTCGTCCTCAGTTTTTAGAGACATTGGGATAGAGAGCGTTGAGTTTAAACAGTTGCTGTAAGCGCCCCAATCAATAATCCCTTCTACAAGAGATGGTTTTTTTATGGCAGTACAAGGCTTATCCAATAGTACTAAATTGAGAAGAGAATGATCAGAGCAAAGATCGGAACTCGTATTTACAGTATAGGGTACGGTCCTAAGTCCTTTAGTAATGAAAAAATCAAGTATTAAATATATATCAAGTATTAAATTATATAAATCAGTATTATAAAACATTTATGAATTATGAATTTAATTAAGACAAGAAATCAAATACATGTTGGTACTCACCAGGATTTAAATGGATTATATCAAACAGAAAAGTTTGTACTGGTTCCTTCTCGCATTGTACTAACAATGAAGGAGAAATAGGCAGGATGTTTTTAGGTAAACGGTTTAAGGGTCAGGGTTTTCCCAGTAATGCTGGTGAGTAATTGGTTTTTCTGTTATAGATGGGAATACATTTAAGATTGGGCTGTTGGAGATATTTATTTGGTCATTTAAGCAAAAATCTGGATTGGATTTGAATGATTTTATTATTTCAAGTGCTTCATATATATTTAATTTGAGACTGTTTTCAACATGATGTATTAATTTAACTCCTGAGTCTTTGATGAATTTATGATTATTTTCATTTAAATGAATTGCAAAGTTGGAATTATCTGTCTTATATGCATGTATTTTGCATTATGTATATGTTCCTTTAATCTCTGATTTAGCGATCTTCCAGTTTTTCCCGTGTATTTGGCTGCATACGAACTAAATTGTAACGATTGTGCAGCCAAATACACGGGAAAAACTGGAAGATCGCTAAATCAGAGATTAAAGGAACATATACATAATGCAAAATACATGCATATAATAATAAGACAGGTAATTCCAACTTTGCAATTCATTTAAATGAAAATAATCATAAATTCATCAAAGACTCAGGAGTTAAATTAATACATCATGTTGAAAACAGTCTCAAATTAAATGTATATGAAGCACTTGAAATAATAAAATCATTCAAATCCAATCCAGATTTTTGCTTAAATGACCAAATAAATATCTCCAACAGCCCAATCTTAAATTTATTCCCATCTATAACAGAAAAACCAATTACTCACCGGCATTATTGGGAAAACCCTGACCCTTAAACCGTTTACCTAAAAACATCCTGCCTATTTCTCCTTCATTGTTAGTACAATGCGAGAAGGAACCAGTACAAACTTTTCTGTTTGATATAATCCATTTAAACCTTGGTGAGTACCAACATGTATTTGATTTCTTGTCTTAATTAAATTCATAATTCATAAATGTTTTATAATACTGATTTATATAATTTAATATGTATAATAATACCAACTATATTTTGAATTGCTTATGTTTGAATTTTTTGTGTGTTTTTAGAACTGAGGATGAATGTATAACATTCGAAACTAGTTTTCAATAAAACAAATTTATAGAAGTGGCAAATAATTTATCAATCCCTAATTAGATTGATCCTTCTATACCATCATGCGGATGTCAACTCAAATAAAAAAAATTCTCTACACGAGGAGGTCAAAATGGTTTGGATATGTAATGAGGTTGACAGAAGGATGAGAGGGATGTTAGCTAAAATGAATTTTAGAGTGGGGACGGAAAAGAAAAAATATGAGAGGTCACCTAAGGATTTTTTCATCTGATGACAGATGTGTTTAATATGATGCAGGTGAAATATATGAAATTAATAGAATTGAAAAAGAAAGATAAGCTCATATCTTAACAGACTGCCTATGTTACTCATATTATAGAAACAATGTTCAATAAAATATTATCAGTATACACCAGAAAATATGCTAATATTAGAAAATAGAGATAATATATTTTACTTTAACAATCTCATCACTAAATCCTAAAATTAAGAAAAGTTTTTATCATAAATTATTAAATGTAAAATATTTGCATAAATACCAACATGCTCATTGAAAAAAATGTATGTTATTAAATTTCTTAAACAGTTTGACATTAAATGATAGGACTGATTTCTGAAGAAAAGATTTTTTTTTATAGATTTTAAGTTTAAAATATTATTTATACCATTATTCCAAGCTTGGATTAATGTTATAAATAATAACCATACGACAAGCCACATCCATAACCAATAACCACAACCAGACAACCCACATCAAAAACTGTTCCCCATTGGACAATTTTTAGTATTTTAAACTAAAAAATTTGATGCTTATTAATTATTTACATTTTTACACAGTGGATGTTGGGTTTGGCATGGCACTTTTTTAGGATGTGTTTTAACATTTTAAAATAAATAATTTCTATGAGGTGTAAAATTAACCATATTCTAACTACTTTATCTATTTCTTGTTTAATAGCAAGACTACAACCCTTATTATTATTTCAAATAACTATGTGAAAGAAATCTATTCATGCACCTAACATCTACAAACAGAGATCACTTCAAAAAAAAAAAAAAAAAGGAAGCAAAATAGAAACAAACGTTTTCTGTGACATTTTACGATTTGTACCAGAGGTAGAAATGCTATTATGAGTTCGGTTTTGGTTTACAATATATAACCATTTTCACGTCCTACTTTCTATTATAAAACATCTGGCCACTTTATTCCAAGCTAAAGATTTAAATATGTACATTTATATTAGCTCTTTAGTTTATATAATTTTGATGCCATCCTTTTCTATTTGTACATTCGAAAATGTATAATTTAAGTATAATAAGAGCTTGTTTAAAGATAATAATTTATCATAAATACATAAACAAAAGTATAATTGCTTCAAGATGAAACATCTATTTTTGGGACAATATTAAGTAAGAAAACATGAAAATTTAAATTTAAAGCAATTTAGAGGTTTTTAATGTTAAATTTGACCATGTAAAAACATTTGAGGTAAGAGCTCAGAGAAAAAAAAAAATTGCTATAAAATAAAACTAAAATATTTCAGTTATTTTTTAATCGTTTTCATTTGCTTTGTTCCAAAAAACACATCTGTTTGTTTAAAGCCAAGAACTTACCACACCAACTTCAAAATATTTTTCTGTGCTAATAGATAAATGAATAGTAAAAATAGAAAAACCTCATGTCCTATTAAATTTTAATTATTAGTACAAAATGTTTTCTAATGAAGTCTCTAAATGCTTGGTAAAAATTGAATTGTTTACTTCAAGAAACACACTAGTACACTTCAAATGTTCTGGAAAAAAAGAGAAACATTCTATCTTTAATATTAATTTAGATTTTGCTTTACAACAATTTGGGTATTAGAGTATATATCTTCTCAAAATAGATGTTGCCTTTAACTGAACTATAGCATTTATTCCAAATTTTACTTAACAAATTAAATTTTATGCAATTAAGGGGTTACTGCAATAAAATATATATTTTTTTTTCATTACAAAAATGTACATTTTTAAAGTTAACTCTTTAATATTTTGTTTTAAAATTTGGATTTTTAATAAACTAATACAATATTTGAATCGCTTCATGCTAACAGGGGTTTTGTCTAACTATTGGCTTAGTCACAGCTAAACACCTTTTAGTATGAAGCAATTCATTTAAACTAAACATTTTTGTTTTGAACACAGAATAATAAGCTAAAATATGAAAATAAAATATTATTATTATGGTCTATTCATCTTCATATTTTCTGTCTATGCTGAGCTCTGCTTCCGTAGTTGGTCACTGGATTGCGCCAGCATAAAATCTCATTTTCTACAATGTAGTTACTTGGCTTCTTCAAGACAAAAATTGTTTTTGTTATCGATGGGAACATTCTTGTACTTTTTAATTAAACGAATATGATATAAGATCATCGAGAAGGTGTTTAACAACAACTTTTTCTAGATTAACTTTCTTGTACTCAAATTGTTTGTTGGATGAAATTCGGAATGGGATTCTTTGATTCTTGGGAACAGACCATACATATGTTTTTTCAGAAGGTACTTTTTTTTTTTCTTTCCTTTTCTTGTAAAATTGAAGCCACCAGGATTTGAAGCTAAGATGTTCTCGTTGCTCCACGTACTGTTCTGATGTGTACATTCTCAGCACTTTACCCAGAACACATTTTATGGATTTGAAATGACGATCGCAGGATAGAAAATAGTGAGTCCCATTATCACTAAGATTCATTAAGAACTGCATAACGTTATTGACTTCAGTAATTAGTTTAGGAATTTCACAAAATGTGTGCCTTTCAAAAAACAGATACAGAGCTACAATGAGAGAACACAGTATCACCAATAATGTAGTGCAACCAATGGAACGAATGTTAATTTATTGCAGAAACACACTATGTGATATTGTTTGTTGGTAGGGTTGGAATATCGACACGCGATATATCAATATTTTATAACGATATATCGATCAAACCATATGTTAAACTATATTGCATAGAATCTCGATAATTCATATCCAGGTAATTCGTATAGATTTTCTGGTCTCTTGAAAATCTCCCTTAATTTCATATAAAAACACTGCAATCCGGTTATTTATTTCGTCTTCCAAGTAATATAAACATCTTATAATTCGAATTTCCAGATAAAAAATCTGGTTAACAATTAATCTTTTCAAGAGGAGAGGTGAGCGAGTGAGAGAGGAATCGTTTCTATGAATTTCGGTCGGATTAACCTTTTTTTTTCTTCAGTTCCTGTAACCGTACTGTTAGCTGCCAACATAGATTGATCTGAAAAATTAAGTTCGCTCATGGCTGGCAAATCCGCGACAGCAAGGTGTTTTATTAAAAAAAAACTTTACCGAACACCTATCATGCAAACACAAAAGCATGTACCATAAGCGACATTTTCAACGAATGGGTATAGATATGGAATAAAAAACAGCAAAAATTTTCAACTGCTTATTGATAATTGTACGACCCATAACAGTATTACATCACTCAGCGATGTTAATCTTCTAATTTTGCCTCTCAACACAACCTCTAAGCTTGGACATAATTAAACGATTTTAAACAATTAACGCAAGGAAGTAGTGATACAACTCTTAGGTCTTGTCCACAACGAAGACCCTAATGCCTCGCACCAAGAAAAAAATAAACACATTGTTTTCAACAGGACTGGCCATAATGAAGCCTCGCCCCGCGCACCGACCTTCGATCCTAGCCTAGCATTAGAGATGGGTTAGGTTGTATCAATCAGATACTTTATATCAGATACTGAAAAGTATCTGATACGAGTTGATACAGTCGAAATGAACCGGATAGAGATACTCAATGAATACTACTTCTGAGTTAGATCAGTTGATACAGAACCAGTACCTGACCTTGGGTCGTATCAGATACAGTCTCCTACTAATACAGACATTGAATCCTATAATATTTGAAATTTCCAACCAATTCTAACCATTAGGACATATTCATTGCGACTGTCTACCACTTAATGTTCAAACTTGAATCCATTTTTACTAAAAAATGTATTAATGTAGTCAAATAAAAATATTGAAACACTTTTTTAACGTAACAATTTTAATAAAATGAATAGATACGCTAAATATGTGCATATTTATGTGAATGTATTTTTCACATCTATTTTTTCAAACAAAATGACTGCAATATTTTTACAAGAGAATTAAATATGTATTAAATGTGTGTAACTATATACATTTTATTTGTTTAGTACAACATTTGTCCCTATATTAGATTCTTAAATATGATTTTAAACATAATAATTTTAAAATTGTATAGTTACACTTATAACAAGTACTTAATCAAAGTATTCAAAATTAAAAACTTGAAACAATTCTCTACAGTCATTTAGCTCTAGTAGATACAGAAATTAGTATTTTACAGCCCTAAAAGTAACAATTAAAAATTAAAACTTTTTTAAACTAAGAATCGTGTGTTTGTTTACCAAGCTAAAAGAATGTTTCAATTTCTCCTCCAAAAAACTATGTTTTCAAATTAGTTTATTTAATATTTACAAATTAAAATCTTTAGAAGGACTATTTACTTTTAAAACAAAATTAAATTTACAAAGTATTTAAAGAGGATAATGATGAATTGCTATGATCAATTTACTAAGTAAAACTGCTTATTGACATTCTGAGAAATCAGATGCCAGTAGAATCAATGTAAGATTAAGATCCGAAATTCGGGAGGGTTAGATTGTATCAGATACTGAGGCAATTGATACAGATACTAGAGTTGATACGGATACTAGAGTTGATACGGATACTAGCGTTGATACAGATACTAGCGTTGATACAGATACTTGCGTTGATACAGATTGGCAGTTGATACATATTTGATACAAAAGTATCAGATAAAAAAAAGTATCCGTATCAATTGTATTTAGATAAAAGAAATTCTTGTATTAACCCACCCCTACCTAACACCAAACCAAGGAATTGTTTCGTCAATTCTTTTACCCTGGACCCTCACACCTCCCGGCTTCAGAATGTCAAGATTTAATAAAATCTTTTTACATTGTCTCATTTTTACAAGAACCAATCATAATTGAATTTCTTTAATTGTTCATATAATGATGTACTTTACAAATATTAAATTTTTTATTATTATTAAATTTTTCCAAATAAAATAGCAAACAATATTCGCTGAAATGTTTCATTTTTGTGCTACAATTATTTTATCTTAATCCTACTTAATTTATTAATTTAATTATTTATATATATATATATATATATATATATATATATATATATATATATATATATATATATCTATATCTTTATTTAAAATATAGAATGTTTTTATTCGTTATTTGATTTGTTCAACTAAAAAATCAAATAATTGAATTATAATTATTCGGACCAACTTTTCATTCACTTTTCTTTTTATGTCTCATGAACGGGGTTTATTATTTATTTAAGGATGAATTATTTGTATTCGTTTATTATTTAAAATTTAATGAGATAATTAATTTAAATAACAAAGATTAGATAACGGATGATTCAGATTATCTATTGAATACCGAATAAATCAATTTTAAACAACTAACGAATAACAGATGTATTCTTTATTCGTTAGTTAGATAAAAAATTAATCGAATAACGCCCTACAAACAGGCGCAATACACACTTCAATTGATTATATTTTAATTCAACAAAACTAACTGGAAGCAATAAGACAAGTGAAGAGATACGCGGTTGGTTTCTGATTAAAATATTTCAAATGTTGTAGTGTAGGATTTGGTTATGGTAATTTGTTTTCCAATTCTGTGAAAATAATTCAAACAGACAATGATAAATTAAAGTAGCTCCTTGAAAATTAGGATTTCCAACCATATTATCTCCATATATTTATATATACAGGATATCAAAAAAAATCTTTCAGAATCTAGTCTCAAATCCTTGTACAGATGATGGAATTCACCATACTGATAACGTCAGCTATTTAAAAAATGAACTCCGATCCTCTTTCTTTTTCGGTAAAAATGCGTCCCCTATTTAAAAAATGAACTATGATCCTCTTTCTTTTTCGGTAAAAATGCGTTCCCTATTTAAAAAATGAACTCCGATCCTTTTTCTTTTATGGTAAAAATAATAGTAATTGGCTGAGATTGAATCCAATACAATAGCTTCATCAGAAGATGTTCCCTCCAACATGATGTTTGAAATTCAAGTAAAGGGACAGAGAGATACCGTCCCTACTAACTTTGGAGAGGGTTGATGGCGGTGCTCTATTGTGGACAGACAGGGAGCTAGGGGCAAGGGTACTAGGGTCAGTTTGAGGGACTATCCCTGGTTCCAGTGCGAAGGGCGATGCTACATTGTGGACGAGGCCTTGGAAAGCATCCTAGATGGGAATCACCTACCTCAAAATTAAGAAACTCCCATAACTTTTCAAAATTTTGCTATTTTGATGAAGGTTTAGTGGTAGCTAGGATCCTAACTAACGAGGAAATTTTGACTCCATATAAAAAGGAGATAAAGAAGAAATTGACGTGCAAACGATTAGTTCTAAAATGGCGAAATAATGCATCTACTAAGTGAGTAATTTCTTAGCAAAATCGGATGTTTGTGTAAATGTATTTCTGCTCTGAACATGCTTAACGAAGCCATCGATAAACCCGTCTTCAAGGATTGCACCATAAGAAAATGACCGAATTTTTTTCAACTGTGATAATCTAAGATTTTGTTGATCTAACTATTTTGTTTGTATTTCCATTCATATAAATATAATTATGGGGAGCAAAATCGGACCTCTAACTCCCCCTGGTGCTCCCTGGGTAATGCGAACAGAGGCGATGGGGTAGACAGGGTTCCTAGCTGTAGTGGAAGCAACCTGTCTAGAGGAGGACACCTTGATAAAAAACCGGGCCGAACTGGTAGGAGGTTAAGATTCTGGTCAGCAGCCTGCTTCTTGTAAAACAACCAAACAGCTTTCAGATCCAGAAACAATAATATGCCAGACGGATTTAATCGGAAAAGATTACGGCGTCAAAGACGGACTATACAACTTGCTACATGGAATGTTCAGGGATTGGGTACAAAGAGAGAAGAGGTGGAAGAAGGACTGAAGATATGTGGTGTGCATATAGGAGTTTTGACTGAAACTAAAAAGAAGGGAAAAGGGAAAGAAATCTTTGGTAAATACATAATGCATCACAGTGGAGTAGAGAAGAGTGAACGAGCACGTGCTGGTGTTTCCATCGTTATATGGAAGAAGTATCATTGCTTTGTCAAAGATTATGAACGCATAAGCGAAAGAATTATTAAATTAGAACTTAAGTTATTTGGAAATGATGCTGCCATTATTGCGGTAAAGTCCCCACAGATTGTGCCAGCCAAAAAGAAAAGAACAACTTTTTTGAGAAATTGCATACAATATTGGAAGAGATACCCTCAAGGAAAATAATCTTTTGCCTAAGTGACCTGAACAGCAGAATTGGGATCCGGTTGATCGATCTCTGTGAAGAGTTGGACATGGTTGTTTTAATTGGCTTTTTCCAACATAAGGAACTACATAAATTCACCTGGGAGCAACCAACCAGGCAGCTGAGGTCTATAATAGATTAGATCATCATGAGAAGGAATTCTCGTATCTTACCAAATGATGTTAGGGTGATGAGAGGTGCCGAAAGTGGTTCGGATCATTTTCTACTGAGAGGGAAGGTCTTTAAGTATGGAAGTTGCCAAAGGAAACGATATGATGCAAGTTCTCATGATGATTCTACAGATTTCGTTATGTATTACATAAAGGGTTTGCAACAAGATTCGACAAAATACCTTTTCGATAAAAGAGTTTACTAAATGAAAATAAAGAAGGATCCCTAACTGAATATGAAAAGATAAAAACAACATGCCATACAGCTGCCTTTGAAGCACTAGGTATAAAGGAACGAGAAACAAGTCAACACAACCATTGGTGGAACAAAGAAATAGCAGTGATAGTGAAACAGAAGAAAGCATTATACAAAAAGTGCCTCAGTTCACAAAATGCAAACTTTTTGGTGCAGTATAAAGAGGTAAACAGGATGGTTAGAAGGCTTAAGCAGAAATCTATAAACGATTTCTGGGATTGCAAATATATTGATAGGTCATTGCAAGGACAGAAATAGAAGGAAGCCTGGAGATGCCTAATGCATATCAAGAAACCGATAACAGGAAAAATGCTACATGACTGATTCTTTTGGAAAAATGGGCTGAGTATTTTTCTAACCTGTTGAAGGAGGATGGAGCCGAATACAAATCCAAGCAGCAAACAGAACACCAGTTGTGTATTACAGCCGATCCAGTGTCAGTGGAAGAAATTGATGGGGCCTTAAAAGGGATGAAAAATAACAAATCTCCAGGACTGGGAAATATACCTGTTGATTTGATAAAAGCGGGACCAATCGAGTTAAAGGAAAACATGTCCAATCTTTTTACTTCATGTATGGAACAAGAAGTACCGGAAGAATGGCTGACAGGGCACATTACCCCAATAAACAAGAAAGGAGGTAAAAAGGATCCTTCAAATTATAATCAAATTATGTTGCAGTAACAAGTAGCCTGAGCTGACTATACTGCCGTGTCTTGAAAAATAGATTGGAGTATGAGCTAAAGGGGAGAATTCCTGAGGAACAGACAGATTTCGGGACGGGGCTCTCATGTACAGACCATGCATTCACTGTTGCCCAACTGTTGGAAAAGCAGATAGCATATAACCAAGAGGTGCATTTTGCCTTTATCGACCTCCAAAAAGCTTATGATACAATACCTTTGATTAAGCTATGGGAAGCAATGACCTCGGCAGATATTAGTGAGGGTCTCATACAAGGGATACAGAACCTCTATATGGGTGCTAATGCAAGATTAAAGATTGGAAATCGTTTATCCTCAATATTCCCCATCATCAAAGGCTTAAAGCAGGGATGCTGCCTATCACCTATGCTATTTAACCTTTTTATTGAACAAGCCCTCAAGAAATGGAAGAAGAAATGTAGATACATGGGTATAAAGATCGGGGAGAACAATTTGTTTACCTTGCAATTTGCAGTCGATCAACTAGTAATTGCCTCAGATGAAGACGATCTGCAATATATGCTCAGAAAACTTATTGAGGAGTACTCTAAATGGGGCTTAGAAATAAACTTGCATAAAATCGAATACATGCCTTTTAACTAATTGAGCACATCATTAACTGTTGGGAATTGGAATCTTCCACGTAGCAGTGAATTTAAATATTTAGGTGTGTGGATAAATGAGGTAGGATCTCGGGATAAAGATATAACTAGGAAAATTTCTCAAGATAAAAAGATGATTGGGATTCTAAACTCGGTATTGTGGAATCAAAATATTACATTTGATACAAAAAAAAAAAAGAATTTACCATTCCTTTATTCTAGGTACTGTACTGTGCTGTGCCGAAACGTGACCATAAGACATTATGAGGCCCAAAAATTGCTGGCACAGGAAATGGACTTCCTGAGAAGAAGTTGCAGTATTTCAAGACTCCAGCACATATCAAATGATACTATTAGGAATATAATAGGTCAGGAGCTGAATATATTGTGCATTACTGAAACCAGGAGACTTCAATGGTTTGGCCATTTGATGAGAATGGAAGAGAAGAGATGGCCAAAGATTTTCTTATATCAGCCAGAGTCAAGGAAAAAGAGGGGGTGGCCAAGGAAAACATGACTGGCTAATGTCAACAAAGGAATGGCAGCTAGAGGTCTACGAGAAGAGGGACTATAAGACCATTGACCATTGACCATAAGAATTATCGAGATTCTACTGTATTTTATTTTAACAATTTTCTTTATTCGGTAAAATTCCAGAATCCTAATCCTAACATGGTGGAGGTCTAGATTTTTAAGTTCAGTCAGGCCCTAAAAATCTAGATGTCCGCCATGCTGGGGTCACCATTCTGGAGTTTTACCAGTAAATATAACCATAAACACTATTTAATTACCAAACAATAATTAGTAGGTAAGATTTATATACAAATAATGTTGATTAATCCTATGCAAAGAAATATGATTATATCAATGATGATGGTACTGAGATGTACATCAAATAAATTACATGCTTTTAGATGAATGTTTTGAGAATGAACAATATAGTCGGAAGCGTTATAAGAAAAATAAATTTTTCAGAAGTTTGAAGATTTTATTATTGAAAAACTTCTAGAAGACTAATGTTATAAAAAAATTTTTCCTTTAAAGTATAATTCTTTTCTATCTTTTTTTTATATAATGATTCATGGCTAATAAAAATATTGTTTTATAAATAATAATAATTATATTATTTCATATATATATATATATATATATATATATATATATATATATAAAATATATCTTATTCACAGTTTAACATTATACTCATTTGATGCACTTTCTTTGCTTTTTCATCCATTTCCTTTCGATATATCGATATTTTTCTAGCAATTTCGGTGGATATAGATATTTAGTTTTGCGATATCGCAAAATATCGAAATTTTCCTTTCGATGTTCCAACCCTACTTGTTGGGTTTCTACATTAAACGTAATATTCACTACAAATTATAACTTATATAATGGAAAGGTAGATGACGGATTTCAGTATAAAAGTATGTTTTTACAATAAGAGATAATGATTCCGTAATAAACGAAAAATCTGTAAAAATGTCAGTTAACGAATTTCTAAAATAAAAGATTCAATTAAAGTAAGTTATAAACATTTCCTTTTTTTCCGTAAAAACTTTTTTTACATTTCCATGGAATTTCCTTTTTTGAACTGATGAACTTGGTGAAAATAAGTTTTTATGCATGAAAAGTTGAGCATTTTAAGTTTTTTTTTCACAAAAGTTTGCAAATTATGGTAGTATAGCAAGTATAGCATGCAACATGGAATAAGTAACTACCATAATCACCAACCAAAATGGTAGAGGGGAAAGTCAGGGAGTTGGCAATATTTCTGCACTTATCACTTCATAACATAATGAGTTTTGAAAAATATAATAAAAAAGGTTTATTTGGATCATTCTTATAGTTTTTGACCATTTTGCTTCTTTACATTCGTTTTTCGTATAGTTTTTCAATTACAAAAACAAAGAAAAATTGTTAAATATTCATTTGTAGGTTTTTTTGAAAGGAATGCGTACCATGAAAATTAATCTAGCACATCCTCAAGAAAAAATATCTCAATGTAATGCTAAAAAAAGTAACAAGCGTTAAAAATGCGACCAGAGCAAAAAAATAACTAAAAAATCGGTTTTCAGTTACACTAAGTGGTTATTACCATCCCTCATGAAAACTATACAGGAGAAAACAAACCATTTTTCAGTGGTCAGTGATTAATTATAAAATAAAAGCAACTATCAACCAATACTTATGTACTCTTTATTTCCGTTTTCATAATAACCTTAATGGACATGACAAAAGACTGAAAAGCGATAATGCCACGGTTAACATGAACATTATGAGAGCACTAAAAACGATCTCCTTTCCTGAATTAAGGACTTATTCAAGACCGGGAAGAGGTGTTGAAGAGTACTATCCTTCCCCATGCCTAACATGCCATGTCCATCCTATAATACCATCATATTTGTCACTCTTCTGTGATAGTTGCAAATAAAGATTTAAAACTAGTCTCTCATCTTTCCACTATCTTTGGACCAAATCGGACAAACCGTTTTTGAAATACCCATGCCAGCCAAGGAAAATACGTTTGTATATGCGTAAGCGAAAGTAATGGATGGACTATGAAAAAATTTATAATGAACTATCTAGGCTAAAACTTGCAGATTCCCTGAAAATTGAATAAACGGTATTGTGCCCACCACATAGATTTGACTACAGACAGACTGAAGACATGGAAATAAATCTATTCCCAGATGTCTAAAACGTAAACCGCAAGTGAAAATTTTAAATTTTAAGGTCGACAATTTTTTTTACTTCCTGCATAGCACCACAAAGCTTCCCTACCTTCAGTAGTCAGGAAGCAATACTAATACTGGAAATCGATATGAAAATTGACAATTGATGCTGAAGTTGGTTATCAATAACATCTGTAATAATATTCCAGATCAAATTTTATTCAAAAATTTGCTTTTTTTTTCAAACTTAATTTTCAATGTCCAGAAAAGATAAATGGTCAAATAATATAGGAAGGACCCATATACCTTTTATAAACAATAGTTTATATAAATCAAACAAAATAAAATAAAATACAATTCATTAGATTTAAAAAAAAAAATGAAAATATTTTTATTGAATAATCATAAGGAATAAAAACGGTAAAAGAAAACAAAGAATGAGACAGTTAGATATAAAGAAGGGGAAAGTAAAAGTAAATTTTTAAAAATTTGCTCACATTACGGTTCAGAACTATTAAAAACCTAACATAAATTTAAATTACATATACATATGCTGCAAAGAAAAATCTTCTAAAATAACCAAAAGCATATTCATATAAATTACAAAATCCTACCTGGTTTTTCAGTTAAAAATTATTTAAAAAGTAGATATATTTACCTATTGAAGGGTATTTGATGGATACTGGACTACGCGACCTAGATCTGGAACGTGGGGGTGATCTGTTCCTGTATCTAGTTCTTCGATTCCCAACCGGAGATCGTGATTTTGAATACCTCCTTACGGGTGACTTAGAGTGAGTATGTCTGAAAATAAATTTCATTTAATAAAACGAAAGAATATTAAAAGATTTCATGAAAAGTAATTGATTGAAATAATCAACTTTTATGGATCTATTAAATATGGATTTTTACCTTCAATATATAAATAAATGGAGCTCAACTAAAAAAATATTCAGTTGGAGTAACATAAGTAAATGTAAAAGAAATAACACATTAAAATTTATATTAACAATAATTGTTTTGAAGTGGTTGAACGAGATCTAGTTTTACTGAAATTCATTTTACTCAATTTAAATGGTAAGAGAGAAAAAAAAAAATTGAAAGTTACCGTCTATCACGATCGTATCTTCCTCTAGAAGGTGGGCTTTTATTCCTCCAAGCTCTAGCACGATCCCTCTCACGTGATCTTGATCTTCGTCGATCAAATGATCTGGATCGTGATCGACGATTTCTTTCAGGGGTTGCAGATGAACCTCGTCTACGTCTTCTGCTTCTATCCTCTTTGTCCTAGATAAATAGTATTATTACTGTTTTAAATAATTAAAATACAGAAAAATTGTAAATCTAGTTTCTAATAAATAGAAAAATTATTTACTATTATATACAATATCATTAATTATTATTCAATTATGACAAAAATTAAAAAAAAAAAAATGTAAAATCTGAGTGCCAGTCAGTTCATGTAGACAGCATTAAAACATAAAGTCAGATTTTTTTCTTCTTTAAATTCTTATGATTTATTTTATAAAAAATAACTACATTATATGTTTACTATCTCCTACAGCCCATAAAATAGTCGATGAAAATAATTCTTTAGGTCAATTAATTTTTTTATCTTGATTATTTAAATTTTATCTTTTTCTTATAATACTTACAGAATCAGCTTTTCTACCATGTCGGTCAAAATCTTTTCTCCCAGCAGCTGTTGCTAATATAGCACAGCCTAAACTAGAGGAGTTTTGAGCACTAACCAATATTGCAGCACTCTGAAATTTCAATTCAGCATATTTTAAGCCAACAAACATTACATTTTATTAATTTATAATTAACAATAGCAATTAATGTAGAAAAGCACTATTTTTATATCACAAAAAAAAAAACCCACAAATATAACCCTATGCACACATGCGAATACACAATTAACAATAGCAATTAATGTAGAAAAGCACTATTTTTATATCACAAAAAAAAACCCACAAATAAACCCTATGCACAAATGCGAATACACAATAAATACACACACTCACACAAATATAAAATGTATATGTATATATATATATATATATATATATATATATATATATATATATATATATATATATATATATATATAATACTGATTATATATAATGATACTGATATATATGTGTGTGTGTGTGTGTGTGTGTGTGTGTGTTTGTGTGTGTGTGTGTGTGTGTGTGTGTGTGTGTGTGTGTGTGTGTGTGTATGCGTATGACCTATTAGATTTCAAAGTAAAGATTTTTAAAAATGCAAAATTCTAAAAGTAATTATGTTAAGAATATTTACAGTTGGTGTATTATATAAATAAAAAAATCAAAGAGAAGATGGTTGGGTGATGAGTGGTCAGAAATAAATTAGACAGCGAGGTAATAGACTGTTTTAATGTGTAGTAGAGGTTTGGTGACCTCCTTATCAAAAGAATTCAGAATAATGCTATATACACAGACTGGTATACAAAACTGACTTTCTCTAGCAGACTTAAACCACCATTCCTAACATCCTTAAGGACAAAAAATTAACGAATCAAAGATATTGTATGAAAGAGTTAATGGAAGAAAAGCTACCTTTAAACCTCAAATCACATCATGCAGAGCAGAAGATAGATCTCTCCTAAACCAGAAGAATGATGTACAAGTAGATGGGTGGAGCACTTCTGACTCCTTTTTCATGGAAACAAGCATCTCTAAAGAAGATGCCTGACTAAGTGGGGGCAATGTAGAAGAACTAGGACCACTTGATAAAGAAGATATTGAAAGTGCCATCATAAAGCACAGCTCTTGAAATATGATATATGAATATGGAGCACTTTTGACTCCTTCGAAGAGAACTATCGAGCATCTCTAAAGAAGATATTGAAAGTGCCATCAATAAGGTCCTCAGCACAGATGGATTTGAAGCACAGCTCTTGAAATATGGTGGGTAAGGACTAAAAAAGAGAGCTGTTTAACCTTATTCTCCCTATATGGAAGGAGGAGCAGATACCTCATGATTTGAGTCAATCAATAATTTGCCTTCTACATATAAAAGGAGAACAAACAAAATGAGAAAATTATAGAGGAATAGTCTCTTCTTTCTTTTGCATATAAAGTGCTCTTCAGTTTACTTATGTTCAGAAAGAGAACTGGGTAACTATCAGATGGGATTTAGAAAAGGAAGATCAACTATGGACCAGCTTTTTTCTGCTAGGATTATTCTTGAGAAGAGCTTTGAATATAAGATGGATACATACGTCCTTTTCATACATTTTAAGACAGCCTATGATAGTGAGGATAAAAGGAAATAATATAAAGCCATGAAAGATGTAAAGATTCAAAGGAAACTGATATGTATTGTCAGGATAACATTGGAGAACTCCATGTACGTAATACGTGTAGGAATCTTTTGGCACAAACAGTGGTATAAGACTGGGGGGTGCCCTTGCCTGACTCCTCTTCAACCTAGCAGGTGAATATGTTGTAAGGTCTTCAGGGATCTGAATTACCAAGTTTAGTCCAACTTGAAGGTTATGTGAATGATTTTGATCTCATGGCCAGATCAGTGCGCCCCCTAAAGGAGGCTTTTATGGCTTTGGAGGAGACTACAAAGGAGCTTGGTCTCACTATCAACGAGCAGAAGACAAAATATATGTGTGTGGTGGTGGGAAGATTCAGGAACCATTACTGGAAATAGGACCCTATAAGTTTCAGCAGATTAAAACATTCACTTATCTAGCACAGAACTTAGTTCAAGGAATGACCTCAGTCTAGAAATTGGAAGAACCATAACAGCTGCTAACCGATGATTCTTTGGCCTATCAAAGCATCTATGAAGTAATTCTCTGTGTAACTAAACTAAAATTCATCTTTACAAGACGCTAATCCGTCTAGAGTGTTGATCTACACCTCAGAAGCTTGGGCTACCACCAAGGCAAAGGAAGGAAAACTTCAGATATTTGAGTGGAGTAATCTTCAGAGAATCTCCAGAGGACCTGCAAAAGGCAGGACGGTCTGGCACCAAAAAAGGAATCGGAAACTTATGAGGTCTTTAACGAGATAGATGTGGTTAAGTTCATTAAGATTGGAAGGCTACATCTCTCGAATAAATGATTCTAGAATTTCCAAAATACTCAAGTCAGAGGCACTGCACAGGACAAGAGGAGTGGGAAGACCAAGATGACAGGACAGAGTGTCTGTGGACTCGAGAGACCTCCTACAAATCCTCCTCGATCCTGTGATGGAGCAGTTCAGGTGAACAGCTCCATCACAGGATCGAGCCAACTAGAGGAGGCTTTTGGAGGCAGCTCAGATCCAATGATGGGTTGTCAGTAGGGATGGGATGAATCTCGTGGAAGGATTACTAGAACCGGGTCTGAGTGTGGAATCATATGGAACTGATCCAAGGAAACACCTCCACTTTTGAAATTTTTTTGCCGTGACGGTTATAGAGAATTCAGAAGTTCTGTTTGAAATCAGAAAATTCATAAATATATATAACTGATTTTTGGACAGCATGGTTTAAAGAAAGAAACTTAACTAATTTTTGGACAGTGACTTAAATAAAATTGTTTGTAAGCAGATATGTTTATTATTTACATAATTCTGAATGTATTACATATGTCTGTAGTATGTATAATTCTGAATAACAAATTTAAGGTTCAAACAAAAAATATTTAATAATAATAAGTAAATTTAGACTACATTTTTAATTAACAATTACTATTTGGCTCCAAATACATACTAAGACATGAGATGTACATACATATTTTTTCTAGTGTATTATTTAAATGGCCGATAAATAACATATCCAATCAGCTTACCATTTAAGTGTGGGTACAAAAAGCTTAAGGCAAGGAGGCCCATTGGACTTGGACCTGTTAGAACCTGGAACCATTAAGGGGAAATGTTCCAGTACATACCTACCCTAGATATATCATCAGCTATGATGATGATGATGATGATGATGAACTAGGTGGTTATTACAGTGTAAAAGAGTAATATTTAGCATTTAGCAAAAAAAAAAAAAAAATAGTAAGCATATTGTATCAATGTGTTAATTCAACGTTTAGTTAGTTAAGCTTTATACTGTATTTAATCTTTATTTTATGTCAGACAAAAGAAATTGTAATAGTTCATTTTTCTTATTCTTAGGGGGCTATTTGTCCCAGAGTAAAGTTTACTTTTCTTTCTTTCTTTTTTTCACTTAGATATCATTCAAATCATACATAGAAATAAAAACATAAAAGAGATGAAAGCTAATAAAATAATAAGAAGTTGTCAGTGTTAAAAAAATATGGAGGGGAAGGGTGATGATCTATTGAGATGTTAATAAATTTAGCATTTAGGAATAACCTAGAGATCAGTTTTATTATTGAAGGGATTGGAATGTAGGTGAATATAAATAGACTTGGAGAGGAGACTTAGTCGAGGTTGGAGACAGTGGCTAGGATGAAAATGCCAAAATCGTAGGAATAGCCCAAGGGAAAGGAGCATTCGGAAAGTTTAGAGACAGGAATTAGGTTTTGGGAGAAAAAAGATGTATGGAATAGTTGTATAAGAGAAGATAATGAGGGTGGCGATTAAATTTAAACAAAAGACAGAGTAGTTAATCAAATATTTTTATAATATATCTTGTCTAATTTTAACTGCCACCCTGATCATCTCATCTTAAAATAAAATTGAATATTTAATGATAGGTTTTTTAAAAATATAAACATTAAACAACATGAAGGTCCAGAAAATGCAAATGACCTTGAGTCATTTTAAAGTACCATTCAAATTTATTCAGGGACAAAAACGTAAGGATTAAGAGCTTGAGGATTTAATTAGGGATTGATAAATTATAATTTATAATTATAATAATTATTTGCCACTTCTATCATTTTGTTCTATACTATCAAGCGTACGTCAACTGATTGAGGATTTGTTTTTAATAATGAACTTTAAATTTTGAATTACACCTTGGACCATGGGTTGTAATTTAGAGATAGATCATGATTGGTGGGAATAAAACAAGCATTACATTGGTAAGCTAAATTTTTTGTTTGATGTATAAACATTAATTTAAAATACATAACAAAACATTTAAAATACATGAATTCAAGGTTCTTGAATTTTTTTTATAAAGAAGGTTCCAACAGTATATCAGAAATTTTGTTTAGAACAGATGAAAATATCCGATCGGTTTTGATATATGGATCCGAGACCTAGACAACAACTAAAGCAGCAGAGCGGGACCTCTTGATACCAGAGCACAAGATTCAAAGAAGAATTTATGGCCCAGTACTTGTTAATGGAGAATGGCGGGGCAGAAAAAATCAAGAGGTCTATGTCAGGTTTAACGAGCCCAATGCTGTCAAGTTCATAAAAGCGGGATGACTTAGATGGGTTGTCATCAAAGTAGGAGATAGATGTAGCCATGATGACAGAAGATATGGTCCTAAAAAAGCTCCTGACTGAGATCCTGCATGGAGGGCGACGTGTCGGAAGACCTAAGCTGTGATGGAGGTACTGTGTTGACGATGCCAAAAAACTTTGAGAGAGAAATTGGATGGTGACAGCAAAAGACAGAGATGCCTGGCGGTTGCTGTTGGTGGAGGCCATGACTCATTCTATCAGGTTGTAGCGCCAGATTAGATAGATAGGAAAAACAGTTGCAACATAGGAAAACCTGTAGACTTAGTAAACCTGTGATTTAGAGACTGTACTGCTTTGTTGGTAGTAGAACATTAATCTTGACCGATCTTCAGTTGAAATCCGCATGATAGTATAGAAGGACCAATCTAATTAGGGATTGATAAATTATTTGCCACTTCTATAATTTGGTTTTTATTGAAAATTAGTTTCGAATGTTATACATTCATCTTCAGTTCTAAAAACACAAAAAAAATAATAATACCAAACTGTATTTTGAATGTCTTATTTTGGAATTTTTGTGTGTTTTTAGAACTGAAGATGAATGTATAACATTCAAAACTAGTTTTCAACAAAAACAAAATTATAGAAGTGGCAAATAATTTATCAATCCCTAATTTGATCGATCTTGTTAGCTTCCACAATTAAAATTGGTTTATTGAGGAATTTCCAGTGATGTTTTATGTTACAAAGCAGTGATTTAGATGACAGCATTTCTACTACGAACTTCATTGCCTCTAAAGTTTCATTAAATAAAATTATAACTAGCCCAACGTATCCCATTATATTCATAGATGGAAAACGGTAAACTTGCATGCTTTTATTCTGTTAAATGATTCATTGACACTTATAGCTGTAATGATTTTTGAATGTTTGATTACTTATAGAATAACCTCTCTTTCACATTTGTTACCTTAGCCATTATAATAAAAAATACGAGACAAAGAAAACAAAAAAATATTGATTTACTTTGACAATAATACCAAAAATATAAAAAAATCAAAATAATATAAAATTAAGTACTCCAACAAGGGTAAAAAATAAGCCTAGAGAGTTCTAATTCATGTGCTATAAAATGATACTCTGTTTTGTTAATATGATATGTAATCATTCAAACTGATGCTATAATAAAAAATCAAAAAATCTTTTGAGTTGAAATTCATTCACAGCACTTCGGTTTGAATAATTAAGCTAGAATCTCCAACAGCAAATAATACCTCATCTAATAGAAGCTTTTTAGAATAATGCTTTTAATAAAATACACTCTAGGATAATAAGTTATTAACATCTTAAACCAAAGGTGCAAAAACTTTTCTGTGACAAACTTGGTATATTGAAACATTGTTTTTTACTTCAAGCAAGATATTGAAAGATTGGTTTTTATTTCCAGTAGTTGTAGATAAAGTTTTGCAATAAAGTCCATACATCATTTCCTTCAGTATTTGATAAATAAACTGGCTACCAGTACTAGATACGACACTATTCACTGACATGGTAAATATCACGAATTTAGTCTAAACTGGATTGAATGAGTTTTTCTGTCAACTTGATTCTGAAGAAGCATCAACATTAGGCTATTAAATATTTAAAATTAAGAAAAAAAATATATACTGGGATTAAGTAATACATCATCAGCATAATTATGTAATTGTTTTTTAATGATTTTTTTTTTTTTGCTAGGGATAGCCAACAACAATTAGTTGTTTATGTAAATTCTATAACACAAACTGAAATGAAAAAAAATTAAAGCAATGAAAAAATAATCAATATACTTTAATAATAATAAAAATAATCAATATAGAACAGTCAAGTATCAATCTCTTTTAAAATTGGATTGATTAAAACTCACGATCAGTGTAACCTCTGTTATACGAAGCTTTAAAAGAACAACTGAGGAGAAACAGAAATGGCAAGGAAATAGGCAATGTTATAAAGTGGAATATGGAGGCGATATGCGCAGCAGCAAACCCTTCATCTCATTCAATCATTTGTACTCTAGTTGATTTGTATTTTGATAGTTCTGTTTTTAAAAAAAATTATGTTTGAATTCCAGAACAAGCAACTGGAGGATATCAGGACCAAACAAATGATGAAGTACGAGATGATGTTGATAAATTTTTACTTAGGACCAGTTATATGTTCTTGTTATAACAATAGTACTTATAGTAAGTATATGCATTTAACACTATTATCTAACCTGAACTACATAGTTGGGTTTTCCTATATATAAGAAATATATCTCTTAAAACCATTAGGACTTGTCTTAAAATTTAAAAGTTCTGAAACTTTAGTAGATGTGTATGAGGCATTGCAATCAGTGATAAAAAAAAATGTAATTTATTAAAAAATAAAAACACTGACTACGGAAATAACTTTTATATCTATCAGCTCTATTTGTCATAAAAGATGGAATGTGCTTGCATATCTACTTAAATACATTGGTAAGTTGTTAGTGAAGTTGATGTGCATGAATATTAAAACTTGATGTTGTAGTTGGGTGCTTTCCGAAATAAAGACTCTTCTTTACTTAATACATTAATTTACTTTCTATATGCTAGCATGCACAGATGCAAGGAGCTCTTTGTATTTTGACATGCACAGACGCATGGGACGGAATGTACCTGCAAGGAGCCCTTGCCCTTTATTGAACAAGCCCTCAAGAAATGGAAGAAGAAATGTAGATACATGGGTATAAAGATCGGGGAGAACAATTTGTTTACCTTGCAATTTGCAGTCGATCAACTAGTAATTGCCTCAGATGAAGACGATCTGCAATATATGCTCAGAAAACTTATTGAGGAGTACTCTAAATGGGGCTTAGAAATAAACTTGCATAAAATCGAATACATGCCTTTTAACTAATTGAGCACATCATTAACTGTTGGGAATTGGAATCTTCCACGTAGCAGTGAATTTAAATATTTAGGTGTGTGGATAAATGAGGTAGGATCTCGGGATAAAGATATAACTAGGAAAATTTCTCAAGATAAAAAGATGATTGGGATTCTAAACTCGGTATTGTGGAATCAAAATATTACATTTGATACAAAAAAAAAAAAGAATTTACCATTCCTTTATTCTAGGTACTGTACTGTACTGTGCCGAAACGTGACCATAAGACATTATGAGGCCCAAAAATTGCTGGCACAGGAAATGGACTTCCTGAGAAGAAGTTGCAGTATTTCAAGACTCCAGCACATATCAAATGATACTATTAGGAATATAATAGGTCAGGAGCTGAATATATTGTGCATTACTGAAACCAGGAGACTTCAATGGTTTGGCCATTTGATGAGAATGGAAGAGAAGAGATGGCCAAAGATTTTCTTATATCAGCCAGAGTCAAGGAAAAAGAGGGGGTGGCCAAGGAAAACATGACTGGCTAATGTCAACAAAGGAATGGCAGCTAGAGGTCTACGAGAAGAGGGAGCTTTGAGAAGAGCTCTTGAGAAGGGGGATCTTGAGAAGAGCTTTGAATATAAGATGGATACATACGTCCTTTTCATACATTTTAAGACAGCCTATGATAGTGAGGATAAAAGGAAATAATATAAAGCCATGAAAGATGTAAAGATTCAAAGGAAACTGATATGTATTGTCAGGATAACAACTCCATGTACGTAATACGTGTAGGAATCTTTTGGCACAAACAGTGGTATAAGACTGGGGGGTGCCCTTGCCTGACTCCTCTTCAACCTAGCAGGTGAATATGTTGTAAGGTCTTCAGGGATCTGAATTACCAAGTTTAGTCCAACTTGAAGGTTATGTGAATGATTTTGATCTCATGGCCAGATCAGTGCGCCCCCTAAAGGAGGCTTTTATGGCTTTGGAGGAGACTACAAAGGAGCTTGGTCTCACTATCAACGAGCAGAAGACAAAATATATGTGTGTGGTGGTGGGAAGATTCAGGAACCATTACTGGAAATAGGACCCTATAAGTTTCAGCAGATTAAAACATTCACTTATCTAGCACAGAACTTAGTTCAAGGAATGACCTCAGTCTAGAAATTGGAAGAACCATAACAGCTGCTAACCGATGATTCTTTGGCCTATCAAAGCATCTATGAAGTAATTCTCTGTGTAACTAAACTAAAATTCATCTTTACAAGACGCTAATCCGTCTAGAGTGTTGATCTACACCTCAGAAGCTTGGGCTACCACCAAGGCAAAGGAAGGAAAACTTCAGATATTTGAGTGGAGTAATCTTCAGAGAATCTCCAGAGGACCTGCAAAAGGCAGGACGGTCTGGCACCAAAAAAGGAATCGGAAACTTATGAGGTCTTTAACGAGATAGATGTGGTTAAGTTCATTAAGATTGGAAGGCTACATCTCTCGAATAAATGATTCTAGAATTTCCAAAATACTCAAGTCAGAGGCACTGCACAGGACAAGAGGAGTGGGAAGACCAAGATGACAGGACAGAGTGTCTGTGGACTCGAGAGACCTCCTACAAATCCTCCTCGATCCTGTGATGGAGCAGTTCAGGTGAACAGCTCCATCACAGGATCGAGCCAACTAGAGGAGGCTTTTGGAGGCAGCTCAGATCCAATGATGGGTTGTCAGTAGGGATGGGATGAATCTCGTGGAAGGATTACTAGAACCGGGTCTGAGTGTGGAATCATATGGAACTGATCCAAGGAAACACCTCCACTTTTGAAATTTTTTTGCCGTGACGGTTATAGAGAATTCAGAAGTTCTGTTTGAAATCAGAAAATTCATAAATATATATAACTGATTTTTGGACAGCATGGTTTAAAGAAAGAAACTTAACTAATTTTTGGACAGTGACTTAAATAAAATTGTTTGTAAGCAGATATGTTTATTATTTACATAATTCTGAATGTATTACATATGTCTGTAGTATGTATAATTCTGAATAACAAATTTAAGGTTCAAACAAAAAATATTTAATAATAATAAGTAAATTTAGACTACATTTTTAATTAACAATTACTATTTGGCTCCAAATACATACTAAGACATGAGATGTACATACATATTTTTTCTAGTGTATTATTTAAATGGCCGATAAATAACATATCCAATCAGCTTACCATTTAAGTGTGGGTACAAAAAGCTTAAGGCAAGGAGGCCCATTGGACTTGGACCTGTTAGAACCTGGAACCATTAAGGGGAAATGTTCCAGTACATACCTACCCTAGATATATCATCAGCTATGATGATGATGATGATGATGATGAACTAGGTGGTTATTACAGTGTAAAAGAGTAATATTTAGCATTTAGCAAAAAAAAAAAAAAAATAGTAAGCATATTGTATCAATGTGTTAATTCAACGTTTAGTTAGTTAAGCTTTATACTGTATTTAATCTTTATTTTATGTCAGACAAAAGAAATTGTAATAGTTCATTTTTCTTATTCTTAGGGGGCTATTTGTCCCAGAGTAAAGTTTACTTTTCTTTCTTTCTTTTTTTCACTTAGATATCATTCAAATCATACATAGAAATAAAAACATAAAAGAGATGAAAGCTAATAAAATAATAAGAAGTTGTCAGTGTTAAAAAAATATGGAGGGGAAGGGTGATGATCTATTGAGATGTTAATAAATTTAGCATTTAGGAATAACCTAGAGATCAGTTTTATTATTGAAGGGATTGGAATGTAGGTGAATATAAATAGACTTGGAGAGGAGACTTAGTCGAGGTTGGAGACAGTGGCTAGGATGAAAATGCCAAAATCGTAGGAATAGCCCAAGGGAAAGGAGCATTCGGAAAGTTTAGAGACAGGAATTAGGTTTTGGGAGAAAAAAGATGTATGGAATAGTTGTATAAGAGAAGATAATGAGGGTGGCGATTAAATTTAAACAAAAGACAGAGTAGTTAATCAAATATTTTTATAATATATCTTGTCTAATTTTAACTGCCACCCTGATCATCTCATCTTAAAATAAAATTGAATATTTAATGATAGGTTTTTTAAAAATATAAACATTAAACAACATGAAGGTCCAGAAAATGCAAATGACCTTGAGTCATTTTAAAGTACCATTCAAATTTATTCAGGGACAAAAACGTAAGGATTAAGAGCTTGAGGATTTAATTAGGGATTGATAAATTATAATTTATAATTATAATAATTATTTGCCACTTCTATCATTTTGTTCTATACTATCAAGCGTACGTCAACTGATTGAGGATTTGTTTTTAATAATGAACTTTAAATTTTGAATTACACCTTGGACCATGGGTTGTAATTTAGAGATAGATCATGATTGGTGGGAATAAAACAAGCATTACATTGGTAAGCTAAATTTTTTGTTTGATGTATAAACATTAATTTAAAATACATAACAAAACATTTAAAATACATGAATTCAAGGTTCTTGAATTTTTTTTATAAAGAAGGTTCCAACAGTATATCAGAAATTTTGTTTAGAACAGATGAAAATATCCGATCGGTTTTGATATATGGATCCGAGACCTAGACAACAACTAAAGCAGCAGAGCGGGACCTCTTGATACCAGAGCACAAGATTCAAAGAAGAATTTATGGCCCAGTACTTGTTAATGGAGAATGGCGGGGCAGAAAAAATCAAGAGGTCTATGTCAGGTTTAACGAGCCCAATGCTGTCAAGTTCATAAAAGCGGGATGACTTAGATGGGTTGTCATCAAAGTAGGAGATAGATGTAGCCATGATGACAGAAGATATGGTCCTAAAAAAGCTCCTGACTGAGATCCTGCATGGAGGGCGACGTGTCGGAAGACCTAAGCTGTGATGGAGGTACTGTGTTGACGATGCCAAAAAACTTTGAGAGAGAAATTGGATGGTGACAGCAAAAGACAGAGATGCCTGGCGGTTGCTGTTGGTGGAGGCCATGACTCATTCTATCAGGTTGTAGCGCCAGATTAGATAGATAGGAAAAACAGTTGCAACATAGGAAAACCTGTAGACTTAGTAAACCTGTGATTTAGAGACTGTACTGCTTTGTTGGTAGTAGAACATTAATCTTGACCGATCTTCAGTTGACATCCGCATGATAGTATAGAAGGACCAATCTAATTAGGGATTGATAAATTATTTGCCACTTCTATAATTTGGTTTTTATTGAAAATTAGTTTCGAATGTTATACATTCATCTTCAGTTCTAAAAACACAAAAAAAATAATAATACCAAACTGTATTTTGAATGTCTTATTTTGGAATTTTTGTGTGTTTTTAGAACTGAAGATGAATGTATAACATTCAAAACTAGTTTTCAACAAAAACAAAATTATAGAAGTGGCAAATAATTTATCAATCCCTAATTTGATCGATCTTGTTAGCTTCCACAATTAAAATTGGTTTATTGAGGAATTTCCAGTGATGTTTTATGTTACAAAGCAGTGATTTAGATGACAGCATTTCTACTACGAACTTCATTGCCTCTAAAGTTTCATTAAATAAAATTATAACTAGCCCAACGTATCCCATTATATTCATAGATGGAAAACGGTAAACTTGCATGCTTTTATTCTGTTAAATGATTCATTGACACTTATAGCTGTAATGATTTTTGAATGTTTGATTACTTATAGAATAACCTCTCTTTCACATTTGTTACCTTAGCCATTATAATAAAAAATACGAGACAAAGAAAACAAAAAAATATTGATTTACTTTGACAATAATACCAAAAATATAAAAAAATCAAAATAATATAAAATTAAGTACTCCAACAAGGGTAAAAAATAAGCCTAGAGAGTTCTAATTCATGTGCTATAAAATGATACTCTGTTTTGTTAATATGATATGTAATCATTCAAACTGATGCTATAATAAAAAATCAAAAAATCTTTTGAGTTGAAATTCATTCACAGCACTTCGGTTTGAATAATTAAGCTAGAATCTCCAACAGCAAATAATACCTCATCTAATAGAAGCTTTTTAGAATAATGCTTTTAATAAAATACACTCTAGGATAATAAGTTATTAACATCTTAAACCAAAGGTGCAAAAACTTTTCTGTGACAAACTTGGTATATTGAAACATTGTTTTTTACTTCAAGCAAGATATTGAAAGATTGGTTTTTATTTCCAGTAGTTGTAGATAAAGTTTTGCAATAAAGTCCATACATCATTTCCTTCAGTATTTGATAAATAAACTGGCTACCAGTACTAGATACGACACTATTCACTGACATGGTAAATATCACGAATTTAGTCTAAACTGGATTGAATGAGTTTTTCTGTCAACTTGATTCTGAAGAAGCATCAACATTAGGCTATTAAATATTTAAAATTAAGAAAAAAAATATATACTGGGATTAAGTAATACATCATCAGCATAATTATGTAATTGTTTTTTAATGATTTTTTTTTTTTTGCTAGGGATAGCCAACAACAATTAGTTGTTTATGTAAATTCTATAACACAAACTGAAATGAAAAAAAATTAAAGCAATGAAAAAATAATCAATATACTTTAATAATAATAAAAATAATCAATATAGAACAGTCAAGTATCAATCTCTTTTAAAATTGGATTGATTAAAACTCACGATCAGTGTAACCTCTGTTATACGAAGCTTTAAAAGAACAACTGAGGAGAAACAGAAATGGCAAGGAAATAGGCAATGTTATAAAGTGGAATATGGAGGCGATATGCGCAGCAGCAAACCCTTCATCTCATTCAATCATTTGTACTCTAGTTGATTTGTATTTTGATAGTTCTGTTTTTAAAAAAAATTATGTTTGAATTCCAGAACAAGCAACTGGAGGATATCAGGACCAAACAAATGATGAAGTACGAGATGATGTTGATAAATTTTTACTTAGGACCAGTTATATGTTCTTGTTATAACAATAGTACTTATAGTAAGTATATGCATTTAACACTATTATCTAACCTGAACTACATAGTTGGGTTTTCCTATATATAAGAAATATATCTCTTAAAACCATTAGGACTTGTCTTAAAATTTAAAAGTTCTGAAACTTTAGTAGATGTGTATGAGGCATTGCAATCAGTGATAAAAAAAAATGTAATTTATTAAAAAATAAAAACACTGACTATGGAAATAACTTTTATATCTATCAGCTCTATTTGTCATAAAAGATGGAATGTGCTTGCATATCTACTTAAATACATTGGTAAGTTGTTAGTGAAGTTGATGTGCATGAATATTAAAACTTGATGTTGTAGTTGGGTGCTTTCCGAAATAAAGACTCTTCTTTACTTAATACATTAATTTACTTTCTATATGCTAGCATGCACAGATGCAAGGAGCTCTTTGTATTTTGACATGCACAGACGCATGGGACGGAATGTACCTGCAAGGAGCCATAACATGTAGTGGAAGGCACCCGACTACTACACCAAGTTTCAATATTCATGGATATCAACTTCACTAATAACTTACCAATGTGTTTAAATAGATATGCAAGTACATTTCATCCCTTAGGACGAAAAGATTGTAAGATATAAAAGAAGTCGGGATTTTAATTTTTTTATTAAATTAAATTTTACTTAAACCTTTTTAGTTTTTCAATTATTGGCAATTTATAATTTGGAATGATAAATTATTTGCCACTTCTATAATTTTGCTTTATTGAAAACTAGTTTCGAATGTTATACATTCATCCTCAGTTCTAAAAACACACAAAGAAGTAAAAAAATAAGCAATTCAAAATTTTGAATTGCTTATTTTTTTTTATTTTTTGTGTTTTTAGAACTGAGGATGAATGTATAACATTCGAAACTAGTTTTCAATAAAACTAATTTATAGAAGTCCTTCTATACCATCATGCGGATGTCAACTAGTTTATAGTTTATTACCATATGATTATGGAGTTACAAATGATGTAATAAGAAACACTAACAAAAAGTCGAAAATACTTATAATATAATGAAATTTTTTTTCAGTATTTAGAGCTCACATTGTTTCAAAACATTCAAGGAAATTCACTGAGTAATTTGAGCCATCAAACTTAAAAATTGGCCGTGCAGTTTGCTAAAAAAAATCGTTATATAGCCTCAAAAGGGCAGATTAAATATATAAATGCATTTAACAAAATATTATTTTATATTTAGAACTCAAAACATTCACGGGATTACGACGAGTAATTGATCCATCACAATTGAAAATCGGTTGAGCCATTCTCTCAACAAATTGTTACATACCCTCAACTGGACAGGCTAAACACATCATTTTTTTAGTATTTTTAAATCAAATGTTTCAAAACATTCACAGAATCTCAACTCCTTAGATACCTACAAACGATTAGGCTAAACACATTACCTCCCTGTGGCTAAGCTGTAGTTGGGTAATAACTCGTGATATAATAGAATTGACAAAGAATACTACAATAAAAAAATCCTTCGAAAAAAGCTAAAATTAGTCACTATGAAACAGTGGTGAGACTGATGATCCTATACGGGCTGGAAACAATGGGGTTTACTAGTTTGGAGAAACTACTAAAAATAGAAAGAAAAATCCTAAGACATATCCAGACACCAAGAAAAGTATGAGAAGAGTACTGGTCTAAAAAAAACAACAGAGAATTGTATGAGGAAACTGATGACTTGGAAACAGCAATAAGGAGACTAAAATTGTTTGGGTACATGAAAAGAATGAATGAAAACAGATTGAACAAACAGATATTCGACAAGGTGATGGGACAAAGAAACATCAGAGGATACCCCAGTCAGATGAAAGAGGAAATAACAGAGCTTGGTATTACAGAAAAATAATACCAGGACAGAGAAAAATTCAGAAAATACATTAAGGTCCTTGAATTGGAAAAGAAGAGGAGAGAAGAGAAAAAATAGACAGACAAGTGAAAGAGAGAAATGATTTACACTATATTATCATCAAATAATAATAAAATTGCAATTAAAAAAATCATAGTAAAACTAAGGACAACCATTTCCCATAGTATTCTTATCAATTTAAACTTTGCAAAACATCTAAAAAAGAGTTAACCAGAGTTAGATAACAAAAAAATAAATGCAAATATCCTTTTCACAACCCTGAATTATTGTTTACTTAAGAATAAAAGTGATGAAAACCCCCTAGTACACTATAAATCTGTAACTGAAAATTATAGAAAATAACTGAGCTTTGAATAAATGTGATATAATTCAGAGAATTACTTTGATTTAATAAAATAACTTTCTGAGGACGGTTTTTATAAATGAAATAAAATAACTTTAAGGTAGAAACTATTAAAACATAAATTAGAAACAAATAATAGAGCTTTAGTTTTTTAAAAACGGCAATAAAAAAACCCAGTATACATCTCAAAATTGTAGAAACTGGGCAAATGGCACTTTCAAACTAACCCACATATGTAATTGAAATCAATGAAAAATTAATTTTTATAACAAATTGGGGCTATTGATCAGAATTTCAAAGAAAAATTATTTTTTGGTTTTTAAATGATAGCAGCAGGCAACATAATATTGGATTAAAAAAATATGATTTCCGTAACTATAGACAGCAATTAAACAATCAATAATTTTAGTTGCTATGTAATAGTTTAAATAATTGTTTTTTATTACTGTTACTTATTGATGGGAAGACTTTTTTGTTTACATACATTATTTTAAACATAATTTACCTGATATGAAAAAAATTCAAACAGAGCACTTAAATATGGATCATACAAGATAAAAAGTATTTAAAAAAAAAAAAAGAAAGTCTCCCCATCCATTTATACTGAATGAAAATAAAAAATTGGAATATTAGATGTAAAAATAGACCCAATTTAGAATGTATAAATACATATAAAATAGAAGGGTATTAACAGAGAATTCAAACAATAATCTTCTATTCATAATAGTGTAAGATAAAAACTACAAATGATAATTTAATCAATATTAATGTGCTTTATCAAAATGAACTGACTGGCACAATCTCCTAAGAATGCTTATAAATGAATTTTAACATATAGCATATATCTCTGTATATTAATGTTTAAGATTGCAAACATAAATCAAACTCTGCTAGAAGAGAAAAAGTGTAATTTCCAAAGAGATATCAAAATTATTTAAAATTTAATAACTCTTAATATAATAGAGTATTATTTACCGGTTCTTTTGTGGTTTTCTTTTCTACTTCTTCGTGTGCAGTTGTCGAGGAATAAGTGTCTCTTAATTCAAACTCTGAACTTGCAGTATTTTTAACAGGGATAGAAGCTTGGACTTGCACAGGAATGGGTTCGGCTGTATCATACTTCTGAGTTTCCAAAGTCCGAAACAACAAATTTACAAATCCTTGAGTTTCTGTAAAACAAGGAAAATGTATTACTATTATAATGAAAATGATTATTGTTATAATGGGTAAATATTATTTGTCATCAACACCCTGTAAATATTAAATAAACAAAGGAAAAATAATAATTTACAGACCTTTTTGTAGAAAAACTTCCAACTGACCAATCATACTGGTCCTCAACTCTTCGACAGGTTTATCTTTTTTCACAAGTGCATAGACATACTTGGCGAGAGCAGCAGGATCAGCATCGCAACTAATGAAAATATACCGATAAATGTTAGTTTAAAAGAACTGAGAGCAATATGACAAATTATTGATAAATATTAAAAATGCAATAAAATAAATTTAATATTTAATGATTGTTATCTGATAGATAAGAAACTAAAGGGAAAAAATGACTCATGAATATTAATACTAACCCATCGATTATTAGAGAAATTATAGCACTCAAAATAGATACAAAAAATCTATATATATTTTTTAACAAGCAGGGGGCATTTTAATATGTGGGAGACAGGTCTTAATTTTATTCCTCATTAAGTGATACAATCCTATCTTGAAGAATAATATTTTAAATTATATAAATAATAAAACAACAAAATTATAAAAACTTTGATCCTGCTTGTAGACTTTTGAGCCACATACAGGTTATAATAAAATTTTATTCGAAAATGGAACCATTAATACCTGAATACAAAAAAAGATCATAAATTATATCTAAATGATGATGTTAACCACAACATTATTTCATTCAAATGAATAATACAGTTAATTTGATTTTAAAAAAAAATAACCTTTAACTATGCACATCAGAATTCATTTGTGTTTCTTCATATAACCTTTAAATGTGCATGTAGCACAGAAAATTTCAAATTTAAGGATTCAATTTCAATGCACATTTAATAACTATTTTGAAAAATAATGTACCGGTGATCAATCAATTAAATATATCTACATAAGAAAGGGTACTTATAGTTATATTTTTTAGGTGCATTAATTGAAAACCAAAGATCAATAAGTTATAAAATAATAAGTATATCACACAGGTAATGTAGTTTCATAAAAAAGGAAAAAAAAAAACTTTTAGGAATATCCACTGTGTGTTAAATACAGTAAAGGTGATATTTATTAACTTCGATTTACATTTAAATAATGTTGATAAGTTGGTAAATAATCAAGCAGATTGTCCTACTTACAGAGGTTCCAGCCTAGCCGTGAGCCAAGATTTAAAACTTTCTGGGTCTTCAATTATCATTCTGAAGAGAAAGAAAACACTCTCATGCGATTCTTTACAACAAATACCGATAACTAACTCGTTTCAACTAGAAAAACCAAACTACTAACAGCCAAAGGTCACTTCTAGAACATAGCCACTACCAAACGAATCAGCCTTGTTTGTATTATCCAATGGCTCCTGGATATGAAATGTTCCCCCCCCCCTACTATGCTCGATCACCTGGTATCCGAGTTAGAGCCCTGTTAAGTAACAGGTATCATGTTAAGGTTAGGGGGATGAAAATTTAATAACAAATTATAAATTAAAGATATGGCCGAATCTTTCTTCGGTTTTGATACTTCTTTAGAGGTGAGCCGATTGGAGTATAATTAAATCTAAATCGCATTTTTCCAAAAGTTTTGTTACACCTGCTTTTACAAAGTGTTCATTTTGCTTGTTTTCTGTATATATTATGTATAACTATCTATGTTTGATACTATTTTCGTCATTGCGCTGTTGATTTTTTAATATATTGTTCTGTGATCAGGGTGATACTTTAGATGAGGGCATTATATCTGATGATGATGAAGGAGATTATGATGCACTTAATGATGAGACCTTTGGAGGTGATGATGTTTTGGGTTAGTACTAATGCTATTTCAACAATTACAATAAGGTTTTAATTGAATTAAGGACTATAAATATATTGCAAATTCCACAATTCTGTTCATCTTTGATCATTTAGATTTCACTATGTTATGTTAGGTTGATTTTTACCAAGTTATTAATCTAACAAAAGTTTCAGAAAGTTATTACACATTTGGTATCAACAGACTTAACTCTAAGAGCTAATTTTTACTTAATTCTAGTTAAAATAATCACTCCAGCATCTAAAATGATTTGGTATCATGTTTACTTAAGTTGGAAATTTAATAGATAGTCATATCTATGATAACTTAGTATTCTTCAATTTCGGCTATGAATCACACGTTGTAGTACTTGAATTTAAGGGACTACTATAATTCACTTCATTCTTAACAGTATTTATTTCCATTTATCTAAATTGTTGTAAAAGGTTTTTGTGGTTTCCTAGAACGGCTTCAGCGTATCCAAGTTGTATCTGTTTTTAACACCGAGCCACACAGTTTAAATAAATTATAAATATATTTCGGCTCCAAGCTGGATAAATTTATTGTAGTGTGGATTAATACATAGCATGTTTAACTCTCGGTTTTGTTATTGTTTGCACATTGTATAGGCTTTGTAACAGAACACTGATGCTTATAATCATATTGCTCAAGATGTCTCAGTATGAAGCCTGTAATATATTTTAAACTAGGCATTATGATTGAATGATGCCCATTTTGTTTTTCATGTGATTTTTTCATTATTTGCTTATTTTTAAAGTTCTGAACTTTTATTTGTAGATAACTATATGGTGAAATCATGGGGTGAATTCTACAACTAGGTAACTACAATTTAGAGGTTCGAGTAAACTAGATATTTGGACTTTCTAGTTGTGGAATCGAATTTTTTCCTGATGATCAACTTATCTATTTTTGAAAAGGATCCACCTGTGAATCATCTAAAACAGTTACCTAGTTGTAGTATGTTGTGGACCTAAATTCCATGTTTTGCAAAATTGTAGTTACCTAGTCGTAGATCTGGCTCGACGATATATATAGCAAATTAAATAAAATCTCTTTATTCACATAAGACAAATATTATACAAAGGAAAATGCTAATATTAGTCAACTAAATGATCATATTTAATTATTAAGTGGTGAGCGACAGGCCTGAATTATTCGGCTAGGTAATACTTTAATAATATTACCATCATGACCAAAATCTAATCTGCGATTTTTCTTGATAAGCAAACCTAGTAAGTTTTCCTAGACCAAAGATCTTATTAATAAATTGATACATTTTTTCAATTTTTATAGTTTTAAGCTCAAAAGCATGGCATAATTGTAGGCTTTGATCTTAAATTAATGTAAATTGTATATTCCAAAATTTACATGGCTTTCAATTCCAATGCTACCGTGTTCACAATATTTGTTTACATAAATCTCACTATTAGTAACTCATGTTTGATTTATGATAAATTATTGTTTATATAGTTATGGAACAGGTATAGTTCCAAGTTGATTAACATATTAGGATGGCAATAATTTGAGGGTATAGTCTTTTGTGATAAAATAATATTTTATTTCAATACTGGGATTCTTCATTAGAATTTAGATCTTATAACTGTAATTTGCAATGCATTGATCACTGGAAATCCTTTTTACTACTGCCCGGAGAAGAGACGTAGATGGGGAAGACGTTGGAAAATATGGATAGAGGACGTCAGGGAAGACATGAAGAGGTACTGAATATCGGATTGTGACATAGTTGCAGAACCTGACAATAAAATAATAACTGTAATTTTAATTTAAAGATGATTCATGTTTTTTTTATTTATTTTTTTTAAATCATATTGTCTTGAAGTTATATCATATAAAAATGATCCTATCTACTGTAAAATCTCTTCTATGTTCTGCTAGTCCAGCACAAGCAAAAGAGGAACATTCATATATGTCATAAAAAAATAAAATCATTATTTTGCCTGTAAAATTACAAATTACATACATTTTCATAAGAATTGAAGCACTGCTGAGCAATTGCACACCCCATTGATGCAAATAAATAGTAGTCGGACAGAGTAAGCCGCAGAGTAAGGAGTCTGGTGAGTAAGCCGCATGCGCTAATATTTCCCAATTGAATGCCTCAATCGTTCCTTTCACTCGTTTTGGTGTGTGTGTTGTCTTTTTTGATATTCTGATTGTTTTTCATGCAATTCTCGATTCAAATCAATTATTTGTTGTTGCTAGCGTTTGGTATTAATGGTTTTGTCAGGTTTTGGCAGCTCATGATAGATCACACTTTTTTTTTTGGTGGTCTTTCACGTTCTTCATTTCTCATGTCAAAATTGCCATTTTTGAATTTTTTTAAACCACTCAAAGCACTGATTTACCAAGAGCATGCTCACTGTAAACTTCGACTAGCATTCGATGCGATTCTAGAAAAATAATGCTGTCTACAATTCGTATTTTGTTGGCACAAAACTCGACATGTTCAACACTATCAAAATGATGCTGTTATATGAAACTTATATTGTTGTGAGTTGAAAATCTTTTGCCAGTTGTTGAATAAATATCAATAATGCAGTTTGATGGTAACTACATTGACAACTAGAGACATTTATGGACAATTTCCGGTTTCATATTTACACATCTGGTATATCCAACACTTACCTTCCTGTGATTTACTATTTATTGTTGAGAGGTATTTTATCGGAATATACCTACTAATTATAATACCAACCATTTCTGTGATTACTTTTATTGGAGAAACTAAAGATTTTTGATCTAGCTGTGGAGAGCCTTATGAATCCATGTTCAAGTGATGGTAAAAGTGAACCTATAAATAAAATTAATAGATCTGAGGTATGTGTATAATTTTGTTGCTAACTCCAACAGCTTTTCATGCTTGTAGTTATTGTTACTGCTACTAGTATTGCTGGGGAAACTAGTCCGGCAAGAGGCCCTTTTGGTCCTTTGTGCCAAGAAGTTGCCGCCTTGTACTAACCCGAGTGGGAGAGTCAAGATTCATTGCTTGGTACCGTATCGAAATAAATATTGGTTGCACAGGTTGCAATCGAACCCATACTATTCCGAACCGGTGACTATGGGAAACTTGCCATCATGGCCTCTGTGGTAATTTTGCAGTGGTCAATTGTTTTTTTTGTTGCCTTATTAGTAGCAGTATGAGAATATATTTGTACATAACTGAAGTAATTATTATCATGATATTTTTTTTTTTAATTTTAATTTTAGCAGGAGATTGGGAGCAGGATCATGAAAAGTTAGCTGAAATAACTGAACTTTCAAGGCATCATCAAAACGTGAATCATCATCAAAATGTTAATCATCACCAAAATGTGATTAATGAGGTAAGTTGAATTATTGTTATTATCTATTTGATTAATCCTTAATATTGTTTGCAAGTCTTAACTTTTCTTTAGAAACTTAGCTTCTCTAGCATAGCTTGATTATTATTAAAAAATGTAATATTTTAGATCATAGGGTCTTATACTATAATACCTTAAAGTCTAGAATTATGTAATTTGTAAATACTCCTTATTGTTTAAATATGTGTATGTATTTTATTTTTATAATGTACACAATTTTACATTATTAAGATTTTCTTTAGATAGTTGCTTTGTTTCAACTATCACTTAAGATTGTATCATGGGATGAATTTGCTAATTAAATAGGTTTTTACATGATAATTAAAAAAATGTTATACTTTTTAAAAATCAATATAACTAACTTTTACAGAATGGTGATCTCAGTGCAAAGATTGCAGCTTTTATCCTAGATGATGATCCTGTAAGTTATTCACCATTAGAAATAATTAATTTTAATCATTTGTGTTATTATAATTAATTGATGTGCTATGTAGATGTTATCCTTCATGTGTAGCATTGCTATCAAAGGTTGATATATATTTTACTACTAAATAACATTTAATTTATACTTTTTATGGATAGAAATAGATTTTTTTTTTTTTTATAACACTTAAACTTTGGCTTTTAAGCCATTTATGTTCTATATTGTAGCAGTATAATGAAGTTAGCTTATTTTGTAATATGGATTGTCATTTTCCATATAAATTTTTAATTAGGGATTGTTCCTTCTATACCATCATGTGGATGTCAACTAATTTTTTAATATCTTTGTATAGTCATGTTAATATCTTAAAATAGAAATAAAAAAAAGTTAATATTGCTTCATGTGTTTTTATTTTTTTTAGGTAGTCTTATCAGTCTAGTATTATTTTGGATATTTTCCTATTAATGATCATGTAATTATTGGTATTTAAATTTACACATTTAAACTTTCCTGATGGCTGCATTCTCATCAATCTGTGAAATATAGACTGCCCATCTAACCTTTCACGGTTATTAATTATGACTATAAGGATCGTCATAGACCTGAAGATCAGAATTTATCCTCCAGGATCCTGTCCATATACCGGTCTGAGAATTTGTGAAAGAACCCTTCTTTCAAATTTTAAAATAGTTTTTTGTTCAAATTTTGTTTTGGTCTGTGATTTTTGAGCAGTATGCTTGCACTGGTCAGGTTTTATGGTACAGAGTTGATTTTCATGTAAAACAGAAAAATATATTGTTAAGCTGTTTTTTATTTTTAATTAATTATTTGGTAAATGTAGGAAATGGACATAGATAGTTTAGCAACCAAATGAAATAGCAGTTAAGAAATAACATAATATTTGAAACTGTAAGTAGACTGTTTAATAATTTATTTCCAATTGATAAAGGTAGATTACCAAACACAGTCTCAGTTCATTATATTTTATTTCATTGTGAGAAGCTTTTGGTTTCCAGCACCATGTTCATCTCTTTTTAAAACCAACATCAAGATTAAAACAAGCTAATTATTCATTATGCACATCATCATATTATATAGTAGTAATTCTAATTTTAATTTATTATCATGCAAACAATGACTTATTACTCTACCTTTCGACATTAGTCCATCGTCTAAAATATTTTTGACGATGGACTAATGTTCAAAATAACAACCTCTCCCTCCCCTCCTCCCTCTCCCTCGGCCTTATGAAGGAGTAATGATTTGAAAGGTAGAATAATAGTCATTTGCATGATAATAAATTAAAATTAGAATTACTACTGTGTAATAAGATTATATGCATAATGATTAATTAGCTTGTTTTAATCTTGATGTTATTTTTAAATAGAGATGAATATGGTGCTGGACACCAAAAGCTTCTCACAATGAAATTAAATGTAATGAATTGAGACTGTGTTTGGTAATCTACCTTTATCAATTGGAAACAACATAATAGCAACCTGATCATCTGAAGGTTTCAACTCTTCGATAAAATCTAATGAACTAAAGCTCAGAACTATTTGAAGGAAGAAACCTGCTGCATCTGCCAGCAGTCATAATAACAGCTAATATCTTCATAAAGAAAATAACAGTTAATAAAGTAATAGATTGATAATTAAAAAACCAATTCAACGTTACATTAACTCATCCAGTGATACTCCCCTCAATAGGCTGTGGATGCTCTATAGGTATGTTTGTACTGCAACAACTGAAAACTGTAATTTTTCAGAGTTTTTTCTGCATTATTACATCCATAGGTACATTAAAGCTGTAAAGATCCGTTCGCTTGAGAAATAATTAAAATTTCTGTCTTACTATGCAGGGTCTGGTCAGTGAAGGTCAGATAAATAAACTTTAGGTACTCTTGAATGTCTCACAGATGACAGCAATTTGGACAGTGTAGAGTGCTTCAGTGGGTTTTCATTATTAGTAATATTTTACCTGTCATGAGCTTCTAGGATTATACCTATTTCCATTCTAAAGTAACCTGAGCCGTATTCCGTCAGATCATAGGTCACCAAGATAGGTATTTATACGGGAATGGGTAAGACGATTGTGAACTTAAAATCAAGAGTTATTATTCATTCTGTTCGCATTTAGTATTTCCTTTTTCCAATCTATTTTTTTTTTTTTTTTTTTTGTTAGTTGCCTAAGCATTCATTGCAAGCCTAGCATTCATAATCTGCTACCAGACTTAAAATTGTTTATGTATAATTATTACAAAATTCTGTGGGCTACTTGAGCTTCAGCCTTAAATATCTGACTGTAAAATTGTGGTGTTTCTAATGAGTTTCATGAATGACTTTAGATTATTATTAATTATCTTTTTAACTGTAAAAATAAATGTTTACATATTATATTTTTAAGTTACCTCTGCTAATTACATTATAATCATCTGCTATTATAAATTATTATTACATCTGCTAATTATAAATGTGTAGGAACCATCTGAAAAGGATTTCGATAGATTAGATTTATCATCTTTACCTCGAACTCCCAGACCACCTCCTGGATTTTCCTCTGTTACCAATAATAATCATCTGAAATCTGACGTGAAATTATCTTTGCCACCATTTAAGGTAAGTGAAACAGTTAATGTTATTTGCTCTTTTCTTCTAAATACTGTAGTATTCAGGAGACACAATGAAGTACATCCATTTTAATACTTTAGTGTAATATAATTTCTCCAATTAATGAATACATCTTTTCCCATTAAACCTCTAACAGTTATAAACTTTCTCTCTTATTGCTAGGACTGACAAGACAATGGATATCAGACATTGTTGGAGACATATAATGTGGCACCTGTGAATAGTGGTTGTGCTATCTTGTGGATTTTGAATTATGTGTTACAAACATAATTTTTTTGTATTTGCTTAATATATGTATGATGAGAGTTCCGCCCCACGATTCGCAAAAGAATTTCCTTGGTTGTGATAGCCTTATCACTTGGCCCACTAGGCACAAATTGAGAGAAAAGAATTAGATTTGAAACATTACTTTAAATCCACAAAATTACCTTAATGATAGAACGCACAAGGTTATGCATAAGAACTTCTGAATTTTCAAATTCTCTTAATAATTTAAAAAGTTAAATTTAATAATTTTTTTTTTTGAATTTTTTTTTTTTGAATTTTCTGAAGTTTCTGGTGGTAGTTTCGGCCATCCTGCCAGAACAGAAAAGCCTCTATACTATCATAAAGATGAATCCTTGTGTGTCTTTTGTCATGAATAATTGTGTCTTTCCAAAAGGATGTTGTACTTTCTATCATTAACCCACTATTCACTAGTGCCACATATATATGTATATATATATATATATATATATATATATATATATATATATATATATATATATATGTATACTACTCCTGGTTATTTAATTCATAGACAACTGGTTATTTAATTACTTAATATGATCATTATATCTTTTTTGAAAATTAATTTGTACTTTATTGTTTGATAAAAAAATTTAAGAGTATTTGTGTGTTAAAATATAATTTTTTTGTACATATGGACTTGGGTACGCATATTATTATGTTACTACAATTTATTGTTTCATTATTAAAGGTTAAAAATCTTTTAAACCAATTTTATAGCATTATGCATTTAATAAAATGATTTTCCACTTGTATTGATTTGCCGGCATTTTCCATTTTTATCAATAGACTTGTAACTGCTTTTCTCTTTTCTGATCTGTTTGAATCTATTGTGATTTTATTTAATTAGCCATATTTTATTTATTGTAATTACAATAATATAAATATATCGTCTGAAAAGGTTAATTTATATTGTGTTTTTTTAGAATGTATGTACAGTAGAAGAAATAGAAAGGAATTTAATCAAACCGCCTGCCAATAGCCTCCGTTTAGAAGATCTTGAGAGGAATCTTATACCTGTAAGATTTTATTTTGTTATATTATCTTATGATATTGTTACCAGGCTAAATAAAATAATTAATTGGTTGCTATTTACATATCTATTGACGTTATTTACATTATAAAAATTCTATGGACTGTTTTATGTATACAACTTCGTAATTATAGCATGCGTTATTGTATTTATTTATGATCCTAAGGGCTCATATTTTTATAAATAGAGTTATAAAAGTATCTATTTTAAATTAAATTTATGGTTGTATAATAAAAAATTATGGACTCTAAAGTAAATATTAGAGATAAATTTTTCACTTTTTTAAAATACTTGATTTTAAAACCTGATGAATTGCATTTTTTCAAGTGGACATCATCAGTTACTTAACTTTTTTTAACTTAACTTAACGATAATTTTTTTTCTTATTTCAGTAAAATATTTTTCAATATATTGTTAGTTCATGTTGTACTTCAAATAAAACTAAATTTCTTCCTACTTTTTTGCTAAAATATAACTTATTACTATTAAAATATTACAATGTGTCTATGGTTTTATTATTTTCAGAAACCAAATCATCTTCTTAATCTTCATCATGCACCTGGTTTTATTTCCGTCCCAAGACACCATCCTCTGCTTAGTAATCATTTGCAGAAAATGCCATCAGTGGCACCATTTCCATTACCAGCCCAATTCCCTCCATTTGCTCTTCGTAAGTATCGAATGTATCTATAAATGAATTTAAATATCAAGATATATTTTAGTGATTAGTTTGAAGCCCTAAAATATGCGATAAAAACCCTTAATAGAAAGAAACAAAGCCCTCAAAAAGATGATAAATAAAGTAGTCAATAATTATTTTCCAAAATTACAATAACATAGTGAAACCTCTCCTAACAGAAACCTCTCTCCAACGAACACCCCTCCCAATGGACAATTTTTTAATGTCCCAACCTGGAAGGATAGTAATTTATACCCCTTTACAACAGACGTGGACAGCCATATTTTCCTTATTGAGAGATAAATTTACCCATCTGAACAGACACTTATAAAATGTTGAAAATTAAGAAAGCCATATTTAATTGCATTATGTATCGATATTACTATTAGAATGTTCATGTCATTGTGTACAGTGTGATTCAAAATAAACCATGGTATATTTACAATTTTTTGGAAAATTTTGGATTGTGTCATTGGATCTTGTGTGTGTGTGTGGACGTGTTTTGCTGAACTCCAAAGTTCTGGCTTTATATCAGAATAAGTCATATTATAGTAGTGTAGATTAGTCATTTGTTTAGTGAGGATATGCAGTCCAGAAGATGTGATAGTTGTTAGTATAACCTTGTCAGTTTTTGTCTTTTTAATTTTATATATTCCATGTGATTCTTTTGTCCAAGTATAGTCTAGCATACCTTACATAGTTTTTCAGAGGTGTAGAGTTATTGTCAATTTTCATTGCTGGACATATTTAGTTCTAACAATATTATGTGCATTAATAGAGTAATTGTTAATTGTATTAATAAACTCCATTCATTCAAATTAATAAACTAGTTTTGATACATACATGTATGAATGTATTGATTTTTTAATGACCACCTTGTTTACTCCTCCTCAGTGGACACCCCTTTGCAACGGGCAAATCTGTTGATGTCCTTTATAGAGAGGTTTCCCTATATTTATAATTACCTGTCCTAGATTAGATTTTTATAAGAATAAAAAGTGGAGAATTTCTGTTTCTGTGATCCATTAGAACGATATACATTTAAGTATATAAAATTTAATATTAAAAATAAGAGATGTTCTCTGGAAGTCCGCTACTTGCATGTGAACAGCAGTTCGATGGGCCAAGTTCGAACTATGTGGCTATTAGCACACAATAGAGGAGGACCTTTCTACCATTGTTCTCATATGTGTAGTGTATTTAAACAGGCATAACAATTTTTCTGAAGATGGATACAGTAAAATTGATGCAAGCAATTTTGTTTAAATAGGTATTTTAGCCATTCAAATTTTTTTCTCTAGGTCTGTTTTCTTTTCAAAATATGTTTTCTCCCTAGGCATTTAAACTTAAATTAATATTTATTTTAATGATAATGAAAAAAAATTATTTTATCAAAATATTCATAAATATGCATATCTACAGAAATATGAGCTATCTGAATACATCATCTAAATATGCAGTAATTCAAGAATACATCATCCAAATATGCAGTAATTCAAAAAGTTATCAGACTACTAAAAAAAAATACTGGCATACTGAACATGCATGCCTTTGTATAAAAATTCATTCTGTGGTTATAGTTTATAAAACAAATTAAAATTAAAAAGAAAAAATATATAATATTTTAATATAAATTTATAACCCCAGCAAAATTATCATTTAATGATTTGTTTTTTCAAATAACTTGACAAGATTTCTTCATATTTATGTTTTTAAGGTTATAAATTAATTGAATTTAAATATGAAATTAATTTTTGTTCCCAAATAAACTTTATGCTTAAAAACAAACCTTTAATCATCAAATAAATAAACAAAGTAACAGCATCATAATAGTGAAGGTGCTAATCAAAGTCCACTTCTAATTCAGTTGTGACAGATATGTTTTCTGATAGTCATAATTTGAAATATGACATTAATTTTAGGTGAGGATATGTTTGCTTATTGTTAAAGCAATGCTATTTCATTTCTTGTTAAAAATATATGTCATGTAATCAATTATTTCTTGAATAAAATTGAAATGAGAAAAAAACCTTGATTTATTTGAAATTATTGGAGCTAGGCAATCATAAGATTACATTCTCTGTGTTCATATAGTTTAATATGAAAAAATATTTTATTTTGATAGTTTAGGGGACAGGTAGAATAATATAAATTTGTTTCAGAATATTAATAAATTTAGTGTTATCCATTAGTTCCTTTAGAAGTTTTCTTATATTAAAATCACTTATATTAATTTTCACATAGCAATATTAGTGAAGCTCAGTTAAGTATTAAGCATCCATCAGACATTATGAAAAACCTAATACAATGTAAATTTATTCAGTGGCTGATTACACATAACTAATTCTAATTTTATTTAGATTAGAAGTCATTTTTATTTATTTTTTTAGTTTTAAAACAATAGCAGTTTAAATGAGGTAAATCATGATCGCTTATGATACGAAACATATTTTTTTCTTTGTATAAAAATTTAAATTCAACTTGGGAATATTTGATCTTGTGTTGGCTATAGCTTACATTTAAAATAATCTATAACTAGTATACCCAAGCGAAAACTCTGGCTTTAGTTATCTATCTTTCTTCTCCCTAATACATTAGAAATGTAAGCGATATTAGGAAAATATGTTTATTCATATAAACAATATAATATTGGTAAGAATGTTTATTTAGCACACTCATTTGGTGAAGCTGCATAGTTTATAACAACTATGTTGTAGCTTGCCCCACTGGAAAATATTCCTTCAGTTTAACAGTTAAGAAAGAAGAATCATCTATACCATTTTCTATTTATTTATTTATGGATATATTCATATATGGGCAAGAATATATAATCTCCTCTATCGTTCATAGGAACCTAAAAACAACATTTTATTTACAAAATAACCTTTTCACTCTTATTAAAATGTCTCTTTATAGGTACAGTCTCAACTCACTTCCATAAATATAAAGTTGCCATGACAATGGCACGTATGCCAGATAACATGGAGCCATGTGGACCTATACCGTGCGTTATCTCGAAAATGGTAGGTTTTTGGGCTTTAAAACACTGGATCTAAATGTTCCAAAGGAACGTATATGATCTTGATGCCCGCTTCAATATCTTTAAAACCCGACACGTCCCGTCTCGATCTGCCAACGCCAGATTATCGGAGTTTTGAAACCCAGTTTTTTCATCACTTTTATTTAAGCCCTATTAAGAATTTAAGAATTGAAATTAGGATTTGTCACTTCTCCGTAAAATTACCTTTCTTATGGTACCTCACTCATCAAAATCCATCGCTCCTGAGAGCCAGAAAAGGGATCTATAGTACCGTAATAATATATAGTAGTGATTAGGCAATAAGTCCTCACAAAAAAGACACATAAAGGTGCTATTGGACCCCCCTGCAGACCACTCTGAGGATCTCGTGGACTACTGGCTTGAAACCACTTTCATAGTTGCTGTGCAGTCCAATTGTGCTAAGGTGACGGTCCAGCAGGGTCTTGTACAGAGCAGAGTGGGTTCAATTCTCACTTGGTTCAGTTAATATTTATTTTGTGGCAATGTCATTAAATATAATCATTTGCAAATGAAGTTGATCATTAGAATACAATATAATTGAAATCTCCGAATTCTATGCTGTGAGGTGAGCTCTGGAATACGCATAGGTCTTTTCTGGTACAATCCATACTCTTTCAATCTTCTAACAGTATGATGGTTAATTTGCACATTTGAAGAAGGAAACAAATCATCAGCTAGCCTTTAGCAAGATATATTGAGCCCGGACAGTTAAATATTGGTTTGAATGTACTGTTGTAGACTTTTGATATTCACTACTTACTATCATGTTCCTTACTACCATGTTAATATTCACTACTACACTGGTAACATCTCTAAACGTGACTTACCACACTTAGTGTTATAGTGTGTATAATTGTAGTTTTGGTACCTCATTTCTCTGGGAATTATCTCTTTACAAAGCACAAACAGAAAGCTCTATTGCTGAAAGATGCTGGGTAGGAATTATTTTAATGCTCCAAAATAATTTTTAAAAAGGTTAATCGAAAAAAAAAATGTATATGGGGAAAAAAGTTGAGTGAACATATGTAGCAAAGGACTGGGAACTGAGGACTATTTCTTCTCATGCACTACAAGACAAATAAGAAGCTATATTGCTTAAGTTTTAAAAGATTTTATTTCATTGAAAATTTTCTGTTGAAAAATTAACAGGTGTCACATTGAAAAATTATTGAATCCTCAAATTTTTATAATCAATCATTCCGATGATTGCAAATGAGTATATATAGTGACTCTCCGATGCAAGTTAGGATAGGGCGGAAACCTCTTCGTAACCATCTTAAGTCAATCACAAGGACAAATAGACCTACTTGCCAGACTCGTTTCCCCCACAAATTAGTATACCAGTACTATTTAATATGGTTTAGTTGTGATACTGAATGTTGTTAGATATTTTCACAAATACAATTATTATTATGATGATAGAAGCTGGTGCACTGAGGATACCACCTCCTCCTCCACTTATGCGGTTAGGCCCTGGTCGACCTGTGCCCCAAACAAGGTTGCCACTTCCACCGCCGCAGTTGCCTGCACCACCAGGAGATGAATATGCTGGGTTGATGACTCCAAAGGAAAAACAATGGCTAGCGTCTATACAACTTATGCAGTTGTCAACTAATAATCCATTTCAGGATGATTATTATTACCTGGTATATATTTTTAGTGTTCTTCCTCATTTAATTAGTTTAGTATTATTTTGCGTTTAAGAAAAAATTAAAATTTAATTTAGTTATAAAATTTAATTTATGGATCATTTTCTCAGAAGTGGCCACTTTTGTGCCCCGTTATATTTATTTCAATTTGGAATTTCTTAGGATTCTGAGACATAAATGTTACTAAGTCCCGTATTGCACTAAAAAAGTTCTTAGACAAAGATCTTTTATAGTACTTATTTCTATCTTTGAATTACATTTATATATAAAAGAAATGCCATAACCTCAAAATACTCATATTACACTAAGTTAAAGATCTTATAAAAGTTTATTGCATTTCGAGTTTTATACCTATCTCAAGGAATACGTATTGTTGGCATACGCTTTTAAATTTAAATTTTATGAATTGTTTTTGTTTACCCTTGAAAAAAGGCAACTTAGATGGTTTGGACATCTTTGCCGGATGAATGAGAAAATACTTTGAGGTCAGACCAACAGAAAAATGCCCTAGAGGGAGACCCAGAACTCAATGGACTGACTACATCTCCAGCATGGGAGAGGCAAAAACTGGAATGCCATGAAGGCACTGGCTCGGGATCAGGAGGCTTGGTTTGCCTGGACAGTGGCACATCCATGCTGAAAGGTACCACTGAAACGCTTCTTAAATGTTGAAAAAGGATGTTGAGGTGAATCTTGTGTTTTTCAACAGAAGAAGATACAATCAGGAGATCATCTTCTTCTTCTTCTTCTTCTCCTTGGCGCTACGATCCGTGTGGGACCTGGGCCTCCCCAACAATTCGTCGCCATTCTTCTTGGTCCGCCACAGCAGCCCCCCACTGCCTGACCCCAATCCACTTTAACGTCCTCCAACCATCTGAGTGGTGTTCTGCCTCTCCTTCTCACTCCTCCAGGTCGTCCTTCCATTATCTTCTTTGGCAACCGCTCCGCTGCCATCCTCTCCACATGTCCCAGCCATCTGATGCCTCCGGCTTTGATGAGGATGACAATATCGGCTTCTCCGTACAGTTCCATTAGCTCCCTATTGTATCTTGACCTTCATACTCCTCCTTCGCTAATGGGTCTGTAAATCTTGCGAAGGATTTTCCTCTCTCATATACATATCAGTCTCTCATATTTATCCATCATCACCCACATTACGCTGCCATATGTAACCACCGGGCGAATCATAATTTTGTAAACAATTTTCTTTGCCTTTCTTGAAAGCCTCCGGAACTTCATTATTTGCTGAAGAGCTAAGTAACATCGGTTCCCTGCAACAATTCTGGTTCCTATTTTGGTCCTAATGCTGTTATTGGCTGTTACCAAGGAGCCAAGGGATTTAAATTGCTTGCGTACTATGAAACTATGCATGCCTATACTTATGTTCTCTTTGTTTTGTAGTGGTTGGCTTCAGCTACTTTTCATGTAAATGGTTTTTTCTTCGTTGATACGAAGACCTCGGTTTTTTGCTGCTACTTCAAATTCCTGCAATGAGCCTGCTAGTGCTGGAAGGTTTCTTGCAGCGATCTCTACATCATCCACAAATACCAGGTGTTGCGTCAAGCGGTTGGATTTCCCCTGGATTGATTTTGATGGCCCTCGCTGCTTTCTCTATGCACATATTGAAGAAGGTGGAAGCCTTAGTATCTCCCTGCATTATTCCGGAAGCCAATGGAAATTCATCGGAAAACGCTCCCTGTAATTTCATACTGCATCTAATATTCTCCGACATCTTATTATTCGTATTACCTTCCTCGATACACCCAAAGAGAGAAGGTCCTTTGTCAAGGTTTGTCTGTCCACTTAATCGTATGCCTGTTGAAAATCTATAAATAAGTGATGCAGATCGATATTGTATTCCAGTGTTTTCTCCAACATCTTGTTGCCGGACAACAAATATTAGATCCATGGTGGATCTCCCTCTTCTGAAGCCAAATTGGTAGTCACCAACTTCCCTCTCTATGTAGACTACGAGTCTTCTGTTAATGGCTGTGGATAGCATCTTATAAGCAACATTAAGGAGAGAAATTCCTCTGTAGTTGGAGCAGTTCAGTTTGTCACCTTTTTTGTAAACAGGACACAGGAGCGCCACCTTCCAATCATCTGGGACCTTCCCCTCTGTCCATATGTCAAATATGAGCTGGTACAGCTAATCCCAGACCTCCTCTCCACCATATTTCAAAAGCTCTTCCTGAATCTCATCCAATCCTGGAGCTTTATGAGTCTTCAGACCAAGGGCTATTTCTATTATTTCCTCCTTGTCGGGTGGCACATCATCCTCCTTCAGCTCTTTTGATTCCAACTCTCCTTTGAGTTCCTGGGGATGATCCTCTTCTGTGTTCCTTGGGTTCCCATTCAATAGTTCCTGGAAGTGTTCCACCTATCTACTGACAACTTCTTCTCGGCCCACCACCAGGTTTCCTTCCTTATTTTTACATAGGTTAAGGCGCGGTTTATACGCTTTCTTTATGTTCCTCACCCCTCTGTAAAACTTTCTGGAGTTCTGATTTTCAAAGTCTTCTTGTATTTCCTCCAGTTTTTTCTTTGGCAGAGCGTTTTCTTTCGTTGACAGGTCTTCTTAGCCTCTTTCCTCTTGTTCTTGTAAGCCTGAGCTGTCTATCTTGTGTGCCACTGGAGCATGTTACGTCTAGCCTCGTTTCTCGCTTGCAGATTGATCCTGCCTTCCTCATTGAACCAGCCATTTCTTAGCGCCCTTAGGCTTTCACCAAGCTCTTCCAAGGCAGCAGTATTAAGTGCATTTTTTAAGTTCATCCATCTCAAGTTTATATTCAGTGAAACTCCATTGCTTTCAAGTAATTCCGTGACTCTGGTCACATATCGCTGCCTTGCATTTTTCTCTTTCAGGCGATCTACTGCAACTTGCGGTTGAGGTTGTTCCGTTTTTCCTCTGGTTCTCACAGCAATCCGTTGCTCATACTTTATTCTCACCAGATGATGATCGGATCCACATATAGCTCCATGGTAACTTTGCACATCCTCAATGTTTGTTGCGTGTCTTCACTGGATCAGAATATGGTCAATCTGATTTCATGTCCGCCCGTCTGGAAAGACCCATGTCTCTTTGTGGATATCCTTATGTGGAAAGTTAGTACTGCTCACCGCCATGCTCTATTCCATCGCAAAGTCCACCACTCTAAAATCATTTGCATTTGTTTACTGTGAGCTCCTATCGTGGGTCTGAAACATTCTTCCTTACCAATCTTGGCATTGAAGTCTTCCAATTAGGACAATTTTTACATCATGACTTGTCATGGGCTCGTATGCTCTTTCTAAGGTATCATAAAATGCATCCTTTGTTTCATCATCTACATCTTCCGTCGGTGCATGCACACTGATAAGGGAGATATTAAAGAACATTTCCTTTGAGCCTCAATGTACAAATGCGTTGGTTGACAGTGTCATATTTCAATATTGCATGCCTTATATTGTTGCTGATCATGAATCCTGTTCCTATCTGGTTTGGTCTGTGCCTACTATTTATAAGGAGATATCCTCCCAGACCAACCATCTGCTTGTCCTTCCATCGTATTTCCTGGATATCTGCTACATCAATCTTATATCTCTTCAATTCCTCTTCAAGATTACGACTCGCCCCGACCTGGAAGAAGCTTCTCACATTCCATGTCACTAGAAATTTACAAATTTCAAAGGATTTAGGATTTGAATGTAAATCATAGGATTTACCTATTCCGCACAGGGGTCGTGCCAATGAATCAGACCGGCTATATATTTGCTGGGTTCTCGTAACAATGTTTGTTTTCCAGGATCGGGTTGTTAGCCCGACGCCCAACCTCTAACCTGGAGGACAGGGAGGTTTGTGGCCGAGGTCCTCGTCCTCTAGATACATTGTCTTCACCATGTCTTTAAAGCTGTGTCCACCCTCGCTGTATGCCTCCACTTTCACCCTTACAGATTTCCCTGAAGACAGTAATCCTCACTCAGTTACTAGTGTTGCTGCCGCCCAATGCTAGCAGGTTTAAGTTTGTGGTCCTGTTCCCCTAGGATGCCTGCCTTCACCATGGCTCACCATGCCTTCACAGTGCCTCCCACCCGACCTAGTAACCCTATGCAGGGGCCCTTACGAGGTGCTACCAGCCGGGCCAGCTGGACCAAGTTTATTAACGAGGTATTACTCCTCGATCACTCCTCCTTAATCCTGGCTTGGGATAGGCCATGGGGCAGGATGCGCAGCGACGGGTGGAGTTAATATGAGATCCTATAGGCTGGAATAAACAAAATGGAGGTCTTGCAGAATCAAGTGAATATATCTTTGGAAGCCAAAGGGCATGCATAGGAATTCAAAAAGCTTGAGATGGTGTTATCACAGCTGTCTTATGAACATCTTCAGGAGCTTTTGGTGTACGATCAATGGTCCTTCCCAAGTCAATTTTGGAAAAAATTGTTTTATCATGTAATTGGCTGCTAAAATCCTATAAATGAAAAATAGGATAGCAATCAGGCACCATCACAGCACTAATCGACCGGTAATTAACCAGAAACGTGGTGACTGCTTCGCTGTCTAGTGAACCAAGAATATAATGGTATTGTGTAACTTCACCAGTAATGTGGGAATTAAAAAATTGCGATTCTATTTGAAGGTAGTATTCTATATGAAGGTAGTAGTATACTATGTAGTAACATTTTCATGCTTGAATGGTGGTATTTTAATACTTACCTGGGCTATCTTCTGTTTAAATGGAACCTTTTGTTCATTCTCATCCGTTATTGTTGATTTGACTAAGATCACGTCGGGGCCACCAGTTTGGAGTCAGAATTAATGATGATCAAGTTAAACGAATTTAACTCATTGAGCTAAGTAAGAATAGATTTTTTAAAACATAATAATGCAAAGCCAAACAACTTAAGAGATTACACTTTTTTACAAAGTGGTCAAGGCGACTGACACATAGTACCTACAATTTAAATTTGAAATGATTGCAATATCGTTCGGAATTGACAGTTTTGAGAAGTCTAATCTCTCAAGTATATAATTCATTTATGTGTTTTTTTTCTCAGATGTTTCAGCATCGGCAGCAAGGAGCTCATGGTAGAAAGGGTAACATCAAATTATTACAAGTTCCTTCTCTTACCAAGCATACTTATACTCCTTTGCAATTTGAGAACTCATTAGGGAAATTGCAGGTATATGCATGTTTGCTTTTTTGATTTATGATTATTTTAATTTATTGTTGTATATTAATTTGGTACGGTATTAAAAAGGAGCTATTGTATTAGTTTTAATGAAAATCAAGTTTTTTAAGGTTTTATTTGATTATTCTGTTAATGTTAATGAATGCTAATGTTGTTTGATGATAAAAATATCTAATTTTTAAATATTTATTTTTTCGGATTGTTGCCCAAACCCTAGAGGGTCATCGGCAAAATCTTCTTCAACTCAGTTAATCTTAACATCCTTCTTTCCAAACTCCAAAACCTTTCCTTATCAAATAGTTCTTAAAGTAGTTCCTTTCCTTCCTGTCTCTTCGCTCACAAACAGTTATCATCCCCAATAAACCTCCTTCCTCCCGCCTCCTACTAACACGTAGTGTTCCTCAGGTGTCCTCATTCTCATCAATCCTTTTCTCTGTCTATATTAACGATCTTCCCGATTCCATTCAGATTCACAATATCACTGATATGCTGATGACTTCCAAATTTACCAATCCTTCCATCCTACTGCGATGCTTGATCCTATCCAAAAGGTACAAGATGATATAGATTTTATCTACGCATGGGTAGTACGCTATGATTTGAGGCTGAATGTTAAAAAAACGCAGGCCATCCTCATTGGTTCCAAGCATCTTCTCAATTCCCTTCCTTATTATCCCTTACTCTATCTCAACTGTCTACCTATCCACTTCCATACCACTGTCAGAAACATGGAAGTAATTAAAACCCGTCAGCTCCTTGTATCCTCCCTCATTTTCCCCCACTTCGACTATGGCTGCCTTATGTATGGCGGACTGTCTGCCTTAAACTCATTCAAGAATCAATTATTTCTCCACCTCCTTAATTATCAATCTTCCGCATATATGTAAGTACTAAAGTTATCTATATGTTAGTTTTAACTGTCTATAGTTTCATACTTATTATGTCTATTGTTTGTTAGTGTAAATAGGTGTAGATATATATTTAATTATGATTTAAATGTCTGCAATTACTAAAATCTCCTGTATTTCATTTTATTATTTAACTTTTTCTTAGTTTATTCACTGTATGTAAGCTAGACGAATAGTGAAAGTCCTGAACTTTTCTGTTATTCTAAGGGGACTAAAAGTCCCAGAATAAAAATTATTTTCATTCATTCATTCATTAAATAATTTCAGGAATGATAGCATCATTGAAACTACTTTTTGTTTGTCCCTTAGTAGGCATTTATAAATATTTTTTCTATTTTCACAAATTTTAGGAAGTAAGACATATTCTTCTAGGATATGCTTAACATTTCTGAACACCTATCAGTGCTCACTTATGAGATCCTCCAAATCAGTTTTTGAATAAATCCATGCAAATATGTATTTTAAATGCCCTTTATGGAGTTAGCATCGAATAATTAATTTTTTTCTATAATTATTACAACCTATGGTCCATTGTGTGTTTTTTTATCTTGATCCTCCATTTTTTCTCCTATTCGTTTTGTACCAACTAAATTTGTCGTAAGTTTTATCCAATCTTCTTTCTGCATAAGCCAATCATAAGTTTTCTTCAAGATCTTCCTTTATGCTACAACTTTCGTCTTCAAAGGCACCAACAAATTTTTTTTGATGTAGCATAACACTCAATTTTCAATTCAACACTTAAAGCAATTAATAAAATTGGTTAATTAGAGTGGAAAAAAAATTGCTGAATCACATGAACCTCTTTATTTAATTTTAATATGAAATTTTTATGTGTTTATTATGATCTTCAAGTAAAGTACCCTTTTTGGCTCACCAATTTTAACCAAAATCTAGTAAATATATTCGTATTGATATAAAAGTCCTATTTACCATATTTGAGATGTTTTGCATTATATCTTTGCATAATTTTTGATTAAAGTCTTATATGATCTTCAAGTAAAGTATCACTTCCAGCTTGCCAATTTCAACCAAAATTTATTATGTTATTTATATTAATATGGTAGTCTTACATACCAAATTTGAGAAGTTTTGCATTATATTTAATATAATTTTTGATGAAAATCAATAATGACCTTCAAATAAAGTACCACTTCCGGTAATCATGTAGTGATCAAAAAGGGAGGTTCACAACTAGATTTTACAATAATCCTAAATACAAAATTTTAACTCTCTATGGCTAAATGTTTTTGAATTATGTGAAATACGAACGTAGGTACAGAGGTCGCGATGAAACTAGTCAAAATGGATTCAGGAATGGCCAAAATGGATATTTCCGTTGAAATCTGAAAACCGAAAATTTTTGCGATTACAATACTTCCTTTGCTGCGATCAAATAAGAAATGTTATTTTGATACATCATTAGAAGTCTTCTTAACTCTTGATTGATATTCCTCTTCTTTTTTCATGATTTCAAATAATGGTGTTTCCTAGCTAGAAGATGTTACAACTTAATTTGGTCTTTACTCACTGACCTGTATTTAATTTTACTTTTAAAACTTATACACTGAATCAAATTCACTTTAAAATATACTTGGTTCACTTTAAGACATTTAGTCTGATTCACGGTCAAAGACAGGTCCTCACCGAAAGGCAGATCTCACAGACGTTCATTCCTCTACAAAACAGTGTATCTCTCCTTTCATTGACTTGCTAATTAATTAAGAAGGCCCATATTTTTTTTTCTTCATTTCTTTTAATTGTCCATATTTTTATTTTTAGCTTAAACAATTCATTTTTTCATATTTTATTTTTAATGTTAATAAATCCTTAAAATACAAAATAACTTTTCATATAATAACCTATAAAATGTTTATTCTTGCAGACATTTTCAAGGAATAGTGTCACAATGACAATAAATTTGTCTAATTGGCAAATAAGTTTCACATTTTCACACTATTTTTTTTCTTATCTTACAATTTTATTCACATAATTAAAAAGTTTATGTAGTCAACTTGCTTCCACGGATATGAGGTTCTCATGGCTATGACACGTACGCAAGTTAGACACTTTTTCTCTTAGCAATTTATTAATAACATTTTAATGAAAAGTCAGTAGATTGTATTATTGTTAAACCTTTGGGGGACCATGAAGATTATGTAGTTAAAATTTGGTAAAGATTGGTTCTGTAGTTTTTGCGGTTAGTGGTTACAAACAGAAACGGGCTGTCCTTCTATATAATAATAATAAAAAATATTTATTTATTCCGGGACATGTACCTTTAGAATATTACATGTAAAATCAGTAGCGTTTTAGAGCCTTAAAGTACAACAAAAAAGAATATAATATTGAGTAAATAATAGCATAAATAAACAAATAAGAAAAAAAAATGAAATCATGATAAATAATAATGATATAACTTTTAAACCTTTAAGGAAAAATAAGCTCTTAGAGTTTAGAATAAAAATAAACTTGCAATATTAATACATTAAAAATAAATACAGTAAAAGAGAATAAATTTATATTAATAATAAAAGTAAAAATAATGCATTAATACATAATTGGGTGCAAATTTTAGTTGAAAATAAGGAGTATCTATTTACAAATCTTTTGGAGCTACATGGACATGAAGTGACTGAATAAACGGGATTTAAAGGTGGGAAGAGTATTGGAGCAACGGATGGAAGAAGGAATGGAATTCTATAGGGAAAGAAAAGATCTATCAAAACCTGCCGATCGGAGGACCGTTATATATTAATCTGAAGACTGAGAACGGGTATGGAGGGAAGAATAAAGGATTTCTTTGAATTGAAGGAGGTTGAAGATGTACGATGGGTGGCGGGATTGGATGACTTGGTAGAGGAAGGATGCCAGGAAGTACTTACGATGGTAGGAAGGGTACAGCCACTTCAACTCTCCATAGAATCGGGAGACAGAGGCGTTCCTCGGGATCCCGAAGATAAATCGTACAAAGCAGTTTATCAATCGTTTTATTTTTGCCTCGGGGTCCCCAGAGACGCCCCCGTATATTGTACAACAGTAGTCAAAGTGGGAGAATATTAAGGAAGTAACTAGAAGTTTTCGGGTTTCAAATGGGAATAGGTTACGAAGGTAATTTAGTCGCTTTAAGGTGGAAAAGGTACGACGGAAAGAGTTTGGTCAAAAGTGATTCCAAGATTTCTTATAATTGGCTGGAACTTAATGGGATTATTATTTAGGAACAAGGTTGGAATATGAGGAACAGTTTTAAGGAGGTGACGGGAACCTATTACAATTGCCTTTGTCTTCTCTGCATTCAACTTCAGCTTGTTAGCAACAGCCCATTGACTTATTCGATTCAAGTCCTTCTGGCATCTTTTTGTGGCTAGTAATAGGTCAGAGGGCGGGAAGGACAAGTATATTTGGAAATCATCAGCATAGATATGGTATTGGGAGTGATGGATAAGAAGGGGGAGGTCATTAATATAATTATCAAATAAAGTACGAGACAAAGAGGAACCCTGAGGGACACCAGAGGAGAGGGACAGTGTCTTTGAAGGAGATTGACCTGGAACGACTATATACTGCATCCGATCTGAGAGGAAGGATTGGAACTAGCGCATAACACTGTTGGACAAAGGAAGACTGTAGTTTCTTAAGGAGGATGTTATGATCAACTGTGTCAAAAGCTTTGGAGAAATCTAAAAGGATGAGGATGGTCAGACTTTGGTGTTCAATGACGGTTTGGATTGATAAATTAGATAAATACTCTCAAGACTAAAAAAACTGGCGCACTTTGAATTTAAAATATTTCGCTTAAAAAATACGGATTAAAGAAATATTGTTGGGTTTGAACCAGATCATATATAATGCAGGTTAAATGGGTTTATATTGCAATGGTTCTAGCAGTAATCTACCTAGGATTAGTGACTAATGTCTAAAGATTGCAAATAAACTTAATTCAGTTCTCTAAAATTGTGCTATGCTTACTCGTGTGAGCTTTTTTTTAAATATATTCATTATTTTCATCTTTTTGGTGTTTTTACTTTTTAAAAATGGTGTTGGACGCCATGGTAGTCGCTTGAGTCATCGCATTAATCAAGGATGGAGAAACCAGAGATACATGGTCAGGGCCCTCAAGCCACAGCAAACAACGGTTCGGAGAGTGGCCCAGACATACCTCATGGCAGGAGGCCGAGGTCAGGGCGGCCAAGAGCAACAGACCAAGTCGACGACTATTTCATTGTGATTCAGACTCTCCAAAATCGCTTCCAGACGTCTGGCCAGTTCCATGTTGCTAGGGGTGTGAATGTCTTACGGAATTGGACAAATTGAAAATATTTTTTCATTCAACTACTAATCATTTATACAACCATAGATACAACCATTTTCCTTAAAAGTTTTAAAACTCTTTTAATTCCAATTTAGGTACCTATTTTCTGATTTCAAAGCTTCATCATAATAATTTTAAGATATCATGCTATTTATCTATGTAGTACCTAATTTAAGTATGTTTGTTTCTTTTTGAGATTAGTAGCTTAATTTTTCCTCTCCCAGATTTCTCCCAGAAAATTATGTTCAAAATAGGGGTCGACCTACATTCAAGCAATATTTATTTAAGTGAGCTGTAATTGCTTACAAAATATTCTTATTTTTCGCTTTATTTATTTAATGAGGTTGTTATAATCACATTTTTAAGTATATATTTAAAAGAATGATTTTGATTATTATCAAGATGTTGATTTTTGTGTGATTTATTTTCAAAGTATTATTATTACAGGTTGGCAGTGTAATGGCACCAAGAAAGATAATTGATACAGATGTAGTTGAAAGTGTTGATTGTCCTGGTCATGGTGTTACTGCATTACCATCTTCACGGAAGATTAAGCAACTGCTTTTAGAAATAGAACATGTATGTTTAAAGTATTTTATTTTAACTATGTACTAAGTATTTATTTGCTTGTTCTGCAACTTTGTTGGCAAAAGATGAAATAAACATAGATTTCACTTTAAATTGTTGTGCCAGTGCAGATTCATATACCATTAATATTAAATCCTCAACATTAAGACCCGTCCGAGCCACTTTTTGATGCTGGAAATGAAAGCAAAACATTAATATCAGCAAGATTTTTGTTATTTTATGTATTAATTAAATTAATTATTATTTAATTAAATTAATTATAATAATATACTATACTTTTTGTATATTATTTATTGTTGTACAACAATGAAAAAATATGTTAATTATAAACCCTAGTGGTTAATAATTATGAATAAATTCATTATCAATTTATACTGCCACAGTATTGTTATACTCAATCATTTTAAAATATCTAATAAAAATATCCATACAAGGGAAAAAATAAAGGTAAATGGTAAAAAGTTTAAAAACAAAACCAATTTTTACTTTCTCTTACCTTTATATGAAGTATGTAGTAAGGGAAAGTATTGCGATCGTGAAAATTTTCGAATTCGAGTTTTCGACGGAAATACACGTTTTAAGGTCCCCTAAGTCCAAATGACCAAGTCTCGCAAAATGGTCTGTGTGTCTGTGTGTATGTGAACAGTCCAGCTCAAAAACGAAAATTTTACGATACTGAAATTACGTATTTAAGGTTGGCACATGCATGTGATGTTACAGCAACATTTTCGTCAAAATCGACTTACCGGAAGTGCCACTTTATATAATCGATTTTACACTTTTTTACAATTTTCTTAAAAACGGCTCTAACGATTTTGATGAAACTTGCCTAAGTTATTCTTCGTAAAGATCTTTAACTTTTAATTTATGTAGTAAATCACCGAGGAATTACAGGGAAAAAGGTAATGACAAAAAGAATATTTTATTTGCCCATAGCTTAAAAAGTATGGATTTTATGGTAAATTATGTATAGAATTGTATGAAAGGTAATTAAATCATCTAAAAAACAAAAAAAGAATTATGAAAATCGGACCAATAATAGC